>CM032230.1:154455000-154527500 GCA_019009955.1 Riptortus pedestris | reverse complement strand
CAGTGCCCTGCTGGCAAACAAATACCATAAAAATGTTGTACAATATGTCATTTAATTGAGAAATTTAGAAAATATATGTACATGTCGATGGTCAAGAGGTAAAAACATACATCTTTAAATTAAAGCCTAAAAATTAGTGTCCCAGTGAATATTTACAGAAATAAGAAAAACTATTTTCACAGATTAAAATACATATTGTACAACATTTTTATGGTATTTGTTTGCCAGCAGGGCACTGATGATGGAGCGTATGCTCTGAAAGCGCTCTGCCACAACGAATAAAGAATAGTGAAGGAACGAGGCGTTTTTTCTTACCTGAGAGAACAATATTTGTTATTTGGGCCTCAAATAAAGTGCTTAATTATACATTAGCTTCTTGTTAACATGACACGAGTGGGAGTGGGGGTTTAATCAAGGCGGAAAACTAAAATATCAAAATATTTCGGTTAATATTCATGATAGACAAATATTTATATAATAACATGTATAGGCAATTACATTTATAATAAGACTGGTTGTATACAATGTTCTAATTTGGCGCAGAATACCGGAAATATTGAGAATTTTTGAAATTTCGAGGCATTTGGACTTTATAGTTTTTGGCTTTGAGTAAACCCACATTCAACTCATATCATATTATTAATTAGCTGTTACATCATGAACTATGTGATGACAACGTTAAATACCAAATATTGTTTTCTTCGAATTTTTTTTTTTCGTGAGATATATGAAAATACGTTCGGTTGGTCCAACCCTCCCACCCCCCTTCGTCTTTTGTTCTTGGATTACTAAATTTTTAGTGGTCAAGACAAACATAATTCTGATTCATTATTTATTACAGTACTGGATATAGTTTGCAATAAAGTTAATTTGTTATATTCAGATTTATTTCAGTATTTGTTTTTCTTTCCGGTTTAGAATATTTCCATTAATCTATCCAGCTCTGAGAGGTTGGTTGACCTGTTTGTTTGCAATTTAGACGCTTTTGGATGTAGAGGGTATAAAAGTTGTAAATTGTCTCATTCCCGTTTGTATTTATTCATTTAATATTCACGGTGGTGATACCAGTAAGTAGATTTATTTGTTGTAAACGTTGATTTGGGAAATCTGCTTAGTTTATGCAGACCCTACGTGATTATTATCATTATGTAAATTGATTGAATATGTAATTATAGAATTTGACCTATTATTATAGCGAATGTGTATTTATATGTATCATCTGAGTTTCAATAGAAGCCTCCCACCCCCGCTATAAAATTATATGTCAGGGCTAAATAAACAAAAAAAAAAAGGTTCTTAAGGTCTCAGCTAAGCTATTTTAATTATTTTCAATCTGACAGACATTTCGCGCTCCTGGGGATTTACAATGCTAAAAACATACAGAATAAATTCGGAATTTTTGTCTCTCATCCATTAAGATCATCCATAATTTTCTTAGATACTAAGAGTACTAACCTAAATGTTGGTTATTATTATATTATTCCTCTAAGTCAGTACAACCATAATTCTCCAAAATGATATAGGGTCTTATTATTTTAGAGCAAAAATGAAATTCTCTTACGTACGAAAAATATGAACTTAAAGAGGTAGGCCGGCAGAAAAAAAGAATAATGTTATAATAGGAGAGAGAGAGAGAGAGAGAGAGAGAGAGGGCTAGCAGTAGGGAGATGTATGGGGTCCATGCATTAGGGCGATAATGGCGGGAAAAGTGGGAATTGCCGCCAAATTCCCTGATAACACCTACTCCCCCCCCCCATCACCATGCCGGCACCAGATTGCATTTACAGCTGGCCTCCCCCCACCCCTTTCCAGCCAAATCATGGTTTTCATTAAGAGCCCTTGTCTCATCTCAAATGGCTTTCAAACCATTATGTCCCCCGGTAAGCTCGTGCTCGCATTAACCAAAAAAAAAAATAAATAATATGTCGGCCACCCCCGCTAATTCGGACTAACTTCTGGTTCCGAGAGAGAGAGAGCTTTTATTTCATCTCATTTTAACATAATTAACAAACTTTTCGCTCCGACATATCTGCTTTTAGGACGCGACTAACTGCCAAACACTCCGTATTTATTTGAAATTATTTTGCATCAGCTATATTGTGAGCATTTCAAAAATATTAATCGTACCCATGTTAATTTGTGTAGACAAATACTTAAACGCGTTTCAATAAAAATTAAAAAAGTTGAGACCTAGGAACTTTCAGTCTCTTAAATTAGCAAATGTTTACTTGTTTTTGTACTATAAAACAATAAAAAAACATTTTAATTTACTCTTCTTATTCTAGGCCCAGTATTCTCAAATATGCTCCATAGTTTAGTGCAAAAAGTCATTCTATTAGCAGATTACACTAAAAGGACGAGATATTCAACAAATTTCCTCAAATGTGCATCGATCCTATTTATTGGATGATGAAAATAAGGTCCGTTCAAAATCACACACACACACACACACACACACACACACACACACACACATACGCCCCTGTGTGACTGACTTTTATTATGTTTCCGTCGTCCGTTTGTTAATACACGTTCCAGACAAAAACGAAAACAATCTAATACTTGTCAACAAGACCTACAAAATAAAAAAAAAAAAACAAATTTACCTGGGGTCACAGGTGAAATGTTGTCCTTTCAAAATATTTGAAATATCTCCGTTAGACGTCGAATAGAAAAATTTTATAGAACCTTTTATATACATGTTGTTCTTTACTTCTGTATCACGAACATTAAATGGGATATTTCGATTTTATAGTTTCCGCTTTCAGTAAACTCCCACTCCTAATCATGTCATATTAATAATAAGCTGTTATATCACCACCCATTTCATTCTAAGGTTAAATACGAAATATTGTTTTCATTGAACTTTTACTTTGTGAGATACATGAAAATATGTTCTGTTGATCCCCCCCCCCCACCGTTGGTTCTTGGATTACTAAAGTCCGTCACGCAGGGGCTGCGTAAACTAAGCAGATTTCCCACGAGAAGTTTTACAATAGAGAAATCTGCCTAATAACAACTGTAGTAGTAAGAAACCTCTAAACCTAAAACATTATTTAGGGCGTAAAACCCAGTAGTTTCTAGCCCCAAAAAACAGTTAACCTAACCTCTAAACCTATTCACGAGGGACGAATAGTTATAGAAACGGCCGCCAGAGCTCTCGGCGGAAAGTCGGAACATAGCCTACTGGTGACCACACGCAGAATACAAATGCAAATATCTCGGTTAATATTCAAGATACAGAATAAATGTATAGAACAATATTTATAGTAAATTTAATTTTCAATAAGATTAGTTCTATACAATTTTTCGATCCGACGCATAATAACGGAGATATTTTGAATTTTCAAAAATCCCCCCTCTAAACCCCCCTCCTACTGGTCCGATTTCAGCCGTTAACGAACTTGATCTTTCTTTTTACATAAAACGATTAAATATGAAGTTTGGTAACGATCAAACATAAATTGCGACCGCTAGAGCGGTAACAGACAAATATATATATATATATATATACAGTTTTGAACGGACCTCATTTTCGTCATCTACTAGGTAGGGTCGATGGACATTTGAAGAAAAATTTCGAAAATTCCTTCATGAGTACAACCTCAATAGCTGATTTCCCTTAAGGGAAATCTGCTAAAAATTTGAGTGATTGTGATAGAAATTATTCTGATTCAATAAATATTTTAGCTATATTAAAACGTTTTCAATAGCATTAATATGTTATATTCATATATATTTTTTGTTTGTAATTATTTTTCTTTCCTGTCTAGAATATTTCTATCTATCTATTCAGTTCTGATAGGTTGGCTGACCTGTTTGTTTTTAATTCAGACGCTTTCAGCAGTAGAGATCATTAACTTGGAAATTGACTGAAGGATTTCTCATAAACGTTTGTATTTATTCACTTAATATTCAACTAGGTGTTACATGGGAAATCTGCTTGTTTGCGCAGCCGCAGCGTGACGGATTTATTTTTATATACCAGGCATATATGTCTGTCATTTGTAAAACAAAACTAACGTAGGAATATCTAACTATGTCGAAGTTTTTTTCAGAAAATTCCGGTTTCACATTTTCAGGAAGAGCTAGTACAAAATATGAGAGACGCATCTGTTCTCGACAAGGGGTATTCTAAACACATTATAATTGCCTATTAAAAAAATATAAGGAATAGAATGTAATGTCAAAGATGAAAGGGAGAGGGAGAGAGTTAAAAAAGAAACTTTCTTAATAAATGCAAAAAAATTCCAGGCTAATCCCGGAGCCAACCCCGTGGTTCAAGAGAGAGTATCAAGTTAACATGCATTAATCTTAACCTCATACATTTATAATTAGAGACAAGGTTAGGTTACACTCAACTAATTAACAACTAGATAAGGGTTACACTAATCCTCTAAGCTAAAACTGAGCAAAGATTTTATTATGCAATATCCTAAGATAATGGCCAATTATAAATTTTGATTTTTTTTTCTCACTTAAACAATCGGTTCAACAATTCTGATAATCCAAGGTGGTTTTCATCTATTTATTTATGTATAAAAAAATAAATAAATAAAAATATATATATACAAAAAAAAAAAAAAAAAAAAAATTGCAGTAAATGTATGTATGAGTAAATGTGTGAGTATGTTTGATAAAATGATTTAAATTAATTGAAAAATAAATAAATATAAAAAAAAAAAAAAAAAAAAAAAAATGAAAAAAGTACATACAGTGTGAGTCATTTAATTGTAATATTAGCTATTGTAATACCAGTAGAAAATAAGTACTTTTAAGAAAGAAAACTTAGATTTAGTTCATAAATAATTATATAAAAATTAGTAACTTAAATACCCTTAGGATATGGAAAGAGCAATATATACAATCTATTAGATAATATTATTTATGACATGAAGTATACAGACACTTGCAAACAGCATCATACTAATATAAAGGGCATAATAACCTAGCTGTTGATTGCCCAAACCATATTAATCCTAAATCCTTAAACAATCGGTAGTACTGAGACTCAAATTGAAGAGCAGAAGTTATCAATCAAGTCCGTCACGCAGGGGCTGCGTTAACTAAACGGATTTCCCACGTGTGTCACGTATATGCATTTATCCTCAAGACGTAAAAGTTCAATAAGAAGAATATTTGAGGCTTCAAATAAAGTGTTTCATAATATAACTGCTTATTGTTAATATGAAATGAGTAGGAGTAAAGGTTTACTGATGGCCGAAAACTAAAAAAAAAGTCCGTCACGCAGGGGCTGCGTAAGCTAAGCAGATTTCCCACGTGAAGTTATACAATAGAGAAATCTCCATAGCAGAGCCAAACGGTTACGGCAAAGGGCGGAACTAGCTTTTCGCGGGAAATTCAAAAATCCGTTATCGGCCCAAATTTCATAAAAATGCAAATATCTCGGTTAATATTCAAGATAGGGAATAAATGTATATAACAATATTTATAGTAAATTTAATTTGCAATAAGATTTATTCTATACAATTTTTCGATCCGACGCATAATAACGGAGCTATTTTGAATTTTCAAAAATCCCCCTTCTAAACCCCCCCTCCCACTGGTCCGATTTCAGCCATTAACGAACTTGATCTTTCTTTTTACATAAAACCATTAAATTTTGAACGGACCTCATTTTCGTCATCTCCTTGGTAGGATCGATGGACATTTGAAGAAATTTTTCGAAACTCGCATCATAAGTACGGCGTCAATAGCTGATTTCCCTTAAGGGAAATCTGCTAATACAAATATCTAGGTTAATATTAAAGATAGTGAAAAAACGCTCGTAACAACATTTATAGAACATTGAATTCTCAATAAGATTGGTTACGTACAAATTTTTGACCTGACGAATAATAATAAAGATATTTCGAATTTTCAAAATTTCTCCCCTCTTCCCACCCCCCTCCTGCAGTCAGGTTTCAGCTGTCAACGAACATGATCTTCCTTTTAACATAAAACGCTAATATATCGTGTTTGGTAACGATAAATCAGTAATTGCGGCCGCTAGAGCAGTATCTGACAACGAAATACACAATTTTGAACGAACCACATTTTCGTTATCTTCTAGGTAGGATCGGTGGACATTTGAAGACATTGTTCGAAAATCGCCTCATGAATACGACCTCAATAGCTGAATTCCCTTAAGGGAAATCTGCTAAAAGGGGGGGGGGTTAACGGGAAGTAAGAAATTACACTATATTTTAATAGTATAATAGAAACTAGCTTATTCTGCAAGTATTCTAGCGGTCTTAATTGCAGTTCTTCATATTTTTCTTCGAAACGAATTTTAACCTAGAAACGTCAGTTTTTTGGAAAACAGGTCTTAAAATAAATGGAGTCTTCTCACCAATTTTTTTACAAAATCAAGGGATCTTTCGCTAGCGATAGGCAATAAAGTTCTTTTCTTTTATTTTCAGTCTTAAGTAAGCCCCTCCTTCTTATCACGTACTTTACAGCCAAAGCAGCTTGCATTTCAAATTCTGATTATTGCGTGAGAAACAGTGAATGGAATACGAAATGACGTCATCAGCATTTGACTCCCGCCCCTGGCAAATCTCCTAAGTTTATGTAGCAGCTGGGTGGACATTTTCTCTAACTGATCTCGTGTGACATTCTGAATAATATATATATATATATATATATATATATATATATATATATATACAGACAGGCAACAAATTCCACCCAATTGTAAAAAAAGTTTCTTTTTGTAGATAATACTTAGTATTTATTAAATTTTATAATCTTTTTTACCTTTAATAGCATTTTATCAATTATTAAATGTGTGTTTACAATTAAAATCAAAATGTGATTGGCTGAGAAAATTTTGGAAAAAAAAAAAAAATTGAAAAACGAACCATTGTAATTCCAGAAAAAATTAATGAGATCATCGTTTAGTAGCGTGTTTCCTCCTCTTGCCCTTATTACTTCTTGAAGATACCTCGGCATACTTTAAAGAGACATTTTTAAACTTAATTTTGAAAAAATTAAAAGCCGGAGAAATTTGCAGCAAGAAACGGCACTGAACTAATGATACTGAATAAACATTTTGATTCCATAGAAAGTAAACATTGGAATCTAGAGTCATTTCATTGAATTAGGGATTAAAGGTTACTGTCCTCTATATTGACATTCCTATTTGAAATCAAATAAAAATATTACCTATTTATTCATTAAAAAACAATATACCAATCCAAAGCAGAAATGTTATTAGATAAAAACATGAAAAAATCAAGTGGGGGAAATTATTTGCCTGCCAGTGTATATATATATATATATATATATATATATATATATATATATATATATATATATAAAATTTTGAACGGACCTCATCTCCTGGGTAGGATCGATCGACATTTGAAGAAATTTTTAGAAATTCGCGTCATAAGTACGACCTCAATAGCTGATTTCCCTTAAGGGAAATCTGCTAAAAGACTAGAATAGAATCGGTGGTACAATCTTTTACTAAGACTATTTGGACAAGAGACTTAAACTCAGACCAGTATGGACATACGGACTTGAAGTTTGGCTTCGACTAAACCTTCGAATTCCTACAAAATCCTAACCCTCCAAACCAGAATACTCCGAAAAATTACAGATTCCCCATTTTACGCATCCAATTTAACATTCCTTTTGCTTAAAACCTCACCAAATCCCGATATCAGAAATTCCACTCTCTCCTTTCTGCATACTCTAATCCTTTAGCCGAATCACTTTCATCCAGCCATATTCCGAAAACCCAAGAACAGACGTCTGAAGCGTAAGTGGCCCAGAGATCTTCTTGTGTAGTGCAAAGACCCAATATGGTATAATCCAAAGTGGAATTTTCAGTGGACAACTCCCGACCTCAAGTCAATAATCATGCCAAATGTTATTATTATCAAACATATCATTTGCTTGTAATATTTATATATTGTCGCAAATAGAACAAATAAATAAATAAAATTAAAAAAAAACATTCTTTATGATGTCATTTATACGTACGACTTACATAACTAACTATAAATTCACATACCGGAAGTAACATGTACTTCTTCCTTGAAAAGCTAAAGTATCTCGATTCATTCACATATATTCAAAGTTTTTAATGTTTTGTTATCAGAAGCTAATTTCTATCAAAATATTGAAATATAAAGAAATTTCTTACTTCTTATAAATATATATTTGAGATACAAATCATATTATACGAACACTAACATTTACTGACGTACAAAAGAGTTGACCTGCAATAAAGGTAGAACGGTGGGGGGAGGAGGGTGTCTCGTTTTAATCCGAGGCAGTTTCAAAATAGTTGCCGCTGTAAAGATATAAAGAGCTCAACATTTTCCAGGATTAATTCATTTCGAATTTAATTATATACTAAGATTAAATAAAGAAGGAATCCGCGAATTGTTGGGCAAAACTTGTCGGAACTTTATCAGAGACTCCTTCCTCCGTCGTCCAACTTCAATGATTTAAGCCGCTCTTAACTTCGTCCTCAAGAGTTATCCTCAATTTAAGAAAGGGAAATTAAAGGCATTCATTCAGAAATATCAACATCAATTTTTTTTTCTCTCTTTACCCCCTCCCTTAGTGTTCTTAATCCGCCAAAGGGTTAACAAGGTGAGCCTAGAGTTAAGTGTTAGGCAAACGAATACAATTTAATTTTCTTTTTCTTTCCCGTTTTTTTTTTTTTTTTTTTTTTTTTTTTTTTTTTTTTTTTTTTTTTTTTTTTTTTTTTTTTTTTTTTTTTTTTTAAAAGGAGAGAAAAGTAGAATCTGCTTCAAATTTTATCATTAAAGTCCAACAGAATATTTCGCGCTTAAACGAATTATGGAAGTTTTTTAATCGCAAACAATACTTTTCATCAAATTAAAAGTTATTTCTCAGGGAAAAAACGAAACGGACGTAGAGTGAATTTTAATCCAAGTTAATTAAAAATAACTGTCATTTACGCGTAGAATCACTGTATAAGAACATAAAAGTAAATATAAAATATCATTTAAAATAATTAATTTTAATTGTATTCCAAAGTTTCATTTTCAAGTTTCTATTTACCTCTTTTAATATGAATATATATATATATATATATATATATATATATATATACAAATAAAAACGGTAATAAGATAAAAAATCAGTAAATTTAATTAATTTCTCTACGGGAAGCGACTGAAATGTAAACAAACAAGTCTGCCAACCTTTTACCGGAAAGAAAAAAACAGTTCCTGAAATATATCAGAATATAACATATTAATTTTATTGAAAACTATTTACTATATCTAGTACTGTAATTTATAATGGATCAGAATTATTTTTACCTAGATCAATCAAATGTTAGTAGTAATAGAACTTAAGACTGGGGGGAGGTCACCGGAACTTGTATTATATCTCGTATATTAAAGGTATCTTGAAAACAATATTTGATATTTAATCTTAAAATAGAGTGGTTTATTATATAACAGAGTATTATTTATGTAACATGAGTAGAAGTGGGTTTTTTTTTTAATGCTGAAAACTGAAAAATGCAAATATCTCTGTTAATATTCAATATAGAGAATACATGTATATAACAATATTTATAGCACATTTAATTTGCAATACGAATGATATACAACTTTTTTCTATTCGACTTATAATACACACATTATACAATTTTGAACGGACCTCATTATCGTTATCTCCTAGGTAGGACCGAGGGACATTAAATGAAAAAAATGGAAACTCACGTCAAGAGTACAACCTCAATAGCTGATTTCCCTTAAGGGAATTAAAAAAAAAATAACTTGCCATTAACACTGTAAATTGTGTTTATTTATGAGAAATATATATTTGTCTGTTACCGCTCTAGCGGTCGCAATTATTATTTAATCGTTACCAAACTCGATATTTAGTCGTGTTATGTAAAAAGAAAGATCAAGTTCGTTAACTGCTGAAATCGGACCAGTGGGAGGGGGGGGGGTTTAGAAGGGAGGTTTTTTGAAAATTCTAAATATCTCTGTTACCATACGTCGGACCGAAAAATTGTATAGAACCAATCTTATTGCAAATTAAAGTTACTATAAATATTGTTCTATAAATTTATTCTGTATCTTGAATGTTAACCGAGATATTTGCATTTGTATTGTGTATGTGGTCGGCAGGAGTCGGCTATGTTCGGGACATTCCGCCGAGAGCTAGTGCGGCCGTTTTCGTCACTAATCGTCCCTCGTGAATAGGTTTAGAGATTCATTACAACTACTGTTGTTATTAGGCAGATTTCTCTATTGTAAAACTTCACGTGGGAAATCTGCTTAGTTTACGAAGCCCCTGCGTGACGGACTTTTCACAATCAAAGGAACCCAAATAATCAACGTTTATTATTTTTGTAATAAACAAAACTATATATATATATATATATATATATATATATATATATATATATATATATATAAACTATATTGCTTCCATAGGGAAGCGATTACCTTAAGAAATACTTGAGGAGGAAGAGGAAGCCGGGAAGGTATTTCTGAATTAAATTCAGCTCTGGGGGAAACAAGGGGATGATATCTTATTACAGGGAGAAACCCGGAATATAGGCTCCCAAATTGCCTTTACCATAACTTTTCATTTCGTCGTCTCGTTTTCCTATTTAAATTCTCCAGTAATGAAAATTGAGACGGAAACGAATGAGGGGGGAAATTTTATCAAGAGTTATTAAAATACTGGAGAAATACATTGTCAATAATGTTGAGCGTCCTAGGTGTACGATGTGTTTATATTGATCTGATCAAATCAAGATACTCTGTTTTCGGTGAAAAAATATTGTAAAACTGGTCTCATAACAACAAAAGTCCGTCGCGTAGGAGAAACGTACTTTTTTTTTTTTTTTTTTTTAATATTTCTTTTTAAAACAAGAAATTTGTTGTTAAATTTTGATGGGCCATGTGGAACTGAGAGCAGCTTTGCATCGTGCCTTTATTTGTACAAAAATTTATAATTCTCGCCGAATGCTTTGTAATGGTTGTAGACAAATTCTGGAGGTCGTTCGTAGATAATCCCAGTACTTTTAGAGTTTCGGCTGTCCTTTGGGATATTGCACCGATCAGTAAGCCTTTTACACTCCATTTTTCAACTGAGTATTTTTCCTTGAAGTACCCACAGCAATGTTCGTAAATCTTTCTCTTTTCCTCGTCTATTTCATATATGTATATATGTATGTATGTATATATATATATATATATATATATATATATATATATATATATACACAGTTTTTAACGGACCTCATTTTTGTCATCTCCTAGGTAGGACATTTGAAGAAAAATTTCGAAAATCGCGTCATGAGTACGACCTCAATAGCCGCACGCAGGAGATGTGTGAACTAAACAGATTTCCCACGTGCTCAAACGGATTTTGAAAGGTCCTCTTTCTCGCCATCTCCTGGGGTAGGATCCATAGAATTTGAGGAACGTTTTTTTTTGAAAATCGCGTCATGAGTTCAACACCAATATCTGATTTCCCTTAAGGGAAATCTGATTATAAAAAAGTCAAGCTTCAAGTAGATGAAAAGATAAATAAAAACTAAAAAGTCCGTCACGCAGGGGCTGCGTAAAATAAGCAGATTTCCCACGTGAAGTTTTACAATAGAGAAATCTGCCTAATAACAACTGTAATAGTAAGAAACCTCTAAACCTAAAACAACATTATTTAGGGCGTAATAACCCAGTAGTTTCTAGCCCCAAAAAAACAGTTAACCTAACCTCTAAATCTATTCACGAGGGATGAATAGTTATGGCCGCCAGAGCTCTCGGCGGAAAGTCGGAACATAGCCTGCTGGTAACCACACGCAGAATACAAATGCAAATATCTCGGTTAATATTCAAGATACAGAATAAATGTATAAAACAATATTTATAGTAAATTTAATTTGCAATAAGATTGATTATGTACAATCTTTCGATCCGACGTATAGTAACGGAGATATTTCGAATTTTCGAAAATCCTCTCTTCTAAACCCCCCCTCCCACTGGTCCGATTTCAGCCGTTACTTGATCTTTCTTTTTACATAAAACGCTTAAATATGAAGTTTGGTAAGGATCAAATAAAAATTGCGACCGCTAGAGCGGTAACAGACAAATATATATATATATATATATATATATATATATATATATATATATATAGATATATACAGATTTGAACGGACCTCATTTTCGTCATCTACTAGGTAGGATCGATGGACATTTGAAGAAAAATGTCGAAAATTCCGCCATGAGTACAACCTCAATAGCTGATTTCCCTTAAGGGAAATCTGCTAAAACCGATAACTAACTTGGCATTTAGTATTAATTCTAACCTTTAAATACGGAGTTGGGAACGAGCGAACAAAAACTGCGACTACTGGAGCGCTAACAGACAATATATATAATTTTGAACGAAACTCTCTCGATCATCTGATAGGATCGATGGACATTTGAAGAAATTTCTTGACCTCAACAGCTCATCTGACTAACCTGAATATTATCTAGGAGCGTGTTAAAACGGCTATATAGTAGTCTTTATCAGAAATTAGATTAAGATTCGGGTGCTTACACCCTGAATATATTATTTCCCCTTTGCATTTTTTTTTTTTTTTTTTTTATGTCGTACCCAAACGCGATATCTATATGTCGGATATAAAGTTTCTTAATGGCCGAGGTTATAACATCAACTGTAGATTTACCCAAAACTAATTGAAAACAGAGTAATGCGCTAATGAAATGACCTTTTAATATAGGTATTAAGTTTTATATATATGTTAGCCGAGGGTTCCATTATCTTTATGCAGCACGAAGTAAAGTTAATAACATTTACGGACTTCCTCATATGGGCATTTCCTGTTTGAAAGCGTTGTAAATTATGCTGTTATATACCGGCAGCTTAATATGTTATAATTACACGACTAAGTACGCCATATTTCCAAGCTTATTCCTGTCTGATTTACGATACGTTTGTCCGTAACGCAAACAGGAACACAGTTTTATTAAGGGGAATGTTTCTCGTCCAGAGATTAATAACTTGACATAAGGCAAACCGCAGGGGCTGAACAAATTAAATAGATTTGCACAGAAATGACTTACACACGCATTTCATATTTCATCCTTTGTAAAAAGAGATTTAATAAAGACTGAAGACCAAAAATGAAACTGATAATTCAACAATTATCCGTGTGGGAGAACAAAAGTCCGTACGCAGAGGCTGAGGAAACAGCAGATTTCCCACGTGCTGGTATAAAACACGTTTGATATCATCTCACAACATGTTTTCTATTTATATTTCAAAACAACCGATGAGCAGAAGGAGAGGGGAGGTTACTGAATGCTGAAATCAAAAAAAGTACGGTTAATATCTGAGTCACCAAACAGTCCGTCAAGCAGGGGCTGCGTAAACTAAGCAGATTTCCCATGTGAAGTTTTACAATAGAGAAATCTGCCTAGTAATAACCTATTCTCACGAGGACGAATAGTTAGTGAAAAGGCCACACTAGCGCTAGTGCGCTCGGCCCGAACATAACACTCACAATACAAATCCAAGTATCTCGGTTAATCTTAAAGATACAGAATAAATGTATAGAACAATATTTATAGTAAATTTAATTTGCAATACGATTGGCTCTATACATGTTTTTGATCCGACGTATGGTAACGGAGATATTTCCAATTTTCAAAACTCCCCCCCTCTACCCCCCCCCCCCTCCCACTGGTCCGATTTCAGCCATTAACGAACTTGATCTTTGTTTTACATAAAACGATTAAATACCGTGTTTGGTAACGATCAAACAAAAATTGCGACCGCTAGAACGTTAACAGACTAATATATATATATATATATATATATATATATATATATATATATATCTATATATATATATATATATAATTTTGAACGGACCTCATTTTCGTCATCTCCTGGGTAGGATCGATGGACATTTGAAGAAATTTTTCGAAAATCGCGTCATGAGTACGACCTCAACAGCAGATTTCCCTTAAGGGAAATCTGCTAAACATGAATAGAAGAAAAACTGCATCAATACTTGCAACAAGATTTGTCCCATAACATTTTACGATCCGACTCATAATAATTAAAATATTTTGGAAATATATTTAATTTTTGCCGTCTCTTTATACCACTAAATTTATAACGCCATCACGCAACGAATTTGCTTGTATCTCGCATAATAAAAGCCTCATGAAAACAATATTTGGTATTTAAGCTTCCAATAAAGTGGTTCATTATTATTTCCCAAACGCCTCTAACCATTTACATTTTTTTTTAATTTTCCTCCTTGTTTAAGCCACACAAACCTCGAGGGTTTTTGAATCTCATTTAAAAAGATTTAAATGATCACTCAATGTTCGAATATGAGATAATAACACTAATAAACTTTCTCAAATCAAACCGGACAAAAAAAAAAAAAAGGCCCAAACAAACAAACACAAATTCATGAAGTCTAATAAATGTAGATAGACGAAAGCGACGATGCATTAGTAGATTGAGCTTGGCTCATATAAAGCAGATAAAATAAATGATGCTGAGCCGAGAGATGGGGCAAATAGATTACATAACAAATTCACCAAACTATTGGGGGGGGGACTGTTGAGGGGGGCTGACATCCACAACTAATGAACGCCCCGACAGTGATTGGTGATTCTCTCCACTTCACTCCAGACATATATAAAATAATAATAAAACCATTATCGCTTCGCCATTTAGAAAAAAAAAAATATTAATCACGTCCTCTTAACAGTTCGCAAAGGCAACGTCGACTGAGCAGATTTCCCACCTGCTATAATGAGTCATCTTATCAAATCCCCTTATCACTCGCCGAAAGAGCCATATTTAATGAATCCCAACTAAATTTATTGCAAATACTCTTCACTTGAAATATTTAGTAATGTTAGCAAATTCCTTAACAGAAAATAGATATCGCGGTTGTAATCACGCCGCCATGAAGAGTTTAAGTATATCATCTAGATAAAACGGCGAGAGAGTTTACACGTTCAACCAATGTTATTTATTGCCCAAAGCTCCCTTAATCTGAATGAATGTTGAAATTACTTAATTTCTTTTTATACTTACTTATTAACATTATTATTGCTGACCATTTTGATTTGTTTAAATTATTGGTTTAGAAGTGTTTGTTGGAGAACAATGTGTAGTGCGCATTCTGCCAGATATTAACAGAACTAATACTTCTTTTCCATCTCACTTTGTTCATTATTTTACTTTTACTTCTTTTACTTATAATTCTTTATTTTTATATCATATCTTCTCAAAAGTCGACTACCTACTTCCTCTTTGACAAAATTAATTCTAATTTTTTTTATTATAATGTATATGATTTATGGTACATTATATTATACTGATTTCATAACTGGATAGTTTTAATATTTAATTTAATGTTTTAAACGTTTCTGTGAAAATAGATAATTTATTTTTTGTCAGATGGATAGTTAAAATCTTTTTTTCTTTGGTCATACGAAATTTTTTTTTTTCTAACAGAATGGGTAGTATTTTCATATTCTGCCAATAAACTTCACAGGTGTAAAGATTAAAATTACGGATCACCAAAATATACGTTCAAATAAAAATTAGTAATCACGAGGGCGAAGCCCGAGTCGTCGCTTAGCGATCCCGTAGACATCGCTTTGGGAAAAGGATGTTAAGGGGGCGTCGTCGCCCTGCTGGCTTGAGCAAGTTTAAGTTACAGAGTCTCTTCCTTATCAATAATAATAATAATCAGAAGGCATTTACTATAATTTACTATTACTTCGTGATTAACAAACCAATTTGTCCATAACTATCTTTCTAGCTATCTATATAATTGTAGATATAACTATGTTCCATTTATAACTGGAAGGCCGTACGTATACAAATATTCGAAAAGAATGCAATATTTCCAATACTATAGCGCCCTTGGGGATGACCTCAAAGATCTTGATAACTTATTTAATTTTATGAAAATTACAAATTTGTATAAAGAAATTTTAGTCTACATACGACATAAAAAAAGGTAGTGAAATAAAATGCATTAAAAATTGTTTTCCTATCATTGTTAATAGCATAAGATTAACTAAGAATAGATGAAATAATTGTCAGGTGGTAAATAATACAAAATGAAGATGTAGGTTAAATTATAAATGGATATAAATGTGGATATAACAATATTTAGAACTTAATAAACACAATTTACTCACAAAATTCAGGTACTTATTCAAAACGTGAGTTATAGGTATTACCGGGAGATGATAACCTAGTAGTTTTTGCCCTAAACCTTATGAAACAAACAAACTATCATTCTAGCTACTTATTTATTTTATTTATTCTTAAAGTAATCGCATTTCGCGACTGGGGTGATTGAGAGACGTATCAGTTAAATTCTTATCATCACTTTATTATATTTACGCAATTATGCTCATTTCTGAAAACATTTTCAGCATTCTCCTACATTATAATGTTTTGAAAATGTTGTGTTTCAAGTAGTGTAATACGCGGTCTTTATACTACCTATGGTCATGTAGTAATTCAGTCAAAGTGTAAGGTAGGTTTACGATAGATAGCAGTCAGTTAGTTTATTTTTTATAGTAAGTCTACAGTTACAGTGTTGGCTCTTCTCCAGTAAGTAAGTGTGAGTCAGTCGTGAATGACCAATTCTTAACCTTGTTAAAACTTCTTCATATCTTCTAAATAGCCTTTTTGAGGAAGGCCATTCAGGAAGTATATGTTTCAGTTCGCAAAGTTTGTTGTCAGTTGTGGCAACCCAAGATTTCTGCCATGAATTGAGTATCTTACTTGGGCTTGAATATCTTCGTGTGTAGAATCTGTGTTGTCGTGAATTTATTTTTAGTCTACTTTGCTACGTGCTTTGTACCATGTTCGTAGTTCGGGCAACCGGTTAGCTACTTATTTCCTTTGCAATCGCGTAAATACAGTCCAGTATAGTAAGCTTGTACATGTTGGTCCTAGCAGGCTGCATAATACATTCCTGGTCCTGAGGAGAAAAGAGTAATTTTCGCATTTACACTGATTAAAGTTTTCTATAAAAACGCAAATCGTTCGAAGGCACCAAAATATTCGGGTGGAGCGGAGAATTGTATAAATATTTAAAGAGAGCGAAATGAGGAAATATATTTATAAAATGGGAGATCCTTCGGTTGAGAAGGAGACAATTCACCTCATTTCTGTCTCCCCCCCCCTTCCAGAGTCTTCAGAAGATTCGCCGGGAATAATACTCGGGGCTTAGGGTACTTAGTAAGTCCCCAGAAGGAGGAGTGCTGAATGGGAAAGCCCTACCTGACGGGGCTTAAGTATTCGGCATAAAACCCCAAGAACCAATAAGGCGTGTTGAACATTTGAGGCTTGTGTTGGGGTTGGTCGATCCGACGAATCCTTCCTGGGGGGGGGGGGGAAGAACAACAGGGCGTTTATACTTAAGTGTTAAGTAGGTTACCGACTCTTCCCCGACTTAAGTCCCCCCCGCGCTCGCTCTCTCACCCTCCAACCCCCACAGACTCAGAGAGGGCTTAGACTAACTTCCCCTACAACCCATTACACTGTTAAAGAATATCTACTATTTAAAGTCTGCCGTATCAAGAGGAACCCTTTGTTCTACCTATCCACAGGTGGGACTCAAGAAATTACCCGGACGGGAAAATTGCTGATCTCGCATCTCAGGCATCTTTGTCAAAAAGCTTAAAGCAACCCCTACACGGAGTGGAACAATTACATTAAGCCATAATTTCAAGTTAACGTACGTTTTATGTTCATACGGCTAATCGGAAGGAGTCAACGCGGAAATCAGGAAACATTTGTAGCCGTTACATACCAAAACATATTGTTGCGTTCTTATTACCAAAACCAGTAATAAACGTTTCTAATAAGAGTTATTTTTGGATTGCAAAATTAAATCCTCGTAAGTTTCACAGTTTTTATCACTGCACAATTTATTTCACAATGCACAATACACTGGGTAATTATACTTAATTACTACTCACAGTATACACTGATAGCTGTTCTTCAGATTACACAGTCCAATAATTTACTCACGGTCACTGAAATACACAAGACGGCACTGCACTGTCTTAAACACGGCACTAAACTGTTACACTCACGGCACAACACTGTTCTTCTTATAAAAACACTTTACCGCACTGTACTAAGTCGCACTGTAGCACTGATGTGAACATCAAGACAGGTGAGAATAAAACTGACTCAATCGCGGCTGGCCGTTCTTTATATAGGTTGTCGGCATACATCAAAGGGGAATTGTCTGGACCCCTCGACGTCTGGCTGGAAGGTACTGGTAGGAGCTAGGACATTCTGTCGGCTTCTTTGATCTATATCGCACTTCCCAAATACGCAATTCTCTACTAATCCTTCATTTTCACAACAATATGATTAGGTCTACGTTTATTTTTGTGGCTCCCAGCACTAGTTGAGACATTGACGCTTCTCTCGCACTGGTTGCGAATCATAGGCCAACGTTTAAATTATTGGTTTGCTTTACTCTCAACATGACACTTGTCAAGTTTGCTAAATACTTGTTCATGTAACACTTACAAACAAGTCAAAACAATTAATACCCATTTAAAATGTTGGTGGAGTACAATTTTGACTGAATAATCATTATTGTTGCAACTTGATTAAATACTTGTTCAGTAGCCAGGTCGGCATCAGGTATTATTGAAAATGGGAAAATTAATATTTTCAATAATAACTCTAAAAAATTATTGCATGCCCCACCCACACCAATGTATCCTACTTTCTTCTAAAAGAAAGAATACAATTTTTAAAAAATTGCGTTTAGCCCTATGTTGAAGAAATGTATATTTTCTTGAGTTATTCAAAGCATTGCCTTATTTCAGATATCAAATAAGCCGGCATTTATTTATCTTTTTTTGTAATGTAAATACGATTCCTGAAGAAATTCTCAAAGCAAAATATGATAGCTTTTAGCCTTAATGTAATAAATCTCTCTCCCTCTTTCTTTCTTTCTCTCTATCTCACTCTCCCACTCTCTCTCTCTTTCTGTTTCTGTCTGACTTCATCCAGTCTGGGTCTCATATTCATGAAATCTTGTTCGCTTTTCTGATTATTCATCCGATGTCGTTTTAGCTCTCTCGCTTCCAGAAGAATATTCCTTCTCTGAATTCTCAGAACGATTTCCGACTACTTCTCCGTCGACGATATATTTATATTTTAGCGTATTTCTCTTAAAAGGGAATCCAGCTGTAGAGGATGAACTGGTGTCGTTGTTTAAAAAGAAGTCCGTCACGCAGGGGCTGCGTAAACTAAGCAGATTTCCCAAGTGAAGTTTAGCAATAGATAAATCTACATACTAGTAACACAACACAACCATGAATATTAAGAGAATAAATACAAGAGGTAATAAGAAATCAATCACCACATGATATAATTAAAAGTGCTTCATGATATAACAGCTTATTGTTAATATGACATGAGTAGGAGTGGGGGTTTATAAATGGTCCGAAAACTAAAAATTCATATCTTAGTTAATAATCAAGATAGTAAAAAAACGTACATAACATTATTTATTGAGCATTCCAAAATTTCCCCTCAAATCCCTCCCCCGTTCGCTGGTCGGATTTCTGCCATCAACGAACTCGAACATTATTTTTTTATTTTTACAAGAAATGATTAAATATCGTTTCGGTATCGATAAAACAAAATGTTCGTCTCGCAGGAGCTGCGTAAACTAAGCAGATTTCCTAGGTAAAGTTTTACAATATTCACGAGAGCCAACCAGTTACGGAAACGGCCGAACAAAAGCTAGTTAGTCTAGGTAGAAACGAAGTTAGCCGATCACATCCCGTCCGTTATCCGCACACACTTAATAAAAATACAAATATCTCGGTTAATATTCAAGAAAGTCAATAAATGTTTGTAACAATATTTGTAATAAATTTAATTTGCAATAAGATTGATTCTATGCAATTTTTCGATCCGACGTATGGTAACGGAAATATTTTGGATTTTCGAAAATCTTCCCCTCAACCCCCACCCCTCCCACTGGTCCGATTTCAGCCATTAACGAACTTGATATTAATTTTTACATAAAACGTTTAAATATCGAGTTTGGTAACGGTAAAACAAAAATTGCCTATATCTATATATATATATATATATATATATATATATATATATATATACATACATACATACATACATACATACATAACGTGTGCTTGATACATACAATTTTTTTTTAACTATAGTAACATAAAATATTTGTACAATAAAATTATTTACAACAAAGAAAAGAAAAACAAAAACAAATTTTGGATTCAACGCTGAATAATTAATTAATTTAACTGTATTTCAGTTTTAAATAATTCAGGAAGCCATACATATCTTCAGCAAACTGTTTTAATGGTTTATTATGTTTATAAAATAATAGTTTTTCCCTTCAACAGGCCAATTTTCTTGTCGGCATATTAATTGGGTTTTAAAATTTTCTCTTTGGTCCGATAGTAGTCTGGAGTCATAGGGCAAGTGTCTGTATGTCTGTTTAGTAGTCAAGTCGCAGTAACAGTTTGGTTGATCTGTTAGGCCAAAACGATTAAAATAAGAATTTGTTTTTCCGTGTCCAGTTAATAATTGTGTCAAGTAAAACTCTGTTGATATTAATTTTTGTTCTAAGAACTCTTTAATGTTTGGAATAAATGTCTTTAAATGTTGCCCATTCATAGTCGTATACCATTTCTGTTGCCATTTGTTAATTGTGTCAGTAAGTAATTGTATTTTTATGTGTGGTTTTGATATTTTGTTGTAGCATTCTGGAATTTTGGTATCTTTTGACAGTGATTTTGTACATAAATAGACAAGCTAATTGAAATCACACACACACACACACACACATATATATATATATATATATATATATATATATGTACGTATATACATGTGTGTGTGTGTATGTGTGTGTGTGTGTTCGTATGTATATTTTCGTCAATTTCTGGGTTTTCGAATATCGCGTCATGAGTACGACCTCAACAGCTGATTTCCCCGAAAGGAAATCTGCTAAAACTCGTGAGCCCAAATTGCAAACACTAGTAGAATAGTGTTGGTTCATATGCAAGGACAAGTTGCAACATTGCAGCGGCCCCGGGGGTGGCTGATTGCATGCATTCTCGACATAGTCGATTAGACAAGCTAATTGAAACGCGGCGGTAGTTGTCACCGACTACAAACATTGACACTAGTCAATCGCTTGTAATTGGAGACTCAACGGTATCTCAGGATCAATCCTTTCAGCTCTCTATCACGGCGGCTACTTCAATAGGATTATACCCAGCCATGTCTGGTAGGTTTTCGCTAGCAAACCAAACCCGGAACAAGTATCGCAGAAATATTGTCTATAAAGAAAAGTCCGTCACGCAGGGGCTGCGTAAACTAAGCAGATTTCCCACGTGAAGTTTTACAATAGAGACATTTCACGAGAGCCCAGCAGTTAATGAAACGGCCGAACTAGCTTTTGGCGGGAAAGACACTTCGTCCGCTGGCCACCCAGGATTTAATAAAAATGCAAATATCTCGGTTAATATTCAAGATAGAGAATAAATGTATATAACAATATTTATAGATAATTTAATTTGTAATAAGATTGATTCTGTACAATTTTTCGATTCGACAAATATTAACGGAGATATTTCGGATTTTCGAAAATCCTCCCCTCTAAACCCCTCCCCTCCCACTGGTCCGATTTCAGCCGTTAACGAACTTGATCTTTCTTTTTACAAAGAACGACTAAATATCGAGTTTGGTGACGATCAAACAAAAATTGCGACCGCTAGAGCGGTAACAGACAAATACATATATATATATATATATATATATATATATATATATATATATATATATATATATATATATATAAATGTTACGAACGGACCTCATTTTCGTCATCTACTAGGTAGGATCGATGGACATTTGAAGAAAATTTTTGGAAATTCCGTCATGAGTACAACCTCAATAGCTGATTTCCCTGAAGGGAAATCTGCTAAAAAGGTTTGTCACGCGTGAGCTGCTTAAACAATACATATTTCCCACGTGAAGGTTTTTACAGAACAAAGAACTTCATACTTGTAACACCACTGCGAATATTAAGTGAATACATACGAACGGTAATGAAAAATCTTTCGCCCAATTTACAAGTCAATAATCTCTATAACGAAAAGCGTCTGATTGTAAACAAACAAGTCAGCCAACCTGTCAAAGCTGAACAGATAGATAGAATTATTCTAAACCGAAAAAAAAATACATATATTATTTTTATTGAAAACTATTTACTATATTATTATATATTAACGTCCACTTTTTGCAATTCAGGCTAATTTGGACGGGTTATCTACAGGTTACCACCCTTTTCTAGCCAGGGAAGGATTTTAGGACGTTATTTAATGAATTTCGTCCCTAAATAATTTCCTTTGCCCAGGCGGGAATCGAACTCGCATGGCTGACCAGAGCCCCAGATATTTACTATAGCGAGTACAGTAATTTATAATGAATCAGAAAAAATTGTTTATCTCAATCACTCAAATTTTAGTAATCCAAAAATAACCAAAGGGTGGGGGGATCAACAAAAATTATTTTCGTATATCTCACAAAGTAAGAGTTCAATGAAAAAAAATATTTGGTATTCAACCTTGTAGTGAAGTGGTTCATGATATAACAGCTTATTATTAATATGACACTAGTAGGAGTGGTGGTTTTACTGAAGGCCGAAAACAATATAATCCAAATATCATGGTTAGTTCACATGATACAGAAAATATGCATAGAAAATATGCATTTATAGATCGTTTAATTTGCAATATGATTGGTTTTGAACAATGTTTCGATCCGGCGTATGATATTTCGCATTTTTGGAAATATTACAGGAAATCTGCTAAAACTCGAAGGTTTATCAGAATTTCTATTAAAATTTGGCGTAGATCAATTTTTTTTCTCATTTAAGACCATTGTGTGTAAAATTTGTAAAAGTTTATTATGCAACCCCCATTGGAACCACTAACAAATTGTGTTCTAACTGAGAAAATAAAAAGGTCCTCGTGAAGTTTAGCATTAGATAAATCTACATACTGCTAACACAACACCACCGTGAATATTAAGTGAATAAATTCAAACAACAATAAGAAATCTTTCAGTAAATTTTAATGCATTCACGACGGGAAGCGTCTGAAATGTAAAAAAAAAACAGGCGTGCTAATCTGTTACCGGAAAAAAAAACAATTACTGAAATATATCTGAATATAACGTGTTAATTTTATTGAAAACTATTTACTAGAAATAGTACTATAATTTATAATGAATCAGAATAATTTTTACCTCAATCAATCAAATTTTAGTAGTCAAAAACTTAAGACGGGGGAGGTGGGATCGTCAGAACATATTTGCATGTATCTCCTATAATAAATGTCTCTTGAATACAATATTTGGTATTTAATTTATTTTATTTATTTATTTAAATGAGTTCCGCAACACCAGCGGTTTACTCATAATTAAATCGTGCACAAAAAGGTGAATAGCTAAAAAAATAGAAAGAAGGAAACATAAAAGGAGTGAACAAAGGTGGTTTTTGATAGGTTCATTGGAATAGCATTTTTATATGAAACAAACAATATTGTATGGAAACATCAGGATGGTGAAAATAATATAAATGAAAATGTAAGATCGACTGGGGGGGGGAGAAATAAATAAAAATAATAATAAAATAAGTAAAAGGGAAAAGCAAAAAAATTGAATACATTAAAAAAAGAAAGAAAAAAAAAATAGGAAAAAGAGAAAACTAACAAAAAATGAATAAATAAAAAAGAGGGAAGGAAAAGGGAAACCAAAATATAAAAATAAAATAATAATAAATAAAATTAATGTTTATCCACCCTGCTAATGTAGGAAAGAAGTAAGGAGTAGTGTGTGTGTGGGAATTGTAGTTTATAGTGTGTTGTATATATTAATGTCTTTTAGGTGTTTAATGATTGAGTCTAGGTAATTACTGTTATCAGTCAAAAGGAATGTCTAAATTGTCTCTTGGTCGACAGTCAGTCAATATGTGACGTACAGTTAAAGTGTCGTTACAATGTCTACAAGTCGGTGTGTCCTTGTTTGTCATTAAGTGTCCGTGTTCACCTTGGGAAGGTCCGGTGCGCTCCTGTGTCACGAAACAGTAATCACTTGATTTCCTTACTTGTGAACACAATTAGGTGGTATTTAAGATTCTAATGATGTGGTTTATTACATAACCGAGTATTGTTTATGTTACATGTATAGAAGTTATGTTTGCTGAAGGCTGAAAACTGAAAAATGCAAATATCTCTGTTAATATTCATGATAGGGAATAAATTTATATAACAATATTTATAGTGCATTTAATTTTCTATATGATGGGTTCTATACATGTTATCGATCCGACGAATAGTAACGGAGATTTTTCGATATCTGCCGTTAACGAGCTTGATCTTTCTTTTTACATAAAACAACTAAACATCGAGTTTGGTAACGATACAACAAAAATTGCGACCCTTTAGAGCGGTAATGTACAAATATATATATATTTATATATATATATATATATATATATATATATATATATATATATATATGCATACAATTTTGAACGGACCTCATATTCGTCATCTCCTCGATGGACGTTTGACAGAAACTTTCCAAAATCGCGTCATGAGTACGACCTCAATAGCAGATTTCCCTTAAGATAAATCTGCTTTAAGTCCGTCACGCAGGGGCGAGCCTGGTCTCCCAACCTTTTAGAGGAATCTGCATAAAGTCAGTTTTATTTATACTATTACTAATAAATTTGACAATTAAATTATTACAGTCAAATAATTTTCACCATTTTACCACATTTTGCTAGAATTGAAAGCTGATAATACTCAAACACTTGTTACATTCCTGCCTGGTATTGTGCTCTGTCAACTGGGATTGGGGGATGAATAATTAATTATTTAAATAATAAATTGCGTAAATTAATTATGTATTATGGCGCTTGTATTACTAACAATGAGTAGAATAATTGATGCGAAGTGATACATGATTAAAACAAGGATTTGACATTTGCAGAATATCAAAATTGTTTTATCAAGAGTGACAATAGTTAATATATGGAATATAAAAGTTTTTAAATTAGTATTAATTCCTAAAAAAAACAATGCACAACAACAGGTTGAAAAATAAAAACTCCGTCACGCAGGGGCTGCGTAAAATAAGCAGGTTTCCCACGTGAAGTTTTACAATAGAGAAATCTGCCTAATAACAACTGTAGTAGTAAGAAACCTCTAAACCTAAAACATTATTTAGGGCGTAATAACCCAGTAGTTTCTAGCCCCAAAACACAGTTAACCTAAGCTCTAAACCTATTCACGAGGGACGGATAGTTATGGAAACGGCCACCAGAGTTCTCGGCGGAAAGTCCGAACATAGCCTACTGGGGACCACACGCAGAATACAAATGCAAATATCTCGGTTACTATTCAAGATACAGAATAAATGTATAGAACAATATTTGTAGTAAATTTAATTTTCAATAAGATTGATTCTGAACAATTTTTCGATCCGACGAATAGTAACGGAGATATTTCGAATTTTCGAAAAACCTCCCCTGTAAACCCCCCCTCCCCGTGGTCCGATTTCAGCCGTTAACGAACTTGATCTTTCTTTTTACATAAAACGACTAAATATCGAGTTTGGTAACGATCAAACAAAAATTGCGACCGCTAGAGCGGTAACAGACAAATATATATATATATATATATATATATATATATATATATATATATATATATATATATACAGTTTTGAACGGACCTCATTTTCGTCATCTACTAGGTAGGATCGATGGACATTTGAAGAAAAAATTCGAAAATTCCGTCATGAGTACAACCTCAATAGCTGATTTCCCTTAAGGGAAATCTTCTAAAAGTTCAATGAGAACAATATTTGGCATATAGGCTTCAAATAATGTGCTTCATAATATAACAGCTTGTTGTTAAAATGCCATGAGTAGGAGGGGGGGGGGGGTTACTCTATGCCGAAAACTATAAAATTCAGATATCTCAGATAATAATCATGATAGAGAAAATACGTACAATATAACATTTAATTACTTCCTATATGTTTGACAATGTATGGCACGAAGGACTCCTGCACAAACATAGGAGTACAAACACTCCAGCATACCTCTATAATGTTATTGCATCCTTCTTACAAGGAAGAACATTTCAAGTTAAAATAAATAACACACTCAGCACGAGCCGGAATATCAGAGCTGGCGTACCGCAAGGATCTATACTTAGCCCATTGCTCTACATCCTCTACTGCAGTGACGTCCCGCAGGTGGACAATTCTTTATTAGCTACATTCGCAGACGACACACTCCTCCTCACTAGAGACGAATCACTAAACTCCTCAAAACTCGACCTCCAAACAGCAGCCAACCAGGTCTCAAGATGGTTCAAGAACTGGAAGCTCTCGTTAAGCCCTGATAAAACGGAGACCAAGATTTTTGCTCTTCCTCGTTTCAAGAACGAAGATCTTCCTGAACTGATAATTGGGCATCTCTCAATTCGTTGGACTCCAAAGGACCAGAGCATCCGCTATCTCGGAGTACATTTTAACAAACGACTTACATGGCGGCATCATATCAACATTAAGCTGCAACAAGCACAAACACGACTTACACAACTATAACCTTTAATGGACAAAAATACACCACTGAAACTGACCTGCGCAACACTTCTTTACAAAACACTCATACTCCCTATATTAACATACGCATACCTAGTCAGGCTGGGCATCAGCAACACACACAAAAAGCAACTACAGTCCTTCCAGAGCAAAGTACTTGGGATATCGGCGAATGCTCCCTGGTTTGTTAGGAACAGCCAAATCCACAGGGAATTGGAGGTTGCTCCTATTTCAGTACATCATCAACAACTTGTAAAGAAATATCAAAGGCAGCTTTCCGTCAAATGGAGCAACTCATTATAATTTAGGTGCAATGACTGAAGGACGACTACGTCGGAGGTTGTACTAAAATATTTTAATTTTGCAACAAATGTAACAATTTGTGTATTGGAACAAATACAATTTTCTTACTTCTCTATCTATATAATTTTTACTTAAAAAATAACACATAATTATTTAAATTTTATAAAGGGTCTGAGTTAATTTTAGAGAGCTAGAGTTGGCCATTAATAAAAAAAAGTGTATGTTTGTCCTGTTCCTAATTTCAGTTCGGAGCGAGAAGTTTAACTCCCAGCAATTAAAACTACTTTTGGAATTTCTCAAGAAAATAATCGGAGTTCAAATAGTTTTCCTAGCTGAAAAACACATTTGAAACTCGCTATAATTAAGGGCTGAAGAAGATGGTGTGGAATTCTGCAACTCGGCGGCAATGAGAGAAAGAGAGAGAGAGAGAGAGAGAGAGAGAGAGAGAGAGAGAGAGAGAGAGAGAGTCCTGTTTACCGACTTTCAAATTTCTAGCAAGTTTATTTATTTTTTTCCTTGTCTAATTCGGAAGGAAGTGGAGCGGCATTATTGAAGATATCTTACGACATCCAACACGACAATGGAGACATTCATTTCAAACTTATCGGACTCAGATCTTGGGAAATGATCTCATCTTCATATCTTCTGTGATCTCTCTCGATTAAATATGTCTTGGACATTTTACGGCATTCTACTTTTTACGAGATGATTTTATGATTTTGAAAAATAACTTTATTTGATATAATTTTTTTTTCGATGAGTTTCGGTTCCAATTAAATATGCCATGATTTCAATTTAGAAACAAAAAAAAAAATGAAAAAAAAATCACCTTGTCAGAATGGACAACATAAAGCTTAAACCTTAAAAATGTGTAAAATATTTTGAAAAAAAGAGTGTTTGAGAGAGATTGGGAGAGAGAGAGTGTGAGTGAGAGAGAGAGAGAGAGAGAGAGAGAGAGAGAGAGAGAGATTTCTTTGTTTACCCTCTGTTTGATCGTTACTAAACTCGATATTTAAATGCATAATGAAAAATTAAATAACACTCCGTTTATGACTGAAATTGGACCAGTGGGGGGTTAGAATGTGGAATTTTAGGACGATCATGCTAATGTCATCTTATCTTTTCCTACCAGTTTGACCAACATAACTTCTTTTACATACGCCACAATTCGAGCTTCCTACTACCTGGACGATTAGCGGCAAACGCAGAACTATTTTGAGACACCGCAATGCCATCGAGCACAGAAATATTCTTCCAAAAAGAGTGCAGTACAGCTATTTTTTGGTTTTGATAAATAGGGCTTGAGAAAACACTGCGGAAAGCATTTTATTTTTTTTAACGCTCCGACACTAATGTTTCTTAATTTATGAATGGAAGCTCTGGACAAACAGACTGGAGATCCACGGACTGGATTAAGAAGCTGTTGTTTTTATTGCTGGAGGCTGCGGAGGGGGGAAGAAAAAGAACCCCCCCCCCAAGAGTTATTAGCGTGAGTAAATTGTAGCAGATGTTTTTAATCTCCTCTGATCCTTTTCTCTTCCCTTATATATTTATTCTTCCCTTCTTTTTATCAGTTCACCCCCCTCACTCTTTTAACCCCCCCCCCCAAGAATAGAAGTTTTTAATTAGACTAATCCCACCCTTCCTACCCCCTTCACAGCTGTTACAAATTTCGATCTTCTGCCCGCAGTTATTGCTTTCAGAATGCCGTTGCATTGTTTTGCATTCAACAGATTTCCGGGGTGTGGTCAAATATCCTTCAACCCCTAATTAATTGATGGCAATTCAAATTGAAACATATGTGCGGATATATCTGTCTGTTAAACGCTAACTCGATTTACACAAATTTCGGGCATATATATGAAACTCAGCTTTGCATGAATGTAGCAATTATGTCAATGTGAATGTTAGTGCTTATTATATATATATATATATATATATATATATATATATATATATATATATATATATAATTGTAACCTCTGTCTGTAAATTGATGTTTTTCTCGAAATTTCACGATAACTTTTCGTTTTACATGTCATAGACACCATAACTGCATTTTGTTTCTTTGGTGTGTGTTTGTTTATTTGTTTGTTACCTTTTCACGCATAAACGGCTGAACCAAATTTTATGAAACTTGGTATGTACATTACTACTAGCCCAACTTAGACTTTGGGCTATGTTAATATTCTCTGAGACGAACAGGAGTGGGGGTTATAAGGGAGACTGAAATTAAAAATAGCAATATTTCGTTTCCTGATGCATTTTCGGCAATTCTGCACATAACAAAAGTTGTTATTTATGTTATTTGGAGTAACTTTTGTTATATACACTTTTGTCCTATACCTTAGTATAAATGAGTTATACGTTAAAAACTACTGCGGAAGTCAACAATTTTATTTGGCACAAAACTCAACCGATCTAAACCAAACTCGGTATGTTTTTATAATATTTTGTCCTTTATAATTTAAATATATGCATAATGCACAGGAAACGGGAAATATGACAATATGGAGGACAGTGAAGTTTTACGTAAAAATTAATTTTATTATTAACAAATCCACAGAAACGACGGGTATTAACCCTAAACACTGGGTAAATGTGAAAATATTGTGCAAAGTAAAAAGCCTTGCCAAAAAAATACCATCACCATCCAGCCTCAAATGAATTCCCGAGCGAAGCCGGGTATCTGAGCTATTTATATATATATATATATATATATATGTATATATATATATATATATATATATATATATATAAATCGATAATGTTTTAAATTACAAAATATTGAGTGGTATTGGATTTTTATTAACATAAAATATTCTCCTCTCTTAAAAATAATAATTTATCTTTTATCTAAACTACTATTTGAATTTGAGATGGTTGAATCAGTGTACCATTAGAACACGGAGGAAATCTGCATAGTTTTAATAATCCTTCTCTCATCAACAAAAATAGATTTGTATTATTTTAAATAGAGTAGCTATATTGTTAAAATTTTGACTTTCTACAATTGTTGCTCTACTGGTGATTCCAAGGGGAGAATAAATGGACATGTGAAGACATTTTTTCGAAAATCGCGTATGAGTAAACCTCAATAACATAGAGAAAATCTGCTAAAATGAAAGAGGAACGTTAATAAAATTGGAAGGGTGATAGAAAACATAAAGGAAAAAAATAAATGTCTATCACCAAAGAAACTAATTTATAAGTGGACCAGAATGTAAAAATAAATCCCTAATGTAATTCCATAGCTTTGCAAATGGTTAGTGAGGCGCTTCACGCAGATGAGACACTGTAAAATTGTAGAAGCGGGAGTTTGAGGGGGGGGGATAACTTACAAAACAGCCTGAATAATTAAATGGAGTGAAGTGAGCATATGTTAGAGAAAAGGGGCAAATGACACTAAGTGCTTTCAGCAAAGTCCTGTCATATTCAGATCTTTTACTGGGAACAACTTTAAGCATTATGGTCTTGGTGCTGATACAGGGACACATTTCGTGTTTCTCTAGTCTCTCATCATTTCAACTCCGTACGTCTTCTAGGGCTAAACTTGGGGCATTATTAAACACCCGACGTCGCTCAGAAGAATATAAGATTAAATCCGGTAGTTTCACCTTGACTTCACCCGCGGTTCTAATTAGGATTCAAAAGGAAGGCGTTCGTGACTTCACAAGTAACTGCTAAAGTCACGGAAATGTGACATTGCGTACCCATATCGAGGAGTGGCTACAATGTAGAAGGCACCTAGCCGTGTGGCCTTAATCCTCCTACACCAATCCAACAACCTCATGGTGACTGAGGATTCGCTACGATGGTCAGAAGCGAATCCTATCGAAGGGACAGTCTCCTACTACCCAGCTCCCACACGAGAGAACAGCTCCCACACATGTACCAGTTTACCTGGCCTGTATGTCCCCGTGCTTTGAACACATGACCACTACGTCTATGACCGGCAGTGAAGGCAAGCCTCCACTCCGGACACCACCCAGCCCGTAGTTCACATTGAGTAAGCCGCTAGAACTTACCCCATTAAGGCAGGAGTGATCTCCTGCCCGGAACAGCAAAGCCGACTAAGGCGTTCCTACGGTCCACATTTCCACGGAAATGTGACAGAGGATTTCATTTCTCTTCAACTCTGACCCAATGGGCTACCCAAATGGTGGGTCATGGCAAACCACAGAGAGCAACAAACAGTCCGCCACGCAGGGGCTGCGTAAACGAAGCAGATTTCCCACTCTAAGGTTTACAATTGATAGATATGCATGTTGGTAACACCACCGTGAATAAATATAAACCGCAATGAGAAATCTTTCTTTTAATTTTAATAAGCTTCCAACGGGAACGACTGAATTGTAAATTGGCACGTCTGTCAACCACTCAGAGCTGAAGAGATAGATCGACATATTCTTCACCGCAAAGAAAAACAATTACTGAAATATACCTGAATATAATATTATAATATATTAATATTAAGTTTATTGCAAACTATTAACATTTAGGGGCTGAGGTTAGCCATGCGAGTTAAAGCGTTGACCTTTATCTCACATGGTAAACCTAAAGTGGCGAGTTCGATTCTCACCTGGGCAAAGGAAATTATTTAGTGACAAAATTAAATAACACCCTAAAATCCCAGCCTGGCTAGAAAAGGGTGGTAACCTGTAGATACCCATCCCGATTAGCTAAGTTGCAAAAAGTGGACGTTAATAAATAATAATAATAATATTAACATTTAGTACTGTAATTTTTAGCAGATTTCCCTTAAGGAAAATCAGCTAGTGAGGTCGTACTCATGATGCGAGTTTCGAAAAAGTTCTTCAAATGTCCATCGGTCCTACCCAGGAGATGACGAAAATGAGGTCCGTTCAAAATTATATATATATATATTTATATACGTTGCAAATACGTTAAATTTACTATAAATATTGCTCTATACATTTATTCTCTATATTGAATATTAACCGAGATATTTGCATTTGTATTCTGCGTGTAGTCACCAGTAGGCTATGTTCGGACTTTCTGCCGAGAGCTCTGGCGGGCGTTTCCTTAACTATTTGTCCCTCGTGAATCGGTTTAGAGGTTAGGTTAACTATTTTTGGGGCTAGAAACTAGTGGGTTAATACGCCCTAAATAATGTTTTAGGTTTAGAGGTTTCTTACTACTACTGTTGTTATTAGGCAGATTTCTCTATTGTAAAACTTCACGTGGGAAATCTGCTTAGTTTATGGAGCCCCTGCGTGACGGACTTTTATTAATGAATTGGAATAATGTTTATCGCTATCACTCTAATTTTAATAGTCCAAGAACTAAAGAAGGGGGTATCAACAAAACGTATTTGCATATATCTCACAAAGTAGAAGCTTACACATGCCCGTAAAACAGATTTAACGAGAGCCGAACAGTTACGGAAACGACCGAACTAACTTCGGCAGAATCTGACGATCATAACTGACAATAGCCTCATCTCGAAACACACTTAATAAAATGCCATTATCTCCTTTAATATTCATGTTAGGGAATAAATGTATATACCAATATTTATTGTAGATTTAATTTGCAATACGATTGGTTTTATACAAGTAATTAACTGAAATATTTCGAATTTCCAAAACTTCTCCCTATTAAGACCCCTCCCACTGGTCCAATTTCAGCCATTAACGAACTACGATATTTCAATTGGAGAGAGAAAAAGACGTCTAATTCTTCACTAATTATATTTATGTGAATTTACATTGAATTTGTGTGAATTTATATTGAATTTGTGTGAATTTATATTGAATTTGTGTGAATTTATATTGAATTTGTGTGAATTTATATTGAATTAGTGCGAATTGATATTGAATTTGTGCGAATTGATATTGAATTTGTGTGAATTTATATTAAGTTTGTGTGAATTTATATTGAATTTGTGCGAATTTATATTGAATTTGTGCGAATTTATATTGAATTTGTGCGAATTTATATTGAATTTGTGCGAATTTATATTGAATTTGTGCGAATTTATATTGAATTTGTGCGAATTTATATTGAATTTGTGCGAATTTATATTGAATTTCTGAAGAATTGAACGTCTTTTTCTCTCTCCAAGTAAAAATATTCTCCACTTCCAACAAGACTGCTGTGGAACTTGATCTTTCTTTTGCATAAATCGAGTAAATACCGAGTTTGGTAACGATCAAACAAAATTTACGACCGCTAGTGAGTTTTTATATATATATATATATATATATATATATATATATATATATATATATATATATATATATATATTGACCTCATTTTCTTCATCTTCTGGGTATGATTGGTGGGCATTCGAAGACATTTTTCGAAATTCTCGTCATGAGTACGACCTCAATAGGTGATTCCCTTAGTAAGAGAAATCTGCTAAAATATACAGGGGAAACATGTAATTTTTGACCTACTACTAACAAACATTTTACATTATTCCTCCAAATCAGTATAACATTAATTCTCTACAGGATAATAAAATAAAAACTACTATATAATAACCACCCTTAAACCAAGTGGTAATTTCAGAACAAAATACATAATCTCTCCACCCCTCACTCAGGAAAATGTTCTAATTAGTTCAAAATATTTCAAAGAACAAAATTTCTTATACATTGTAATTCTTTTCCTCATTTTAATGAAAGAAATGGTATTTCTCAATATTAAAACCATCTTTATACTTTAAAATGACTCTATTAAAACCTAAATAATTAATTTCTTAAGACCCTTCCATGGCAATAATGTCAAAACCAATTCATATTTGCAAGCTCCTTTTTAATTATAAAAAAGTCATTTTCTTTTTTTATTCAACTTCCTTATTTAATTCTTAGAAATTTTAAAATTACTGCACGGAAGATATTATTTTAATATTTCTTCGTTTTGTAAAATGCGAAACATCCCTCAAGAATGGGGTAATACGAAAAGGGGGAAGTTTGAATTGTCGAGAGGCGTAAAGAAGAGATTTAATTTAAATAAGAAAGAATTTTATCTATGTAATAAAGGTTGTCATTTGAATTTAATGGAAAAGGATTTAGACGGAGAGAGTCTGACAACGTTTTCTGAAGCGGATGAAAATGAATATTTGAAGGGTCTCAGTTTTCATTAACAACACTTTTCCCCAATGAAATATTTAAAACGAGTTATCATTACGTTATTGTTATTGTTATTCTCGTTGGTAGTTTTGGGAAGCGTTTGTTAGATTAACATTGTCTTGATTATAAATTCGTTTAAACTTCGCTTAAATTGTTTTTAAGGAAGGAATACAATTTAATTTAATTAACAGTATAATTATTTCAGATTGTTTATGGATATCTTAACTGTTGGGGGTTGTACTCATGACACGGTTTTAGAACCATTTCCTCAAATGCTCATCCATCCTAGTGATTAGATGGCCAAACAAGTCGCAATTTTGGTTTGATCGTTACCAAACTCAAACTCCTTTAGCTTTGATCGCTCAATTTTGGCATTGCTGAGAAATTTTTTTTACGAAGTCTTATTTTAAAAATATTTTTAGTTATTTATCAATAAGTAACAGTTATGTTCTATTTTACATGAAAAAATGAAATGACAAAAATAATAGTGATAAAAAAAAATAATGTACCACGTTTGTTTTATTTATCAATATAAAATACTATACATAATTATTTCAGTTATTTTACATAAAAGAAAAAAATTACATTTCAGAATTATTACTAATGCTTTACAAAAATAAGTTAAGTACACTCAGAAAAATCAATTTCTATCCATAATTTCAACAACTCTTGCACCATCATCACTGCCAGCATCATCACCAATTTCTAAAACTGATACAATCGGTATATGGTTGCTAAAGTAGGATACAAACAGTTTTGATTCGAATTTATTTAAATATCGGAATTTATTTAAATATTCGAATTTATTTATTTAAATATTCCAATTTATTTAAACTTCGGATTAAAATATCTATGGAAGTAAAAATGGTAGATATATAGTATCTGTGAACGAAATGATGCTGGTTTTGTCCTCTTTAAAATCGTATGGGAACGAAAACTCTAGCTAATTTGGTTCAGGAGTTATGAAGAAAAGAAGCTCCTTTAGCTTTGAGTTGAGTACTAGCGGTGGCGGTGGCGGTGTCGCGATTTCTCTCCCGCAAATGCTTCCTTACGGGGTGCACAACGTGCCTAAAGAAGTTTTCACTTCAATTGTAAATAAACTATCAAATGATTAGGTTATAAAATACCATATGATTTTATTTCTAAACCTTAGTACTAGCGGTGGCGGTGGCGGTGTCGCGATTTCATACTTTTTTCCTCTCCCGCAAATGCTTCCTTACGGGGTGCACAACGTGCCTAAAGAAGTTTTCACTTCAAAAAAAATGTTTAAGTTGGTTGACGGCTGAAATCGAACCAGTGGAAGAGGGGATGGAATTATCTCTGTTATTATTCGTCGGATCGAAAAAAATGTATAGAAAAAATCGTATTGCAAATTAAATGTTGTTTAAAACGTAGTGTTGTGCCGTGACTGTATGTAACAGTTTAGTGCCGTGTTTAAGACAGTGCAGTGCCGCGAAGTAAAGGACAGTGCATTGCCGCGAAGTAAAGGACAGTGCAGTGCCGCGAAGTAAAGGACAGTGCAGTGCCGCGAAGTAAAGGACAGTGCAGTGCCGACTTGTTGTGAATTTCAGTGACCCCCAGTGAATTGTTGGACTGTGTAATCTGAAGAACAGTGACGCTATCAGTGTACACTGTGAGTAGTAATTAAGAATAATTACCTAGTGTAATGTGCATTGTGAAATAAATTGTGCAGTGATAAAAACTGTGAAACTTGAGAGTATTTAATTTTGCAATCCAAAAAAAAGAACTCTTATTAAAAACGTAACAATATATTCACTGTCTTGATTATTAGCCGAAATATTTGCGTTTTTTTTAGTTTTTGGACTTCAATACCCTTTCCCCTTTGAATCATCGCACGTTATAAATACGCCAAAATATTACTATAAACCGTCTTATTTCATTAAAGGCAAATCAGCTATTGAGGTTGTACTCGTGGCACAATTTTCGAAAAGTGTTTTTCAAATGTCCATCGAGACTACCCCGGAGATTACTAACACCAAGTTCGTTAGATTTTGTATATATATATATATATATATATATATATATATATATATATATATATATATATAAACAAACAAAATAGGCTGCCCTCTTTCTAAGGGTACCGGTATGGTCAGCCTCCTAATCTGCCAATTTCTGGTAATAATGTTTTTTTTTTTTTAAATTTATTTATTTTTAATTTTGTTTAAATTATATACGAAAAATTCAAATACATTGATTATTACAAATTAGGGGCGTATCTCAGGTGAGAGTGCAGCTTATTATTTTTATCTTTATATATATATACTAGCTAAGGTACCCGGCTTCGCTCGGGAAATCATTTAAGGCTGAATGATGATAGTATTTTTTTGGGCAAGGCTTCAATGTTTACAACTACACTTCCCGTCGGCGCGCATTGTTTTGCTGTGAGGGTCAGGCAGGCGACTTATAAATGAGAAATGTTATATTTGAAGAATAAATAAAAGTGTGTTCCTAATCTATCCCTTGCCACTTTTTAACTCACCTTTTTGAATACTTCAAACCATAATCATGGATAGTATTTAATACAATTAAATATCCTCTATTATGGAACTTATTTCCTGTCAAAAACCAATCCGAGCACATATAGTTTAAGCATAGTTTAGCACGTAAGGTTATATTCATAATAGTAGATCTCAGTGGTAATCACTTCCCGTAAGCCCAGCATTCCACAGGAAATTAGTAAACTCAATTAACTCTATTAGCCTCCGTCTATTTCCACTCTCACATTAGAGCTATCAACACTCTTCTCTTTAAATTATTAATTCAAAATATTATTGTAATAATTTATCTACCTAATGGACTTAAATAATTAATGGGGTAACCTTAAAAATAATTTCAATTATATTCAAAAAGCTAGTCAAGGGGAAGAGATCGTAGCCGTCCCTGCAACCTAAGTAATACTTTAAACAATCATATCGAGTTTAAGAGCATTTTGTCTTTTGTCATAATGACATTAACGTTTAATTGTTATGATAGTACATATTTGTTTCTATAACATGAAGATATCGGAAATAAGATAGTATATAACCAAAATCAAAGAGTGATTCCCTACTACTTCCCCTATCACTCCTTGAGGAAATTCAGCACGATTTTTTTTTTAAATAATACATTATGCAAATTAAATAATGGAAATGCCCTTATAGTTTAAATTTCTATTGGAAATAAATAACAAAGTTATTTTCTAGGGGAAATAAATAAATGAGGCGAAGGGGAGGGGGATTTATAATCTCACTAATCCAAATCATACTTAGTACTAAATAATCGAAATAGATAAGGCTAAAACATAACATCATTTGTCATAATTTGCCTATATTAAAAACACTTAAATAAGTACTAATAAAATCGTCGATTCCCGTTATAGATTTAGCTTATATCCCGTATTTACTTCATTTTACGACATAAGTGAATGAAACAAAAGTTGCTCTAAATAACAAAGTAAACAACTTTTGTTATGTGCACCTTTGCCGAAAAACAAATAGAAAATGAAATATCGTGAATTTTTACTTCAGGTCTCCCTTATAACTCCCACTCCTGTTCGAACCTAAAAAATTTAATATAGCTTATAATCATGGGAGAATTAATGCTAATTGACATACCGAGTGTTGTTAAGTTCGGTTCTAGCGCCCAATAAAATAGTTGATCCCGATTTAGTTTTTAGCGTATATCTCGTTTATACTTTGTTATAAAACAACAAAGTATATAACAAAAGTTACTCTAAATAACAAAATAAACAACTTTTGTTAGGTTCATATTTGCCGAAAAACGAATAGAAAACGAAATACCGCTATTTTAAATTCAGGCCTCCCTTACAACCCCCACTCCTGCCCGTCCCTAGAAATGTTAGTATGGCTTATTATAATGAAAGCGTTAGTGCTAATACACATACCGAGCTTTATTCATTTCGGTTGGGCCTTTCGTCTCAAATAAAATTGTTCACATGGTTTTTGCGTATATCTCGTTTATAATTCGGTATACGAAAAAAGTGTATATAACAAAAGTTACTCTAAATAACAAAATAAACAACTTTTGTTATGTTCATATTTGCCGAAAAACTAATAGGAAACGAAATATCGCTATTTTTAATTTCTGGCTTCCCTTATAACCCCCACTCCTGTTCGTCTCAGAGAATTTTAATATAGCCTAAAGTCTAAGTTGGGTTAGTAGTAATATACATACCAAGTTTCATAAAATTCGGTTCAGCCGTTTATGCGTGAAAAGGTAACAAACAAACAAACAAATAAACAAACAAACAAACAAACAAACAAACAAACAGACACCAAAGAAACAAAATGCAGTTATGGTGTCTATGGCATGAGAAACGAAAAGTTATCGTGAAATTTCACGAAAAAAATCAATGTACAGACAGAGGTTACAATTTTATATATATATAGATATATATATGCGTCCTAGCTGTCGCATTCATTCTTAGATCTTTACCGAACACTATAATTCGTTGTTTTTTTGTGAAAAGAAAGATCAAAGTCGTTAACGGTTGAAATCGGACAATATGGATGGGGGGGGGGTTAAATGGGGAGAGGTTTGAAAATTCGAAATATCCCGGCTACTATATGTCGGATCGAAAAAAGTATATCGACCAAACTTCTAGCAAAATTAAATGTACTGTACATATTGTTATATATATTTATTCTCTATCTTTAATATTTTCAATCAGCACTTCAACACATGTTACATAAACAATACTCTGTTATGTAATAAACCACTTTATTCGAAGCTTAAATACCAAATATTGTTTCACAGAGCCAAGGGGGGCTAAGGGCCTGGCAACCCGGGCGACGCAGCCAGGGGGCGACCAAACGCCTAAGTAGTGACAAATTTCGTTTTCGATTTTATAAAGTTAATATTTTGTATTCTCTTGCGTAAATTCCTTTTATAAATTTTTTTAATATAAGCTAACTCAAAAACACACAATGTATTACGTATAGCCTACTATAATGTATGCAAAAAGGTGATGGCCTACATACTTTTTCAGTCATCTTATCTTTTCACTTGAAAATATCATAATATTTTGATTGACAAATACCACTTAAGATGCCTCAAAACTCAGTATTCTAAACCCTATTTTGAACAAATTTCCGGGGGAGGGGCCCCGGACCCCCCTTTTTTAAGGGGGGGGGACAAAACGGTTGTTTGCCCGGGTCAGTATTTTGCCTGGAGCCGGCCCTGCACAGAGCCCTTTATTGTACGAGATAGATGCAAATAAGTTCTTGTGTCTACCCCTCCCCCCGTCTTAAATTATTGTACTCCTAAAATTTGATTGATTGATATAAAAACTACTCTGATTCATTATAAATTACAGTACTAGATATAGTACTTAGTTTTCAATAAAATTAATATCTTATATTCTGATATATTTCAGTAATTGTTTTTCTTTCCGGTGTGAGGCTGGCAGACCTGTTTACTTTTCAGATGCTTTCCGTCAGGAGGTTTCTAATTATCGTTTGCATTTATTCACTTAATGTTCTTGGTAGTGTTAAATATATAAGTATGTAATTTATACATTGTTAAACTTCACGAGGGAAATCTACTTAGTTTACGCAGCTCCAGTGTGACTGATTTTTTTTTAGCAGATTTCCCTTAAGGGAAATCAGCTATTGAGGTCGTACTCATGACGCGATTTTCGAAAAATTCTTCTTTCAAATGTCCATCGATCCTACCCAGGAGATGACGAAAAAGAGGTCCGTTCAAAACTATATATATATATATCTATATATATATAGTATATATATATATATATATATATATATATTATATATATATTATATATAATATATATATATATTATATATTATATATATATATATATATATATATATACATATATATATTTGACTGTTAACGCTCTAGCAGTCGCAATTTTTGTATGATCGTCACCAAACTCGGTATTTAATCGTTTTATATAAAAAGGAAGATCAAGTTCGTTAACAGCTGAAATCGGACCAGTGGGACGGGGGGGGGGGTTTAGAGGGGGGGGGGGTTCAAAAATTCGAAATATCTCCGTTATTATGCATTGGATCGTAAAATTGTATAGAACCAATCTTATTGCAAATTAAATTTACTATAAATAATGTTATATACATTTATTCTGTATCTTGAATATTAACCGAGATATTTGCATTTGTATTCTGCGTGTGGTCGCTATGTTCGGACTTTCCGCCGAGAGCTCTGGTGGCCATTTCCATAACTATTCGTCCCTCGTGAATAGGTTTAGAGGTTAGGTTAACTGTTTTTTGGGGCTAGAAACTACGGGGTTATTACGCCCTAAATAATGTTTTAGGTTTAGAGGTTTCTTACTACTACAGTTGTCATTAGGCATATTTCTCTATTGTAAAACTTCACGTGGGAAATCTGCTTAGTTTACGCAGCCCCTGCGTGACGGACTTTTTTTTATTATGAAGGCGTATATTATTATTAAAGCCTAAATTATCTACCTTAATGATTATATATATATATATATATATATATATATATATATATATATATATATATATATCCATAGTTGGAGCTTTAGAAATTTCCGCCTTAACAGGCCATTAAGGGACGTGATCGCTGTTGAACAGAGGGCATTTAGGGATTGGGTACTAAGTCCCTCGGGGAAGTTTGGCTATTGGGGCGTGTATAGAAACAGGGCCCGGTGCCGTGCAGTGTTTTGCCTTCAATGAGACCCGCTTTTGAACTGAATTCGGTAGGAGGTGCTCGCTCCGTCTCCCTGGTGAATAGCTGATTGACATGAATTCATAACCTGCTCCCAACCCCTGTAACCTTCAGTCAGCACCTGAATATACATGACTTCTCTGCCATTCAACTAATTCCTCACAAATATTTCCCCTTTTCTGTAAAATATGTTAGTGCTTGTGCCAATGGGAACAAGGTTATTCTAGTCTATAAAGCTTCCTATGTCTACAATCTAAGCTAAACGAGAGGAAAATAAACAATCATGAAATAGAGACGTAAGGGCACACAATTTCTTTCCGCAGCATAAAATATGAGAACGTCCAACAATAAAAGCCTTGGCTGCGTTAACTAATCAGATTTTCCATCTGCATCACGTATTTGCATTTACCTCTAAACGCAAAAGTTTAATGAGAACAATACTTTCTATTTAGACTTCAAATAAAGTGCTTCATATTATGAGAGCTTTATGTTAATATGGCATGAGTAGGAGTGGGGGTTTACTGATGGCCGAAACCTAAAAACATGCAAATATCTCCATTAGTAATCAATATATTGAAAAACAGTACATAACAACACTTATAGGTCATTAAATTTGGAATAAGATTGGTTTTATACACTTGTTTGATACGACTCATAATAACAGAACTCCCTCTGGTTGGATTTTAGCCGTTAACGAACTTGATCTTCATTTTTACATAAAACGCTGAAATATCGAGTTTGGTAACGATCAGAAAAAAATTGCTTCCGCTAGGGCGTTAACAGACAAATATATATTCTCATAGTTTTGATCGGACCTCAACGTCATCTCCTGTGTAGGATCGATGGACATTTGAAGAAATGCTTCAAACATCGCGTAATGAGTACGACCTCAATAGCTGATTTCACTCAAGGGTTATCTCCTAAAAGGACAATTTCCTTTTATAAGCCCTTATTGTCAAATCTATGAGCTCTTTCGTTTGGAATGGTTTCTTTGAAAAAAAGGGAATATAACAGATTGGAAGCAATGGAAAGGTATATTTGGCCAAGAAACATCAGTTGGAAATAAAATAAAAATCCGACGTGGGAGTTCTAAATCAAGTAAGTGGTAAATAACTAGATAATTCGAATCTCTTAAAGTATTGAATAAATAATTTTAGTGAAGCAATTCGGATAACAATAAAACGGAAGCGGAAGTTGTCGGGAGGTTAACACAGCTAATTGTGTTGACTGTGTTGATTTTCCATTAGAACAATCAGCTATATTCATATTAGCCGATTTACTGGATACTCACAAAAATAGTAAAAACTCAAAATATTTTATTTGAGTTTCCTATTTTGGTATGATGGAGTGGAATAGTTTAGAGAAGGCGGACAGAGTGAGAGAGAGAGAGAGAGAGAGAGAGAGAGTGAGTGTGTGTGTGTGTGTGAGAGAGAGAGAGAGAGAGAGAGAAATATAGAGAGAGAGAGAGAGAGAGACAGAGACAGAGAGACAGAGACAGAGAGAGGCAGAGAGACAGAGAGAGAGAAAGAGAGAGAGAGAAAGAGAGAGAGAGAGAGAGAGAGAGAGAGAGAGAGAGAGAGAGAGAGAGAGAGAGAGAGAGAGAGAGAGAGAGAGAGAGCGCAAAAAAATAAAAGACAAAGAGGGAAGACAAAGTGACTGATAGACTCACCCCTAAACCCTTCTAGTCTAGACAGAGCAACCCCCTTCCCCTAACACACCCACCCCCTCTACACCAATCCAATGACATCCCCTATTCTAAATATTGTAACAAAGGGTGGCCCATCTACTGTAGGAAGAGCTGGTATTTTTCAGGGCTTTACACGGTATTCGGCAGAAAGCAGGGACAACATCCGGGAGTTTGTATCCACGCTTTGCAAAAAATAACCAGACTCATCGACGGGAAATAAAAAAATCGATTATTAATACTCGTTGAAGAACAACTTTGTAATCCATTTATACCTTTGAAAACATTAAGTTAATTGGAGGAGCCCAAATAAGAGTGATTCATTTTACAGATTTCAAATGCAGGTCTACTTAACTATATTCGAAATGTTGAAAACGAAAATGGTCTGCTTTCTGTAGAAAGAACTGAACATGGGCCAATTAAAAGTAAGTAGTTTTTGTCGTTTTGGTTTGATTCACAACACGTTTGACTGTAATAATAAAACTGAAAAATCATTTGACCACATAATAGACTCTTTTAGATTTTATGACAGACAACGGACAGCATTAATAAAAAAACATAATTCTTAATGACCGGAGATTACCAGGTACTATACAACGATTTTTGTTCGGACACAAATGTGACAGTTAGGTCGCCGAGGGCCTTATATAATCTTTACAATGTGGCTTACCTAGGACAATTACACAGTCATACATGATGGTAGTATGTAAAGTGCCTGGTACAGTACGACAGACAATGCCTAATTTACCAGCCAGGAAAGAACTGTGCGAGCAGGGCTGAAGAAGTCATGAAACGGTGTTAATTAAAAGCACCAAGTACTACACAACGAGTGAGAAAACGCGGATGGCTACTAGCTGAGCGTGGCTACCATGATCAAAACTGACTCATTAACAAAACTCTCCTCGAGAAGAAGAGGAAGAGAATTGCTGGCTACTTAAACTCTCTGACTACAAAGGAGAAAACCGTACCAGTGAAGTTGGGTTTTTGTGTTTGTGTGACTAGGACTTAGAATAGTGACTCTTCACTACTTTCTCATTCTTAGCTCATAGAATCGAGATGATATACGCTTCAAGCACTAACTGGTATACACAGTAACTGGCATTAACAACATCTCATTCCCTCCACCGACTTGCCCGAGCACAGATCACTACGTGAACATCTCAATATATTTTTCCCAACGATCCCAGTGTGTACTCCAAACTCTATTGACAGGGGTAAGATGCCCTCATATAAAGTTACATCACTCTTAAATCAATTGAAGAAAATTGACATCTACAAGGAACTATAAACCACACTTACTCTACTCACCCACAACGTTTTTCATATCGAACGTTAACTCTTTCGAACGCGAGTATTTTGTTACATTATAGCGCTCGTTCGTTCAGCTATTGGTTTATTATGGGTTGTTTATTTTTTTTTGTAGGTCATGTGTACTGTATCTTGGCGTCGGTTTTGTGCGGTTTTGTCAGGGTTTGCGTCTGTGGTGCGGATTTTATAGGGGTGGGGATAATATTTGGGTGGGTGGGGTTGGTGGTGGCGGGGAGTGGGGGCTTGTTTGTTTTTATGTGTCGTGGTTATTGGGTTGTGTATTTTAGCTTTTTTAATCTTTTTGTTTGTTGTATAATAGGGTTTTTTCGTCGTTTGTGTGTGTGTTTTGGTAGTATGGGTTTAATGAATTTGTGATATAATTAATTTGTTTTTTATATTGTTTTTATATTTTTTTTTTTTCTTAAAAACTTGTGTTCTGTATATTGTTTTGTATGATAGTGACTCTACCGCGATAAAGTTGATTCCTCAGAATTCCAGGTGTTAATTTAGAATTCAGGTGAATCATTCACATATAAAAGTAGGTACAATCTGAAAAACATCAGTTCAGCTGGTGCGGACCTTCGATGCGCCACTTCACCAAGAAATGATTTGGGGAAAGATAAAATTTATTCGCTCGTAAGTTATTCTATTTAATTTGCCTTCTTGTTAATGAGGTACCTTTGCCTAATATCTTATTCACCCAATCTCTTCTATTTAATTCTACTGAGAAATATTGTTTATCATAATCATTTTATCTAAATCTTAATTTAATGACAAAAGATCCCAGATTACAAAAAAAGTCACTTGCCGTCAATCGGCAGGGGGCTGCGTGTTTGTGTTTGCCTGTATTTAGTGCGTGTGTATCGTTGCGTTGATGGTATGCGTCAAAACCTTAAGCAGAGTGCCCTACGCGAAGGTTTCTCCAATAGATTAAATAATACTAAACAGTTAACACTGCCTTGAATGTAAAGTGAATAAATACAAACGGTAATGAGAAATCATTCAGCCAATTTACAATATAAGTTAATAATGTCTACATCGGAAAGCGGCTGAATTGTAAACAAACGAGTCAGCCAACCTCGTAGCTCTGAACACATAGATAGACCGGCAAGACAAACAATTAACGAAATATATCTGATGTTATATTCAGATATATTAATTTTATTGTAAATAATTCACTGAAGCTAGTGCTGTAATTTGTAGTGAATCAGAATCAGTTTTATCTCGATCGTTTAAATTTTAGTAATTCAAGAACAAAAAAAAAGGGGGAGGTTCAACATAGCGTTCTTGCATATATCTCACAAAATAAAAGTACAACGAGAACAATATTTGGTATTTAACGATGTAATGAAGTAGGTCGTGTATATTAACAGCATATTATAAATGATCAATAGTAGGTTGGGGGTTTGCTGAAGGAAGCGGTAAAAATAAAAAATTTCCAAATATCTAGGTTATGTATTCATTTACGTGAAAATATGTTATGAACAATATTTATAGTAAAATTTAATGTTATTTATAAGATTGTTTTCTATACAAGTTTTTTGATTCCAACGATTGAGAACACTGAGATATTTTGACTTAGATCTTTTCTTTTTTTACATCAAAGGATCTAAATATTCGAGTTTGGTAATGGTACAAAACATAAATACTTACGAATGTTATTAACATTACAGAAAAAATACCATACATCAATTTTGAAAATCTGGCCCTCATTTTTTAGATCAGATTTCCCTTAAGGGAAATCGCTATTGAGGTGTCGTGACTCATGATGCGAGTTTCGAAAAATGTTCTTTCAAATGCCATCGATCATACCAGGAGATGACGAAAATGGGTACCGGTCAAAATTATATGTATATTATTATATATATAATATATATATAATGTTATATAATTATATATAGTTATATACTATATCTATGCGCTGTTAACGATCTTAGGGGTCGCAATTCCTTGTTTGATCTCTGTACAAATCGCGAAATTTTAGTCGTTTTATGTTTTATAAAGGTAAGAATTCATAGTTCGTTAAATTGCTGAATCGGAACCTAGTGGGAGGAGGGGGGGGTTTAGAGGGGGGATTTTTGAAGAATTCAATAATATCTCGTTATTATGCGTCGGAGTCGGAAAAATTGTATAGATAATAAGATTTATTTTTGCAATATATGAGAATTTTGATCTATAATATTTGTTATTTCTGTACATTTGTTTCTGTATCTATGGATTATTTAACCGAATATGGGGCATTATGTATTCTGCGTGTGAGTCACCAGTTAGCGCTATGTTCGACTTTCGACGAGAGGCTCTGGCGGCCGTTTCTATAACTATCGCCCGCGTGAATAGTGTTTAGAGTTAAGGCAATCTGTTTTTTGCGGGCTAGAAAACTACTGGGTTATTACGCCTAAAATTAATGTTTTAGGTTTAGTTGTTTCTTACTACTACAGTTGTTATTAGGCAGATTTCCCTATTGTAAAACTTCACTTGGGAAATCTGCTTAGTTTACGCAGCCCCTGCGTGACGGACTTTTCGTTATCACTTGGGTAGGAACGATAGATATTTGAGAAAATTTTTCTTAAATCGTGAGTATGACCTTTATAGCTGATAGGGGAAATCTGCTCAAATAAAAACCAAATCGTCTATTAAGAGTGACCTTAACAGCTGACCGAGGATTGACAAGAATACGTCTCTGAAGCTATGGCAAAATGTTTTCTGGAGGGTTTTCTTTAAATTTTTCCGAAATGCACAGCTGAGAGCGATAAACTCGAAATTTACAATAAAAAGCGTCGCGGGGCTTATGCTTGAGTTTTCAATGGCTACCGCATTACGACAGGCATTCGCCCAAGAAATGTCTGCCAATAAAAAATAAATAACTCGCTACGATGTAGTCCTATAAAAGTTTCCGCCATAAAACCACCCCTGCAACATTGTACCGCTCTTTCTACTTTCTTTGAACGTGTTCCGCCCTTCTCAGGAGCTAGTTTTTTTTTTCTTCCTCCCAAGACACGAATACTATCAAAATGAAACATTCGTGTACCGTAAAATGAAACATTGTTTATAATCCTTTTTAATTTACAACACTCATCCCTTAGTTATTCAGATTCTAGACAAAATTTTGAAACTAAAGACAATGATGTGGGTTCCAGGACATGAAAACATTGGACGTACAAACGACGTGGGCAAACTGGCCTAACATGCAACCCAGAGACAATCTTCTGACTATAACTTACTTACCCTACCCAGAATTTTACAAATACAATAGACAACATTAAATGAATGCTAAAAATTTTGGCATGGAACATCAGAAAATCATCTGGGAGAAATAAAGCCTTGTATAAGGGCGTGGCCATCCAGCAGAGGTGACAATAGGCGAGACCAAGTTGTACTAACGAGACTTAGGATAGGACACTCACATTTAACCCACTCATAGCTGATGAGAAGAACAGAAAGAGCTCTCTGCAGAACATGCCATCAACCATTAACCATGCAACACATACTGACTAACTGCACCAACATTGAATAATTAGAGACTGTAAATACGTACTATTTACGGACAGCAGCCCACATATCGACATTACACTAAATCATCTTAAAACACTGAAGTTGTTTGATAAAATTTATCTTCACACCGTTTTTGATTTTGACAGTGAGAAATTTGATATAATTTTGGTAAATTTTGAATCTATATATATATATATATATATATATATATATATATATATATATATATATATATATATTCTAGTATACAGGAATAACATAATTTATATTTTAGCAGATTTCCCTTCAGGGAAATCGGCTATTTGTGTTTATTACTAGCGTTTAATGTATATATTTGTTGTGTTTATAACTAGTATTTAGTACTTGTTCAGTGCTTTTTATTTATCATATGCCTTTATCTCACCGGCAAACCGGATGTCGAGTTCGATTCCCGCCTGGGTAAAGGGGTTTATTTTGTGACGGAATTCATTAAATAAAATCCTTAGTCCCATCCTGGCTAGAAAAGGGTGGTGACCTGTAGATAACCCGTCCCAATTAGCCTTAGTTGCAAAAAGTGGACGTAATAAATAATAATAATAATAATTATTTATCATATGATTGCTTGCTTTTAATAATTGAAGGGTTTGCTGCAAAAAGGAGGTAGCTCCATCCCATAGCTGTTGGGAGTTATAAACACTTTCTTGTGCCAAAAAAAAAAACTCTTTTATTTCGCCCCAAAAGGATGCAGCTTTCAATCGTTAATGATGTTAATTTTCGTAATTTTATGTTATTTGTTATAATGAAGTTATTTTTCCTGTTTGTAAACCAATAATTTTGGCTGTACTTATTTTCAGTTTTTCATTAAAAAAATTACATAATAATATACATTCTATTTATTTTTAACAAACCTTTTCCAGACATAACATATTCCTAAATTCCACGTCCTAAATTCCATTCCCAAGGATATCCACGGTACCACCAACATTTGGATATATTTTTGAATGAAAATACTGTTTCATAATATGTAAACACCATAATTGAACGTAAGCAAAAACAATATTTTTTACATAACTTCTATTTAGTACTTTTTTAGTGCGTTTTATTTATCATTTGATTACTTTCTTTTAATAATTATTACTCAGAGTGAGTATTTTCAGCTATTTTTCTATAATTTTCTATCCACCCTGGCCTAGACAAGGTGTAACCTGTAGATAACCAATCCCGATTAGCCTAAGTTGCAAAAAGTGGACGTTAATAAATAATAATAAAAATATAAAATTTGGTTTTAGCGCATTTCTTTTCAGGGAAATCAGCTATTGAGATCGTTTTCATGACGCGATTTTCGAAACATTTCCACAGATGTCCATCAATCTTACACAAGAGATGACGAAAATGAGGACCGTTCAATATATATATATATATATATATATATATATAATATATAATATATAATATATATATAATATAATAAATTTTTTTATTTTATTTATTCCCCTTCCTAAAGTAAGCCTACAGGAAGAGAGTGTATTAGCCAGACGTGTCCCGTACAGTAATTAGTACATAACGTGTGCTTGATACATAACATTTTTTTTTAAACTATAATAACATAAAGTATTTATACAATAAAATTATTTACAACAAAGAAAAAGAAAAAAAAAAGAAAAGAAAAACAACTTTTAGATTCAATGCTGAATAATTAATTTAACTGTATTTCAGTTTCAAATAGTTCAAGAAGTCATACATTTCTTCCAGCAACTTTTTTTTAATGGTTTAATTATGTTTATAAAATAATAGTATTTTTCCTCAACAGGCCAATTTTCTTGTCGGCATTTCCAATTGGATTTAAGTATTCTCTTTGGTTCCGTTTAGTAGTCTGCAGTCATAGAGCAAGTGTCTGTATGTCTGTTCAGTGTAAAGTCGCAGTAACAGTTTGGTTGATCGTTAGGCCAAAACGATTAAAATAAGAATTTGTTGTTTCGTGTCAGTTTAATAATATATATATATATATATATATATATATATATATATATATCGTCCTAGTGGTTGCAAGTTTTGATTGATTGGTATCAAACACGATTTGTCGAAAAACTAAAAAGAAATCGGACTAGTGGGAAGTGTTTAGAGGGGGAGAATTTCGAAAATTCTAAATATCTCCGTTACTATACGTCGGATCGAAAACGTGCGTAAAACTAATCTTATTGTAAATTTAATTGTCTATAAATGTTGTTATATTCATATTTTCTTTAAGATTAATATTAACCGAGATACTTGGAATTTAGAGTTTTTAGTCTTCAGTAGAACACCAATCCTACTTATGTCATATTAACAATAAGCTGTTAAAACATGAACAACTTTATTCTCAGCTTAAATCCCAAATATTGTTTCCATGGGACAGATACATGCAAATTTATGAATTAAGGATTTCCGTTCTCGATTCGAAAATTTTCATTTGATCTATACCTAAGCTACAGGTACTTCTGAATAAAAAAAAAAAACTCATTTAATTTGTCATTTATTTAAGTGATAAAATTAGCGAATTTTCTTATTGGAACAGTAAAGACTCTCGGAAGTCCAACTGGATAACTCGAGTGATAAGAGCGCATTACGTTTCTGGCAAGGTTTATAAAGAGGATCCTCGAGATATCACTAAGGGATAGGGAGTGAAAGGGGACAAGATCCAGAGGCCTAAAAAACCGATAAGATACAAGGATATAGTGGATCAGCTGCTTACTTCCAAGATCATCCGTCTTACTGTGACATTCCAATTGAAACATCAGTTCCGACCGATTAACCGACTCTTGAAAAACACCTAATCCCTTCTCAGAATCGATTACTTAAACAAGATATTTTTTCGAGGGGAAAAAAAAGGAGTCGTTTGATAAATTAAAAAGCGATAAAAAGATGATATAGTATAAAAAAAGTTCCACCACGCAGGGCCTGCGTAAACTAAGTAGATTTCCCTAGTGAAGTTTAATAATAGATAAACCTAGATACTGCTAACATAACACCGCCGTGAATAAATACAAACGGTAATAAGAAATCTTTCCCCTCTTGGCGGGAAGCGTTTCAAAGAAAAACAAACAGGTCTGCCAACGGCTCACCGGAAAGAAAAACAACAAACTGAAACATAACAGAATATAACATATTAATTTTATTAAAAACTATGTACTATATCCTGTACTGCAATTGATAATGAATCAGAATAATCTTAATCTCAATCAATCAAATTTTAGTAGAACAAGAATTTATGAGGCCGGGGGGGGGGGGGGTCACAAGAGCATATTTGCATGTATCTCGTATAATAAAGATCTCTGGAAAACAATATTTGGTGTTTATGCTTCGAATAATGTTGTTTATTGTAAAACAGAAAATCTCTTATGCAACTGGAGTGGAAGTGTGGGTTTGCTGAAGGCTGAAAACTGATAAATGCAAATATCTCGGTTAATATTCAACATAGAAAATACATGTATATAACAATATGTATAGAACATTTAATTTAATGGTAAATGGCTGAAGTCGGACCAGTTGGAGGGGGGGGGGAGTTAGGACGAAGGATTTTTGAAGTTCGAAATATCTCTGTTACGTCGAGTTGAAAACTTGTATAGAAACAATCTCATTGCCAATTGAAGGCACTCTTAATATTGTTATATACATTTATTCTCTATCTTTAATATTCACCGAGATATTTGCATTTTTCATATATGGCTATTGTCGGTCATGCGTTCTCCTGAAAGTTAGTTCGGCCGTTTCAGTAACTGTTCGGCTCTCGTGAAATTGTTATAGAGACTGGTGTAAGTTGTTGACCCCCTCCCTTCGTTCTTTTGTTCATGGACTACTAAAATTTAATTGATTGAGATAAAAATTATTCTGATTCATTATAAATTACAGAACTAGATATAGTATATACTTTTCAATAAAATTAATATGTTGTGTTCTGATAAATTTCAATAATTGTTGTTCTCTCCGTTGTGAGGTTGGCAGACCTGTTAGTTTACATTTCAGACGCTCTCCGTCGGGAGGTTTCTTATTATCGTTAGTATTTATTCACTTAATATTCACGGTAGTGTTTTGTTGCCAGTATTTTGATTTATCTTTTGTTAAAATTCAACGAGGGAAATCTGCTTAGGTTAGGTAGCACTAGTACAATTGACTTTTTATTTGCTGAGCTGCCTCCTGAAGAGCTGTCAAAGAAATGAAACGTTGACAGGTGAGCTAAGCTGCGGCCGCTATATGAATAAGTGAAAATGACTGAGATGGATCAGGTGGTTGCTGGGGGGTGGGGGTGAGGGGTGGGGTGGGGGTGGGGGTATAATTGCCACTAATGCCCCGGTAGAGGGCGTTAATGGAAAGTTAATGACCTTTTTCTTAGTCCGCCTGCTGGCCTTACTTCTCGCCGCCGCTCTCTTTCACAAAAACCTTTGATTTATGTCTCTCCTATCGCTCTCGCCGATCTCCTCCCGCCAAACTTTAGCCCAATTACCCTCGGATATTCTCTGCAGCGAGTTCTTTGCAGCGCACGTGTACGCTAACTGTCAAAGCATGACAGCAAACCCCCCAATAATCTCCTCAAACAAAGCTCTAACCCTAAAATATCTGCATACTAGTAACACTTACCAACGTGAATAAATACAAATATAGTGAGAAATCTTTCAGTAAATTTTAATAAGCGTCTGAATTGTAAACAAACAGGTCAGCCAACTACTCAGGGCTGAACAGATTGCCAAAAACTATTAATAAAATACATCTGAATATAACATAATAATTTTATTGAACACTACTTATAATATCCAGTACTGTAATTTATAATGAATCAGAATAATTGTTATCTCTACCAATCAAATTTTATTAATCCATGAACTAAAGAAAGAGGTGGGGGGGGGCGATCTACAGAACGTATTTGCATATGTAGCGCACATACTAGAAGCTTACACCAGTCCCTAAACAGATTTCATGAGAGCCTAGCAGTTACGGAAACGGCCGAACTAGCTTCCAGCGGAATCACACGAACAAAACCGATAACAGCCGAAAATAAAAAATGCAAATATTTTAAAAATATAGAATAAATGTATATAACAATATATATTGTAAATTTAATTTGCAATAAGATTGATTCTATATAAGTTTTCGGTCCGACGTATATTAAGGGACATTTTTCGAAAATCCCTCCGTCATACCGCTCTCCCAGTAAGTAGTCCGATTTCGGCCATTAACGAACTTCATCTTTCTTTTTGCATAAAACGATTAAATATCGTATTTGGTAACGATCAAACAAAAACGCTAGAGCTTTAACAGACATATATATATATATATATATATATATATATATATATATATATATAAAATTGTAACCTCTGTCTGTACATTGATTTTTTTCGCGAAATTTCACGATAACTTTTCGTTTCACATGTCATAGACACCATAACTGCATTTTGTTTCTTTCGTGTCTGTTTGTTTGTTTGTTTGCTACCTTTTCACGCATAAACGGGTGAATCGAATTTTATGAAACTTGGTCTGTATATTACTACTAGCCCAACTTAGACTTTAGGCTATATTAATATTCTCTGAGACAAAGAGGCTAGATTGTACACGTATATAGAAAATACGTACATTATAGGTGATATTTAATTATAATAAATGCTATCCATTATTATAATTTGAATTATTCACGGAGTGTCAAACAGTGGAGAGAGAATGCTTAGAGACTTATTTTCATTTATTCTTCAAATGTAAAATTTGTTTTCTATAGGTCACCCAACGGACCCTTACGGGAAAAAATGGCCCAGACGGGAAGAGCAGTTGTACACGTAGAAGCATTGCCAAACACAGAATAGAAACTTTCCGCCTCAAATGATTTCCCGAGTGACGCCACCCACCTTGGTTAGTATATATATATATATATATATATATATATAATTTTGAATGGACCTCATTTTTGTCATCTCCTGGATAGGATCAATGGACATTTGAAGACATTTTTCGAAAATCGCGTCATGAATACGACCTCAATAGCTGATTTCCCTTAAGGGACATCTGCTAAATTTTGAAAAAAAATTTTGTACCCGGCTTCATTTCATAAAGTTCAACTTGTAGCTAAAAATCTACAACATAAATATGAAAAAAACGTCTGTAATTGGTGTTATTGTGTCCTCCTCTTCAGGATTACAATTAGTTCATATTTGAACACCAATAATTATAAATGTAGAACATCCTGGTTTGTGCTCCCCCTTACCTATTATTCTATATATATGGAATGGTGTCCATACTAAACTGTATATAAGTCTGTTAACGCTCTATCGGTCGCAATTTATGTTTTATCTCAATTATATATTTATTTTATTGTTAATAGGCACCGAACTCGCTATAGTTATTTGTGCCTGGTAGTCAAGAGTCTTTTTTTTAGCAGTTTTCCCTTAAGGGAACTCAGCTATTGAGGTCGTATTTTCGAAAACGTTCTTCAAATGTCCATCGATCAATACCCAGGAGATGTTGAAAATAAGGTCTATCCAAAACATACACATGTATAAGTATCTACATATTTGTCTGTTAACGCTCTAGGGGTCGTAATGTTTGTGTAATCTTTACCAAACTCGATATTTAAACGGTTATTATGTAAAACTAAAGATGAAGTTGGTTAACGGTTGAAATCGAATTGAAGGGGAGGGAGGAGGGTTTAGGGGGTGAGAATTTCGTGAATTCTAAATATCTCCGTTATTAAACGTGGGATAGAAATATTCTATAGAAACAATCTTATTGTAAATTTAAAGGAAATCAGCTATTGAGGTTGTACTCACGACGCGATTTTCGAAATTTTTCTTCAAATGTCTATCGATCCTACCTAGGGGATGACGAAAATGAGGACCATTTAATATATATATATATATATATATATATATATATATATATATATATTTGTCTGTTACCGCTCTAGCGGTCGCAATTATTGTTTAATCGTTGCCAAACTCGAAAGAAAGATCAAGTTCGTGAACGGCTGAAATCGGGCAAGGGGGAGGGGGTTTAGAGGGGAGGATTTTCGAAAAATTGAAATATCTCCGTTACTATAGGTTGGATTGAAAAATTGTATAGAATCATTCTTATTGAAAATAAAATTTACTATAAAGATGGTTATATACGTTTATTCAATATCTTGAATATATTTTGCATATTGTGCATTTTTTAGTTTTCAGCCATACGCCACTTCTACTTCTGTTCATGTTACATAAAACTCTGCTCATAATAAATTACATTAATTATTCGAAATTTAAATAAAAACAATTGGGTATTGAAGAGACTTTATACGAGATGCATGCAAATATTTTCTGGGGACACCCCCCCCCCCCGTCTTAAGGTTTTGGACTACTAAAATTTCATTGATTGAGATAACAATTATTCTGACTCATTATTAAGATCTCCAGTAGAGTACTAGATATAGTAAATAGTTCTCAATAAAATTAATATGTTATATTTTGATATATTTCAGTAATTGTTTTTCTTTCCGGTGTGGGGCGGGCAGACCCGTTTGTTTACATTTCTAACCTAACGCTCCCTGTCGGCAGTTTATTGAAATTGGATGAAACATTTCTTATATCCGTTTGTATTTATTCATGGTGGTGATGTGTTCCTAGTATGTATGTTTATCTATTACTATACTTCACGTGGGAAATCTGCTTAGTTTATACAGCCCCTGCGTGACGGAATTTATTTTCTAGTTGTCTGCCTTAAGTAAACCACCATTCCTACTCACATCACATAACAATACAGTATTATATAATGAAGTATTTATTCGATGCTTAAATACCAACTTAGAAATATTTAAATGTCCAGCTCCAATAGCCGTCTGGTCAATATCGAAGACCTTCGGACACTGACGATGATGCACTGTACCGAAAGCGCTCTCCCGTTTTAATAAATTGTTATAGTGTAAGCGTAGCCATTTCTTTCATCTACCCACATTAGAAGTCACTTCCACCTGCAAGAATACCAACCAAGAAATATTTCATTTTAATATTAACCACCCCCTTTGCTACTGAGGGTAGTTGGGACGGGTTATCTACAAGTTGCCACTGGTTTTCTTTCCAGAGCGGATTAAAAATTTTATTTAACGAGTTCTTCACTAAATAAATTACTATTAGCACAGGAGGGATTCGCCACTGTAGGTTTAAATAGAAACTATAAGGTGATTTGAGTTCAACAGTATGTCAGACCAGCACGTGGGTAATCTGCTAAGTTTACGCAGTCCTTGCGTGATAGACTTTCATTCAAAACTCTTCCTTTTGGATCCGTTTATTAGCTGTCAATCGAAGAAAAAGTCAGAAGGTCAGAAATAAAGAGGACCAAAACAGAAGAAATACTTTTGATTAAGAAGGGAAGGAATAAAAAGATGAAAGAAAGGGGGAGAGAAAGCCCTCAGCTGCAAATCAATGGCTGATATAGCCAATATAAACATGGAACCTACTTCCAGGCTTCTCAGAACAGATATAATTGAATGGGGTGTTTTGAATCTCGCATTGGCTCAGCTCCTTTGACTCACTGAGAATTAATTTTGAGTTTCCTCCGACCTGCTGATATGTGCAATTCGGCTTCCTATCCGATACTCAGGTTTGTCATCACGAGGCCATGCGAGTCAAAGCGTTGCCTTTAATCACACATGGTAAACCTAGAGTGGCGAGTTACATTCCCGTCTGTGTAACAGGAATGTATTTAGTGAGACACCCTGGCTAGAAAAGGGTGGTAACCTGTAGATAACTCGCCCCAATTAGCCGTTGTAGAACAAAATGGGCTTTTGATAAATAACATTTAAACATTTTATCCCATACTCGTCCAGAATATTTTAAGATAAACTGTAACATTTTGCACTGTGCAGTAAATGTTCAAAATCCAAATATCTCGGTTAATATTTATGATAGAAAATATAAATATATATACTTGCGGCGGAGACCTGACAGGGGCGTTGGTCCTGAGAATGGATGGTTCAAAGCGTATTATGGATTATTTAAATTTATATAATAATTTTCTTTCTTAAAAAATCCACAAGCTACATTTTAATAACACTACAAAACTCACAACATTTGTTTTTGGCGCACGTTCGCCTAAAAAAACAAATGGAAAAAGGAAAACAAAATATAAAGATAGTCTTTGAATTTTTTTATTATGGGCCTCCGGCTGGGCCTCCCTTATAAACCCCCACTGTTCCGTTAGAAATCCTAAAAAAATTAATATAGCCTTATAATCTTTGGAAGAATTAATGCTAATTTTACCATATAGGAAGCTTTGGTTATAGGTTCGGTTCAATCGACTAGTACACATGAAAGTAACTGTTGTCTCCCACTTTAAATAATAATTAGTGTTATTTTTAGCAGATTTCCCTTGAGGGAAATCAGCTACTGAGGGTTGTAACTCATGACGGAATTTTTCGAAATTTTTCTTCAAATTGTCCATCGAATCCTACCTAGTAGATGACCGAAATGAGGTCCCTTCCCCATAAACTGTATAAATATAATATAAATATATATTATTATATATATATATATAATAGTATTTATAAAAAATATAAATCTATATATATGGATATAGATATATTAAATATATATATATATATATAGTTACTATCTATCTATATATTTGTGTGGTTTACCGCTCTAGCGGTCGCAATTTTTGTTTGATCCTTACCAAACTTCATATTGAAGCGTTTTTTATGTAAAAATAATTCGGAACAGTTGTAGGGGGGGTTTAAGAGGAGAGGATTTACGGAAATTCAAAATATCTCCGTTTTACTATACGTCCGATCGAAAAAATTTGTACTGGAATCAATCTTATTGCAAATTAAATGTACTATAAATATTGTTATATACATTTGTATTCTCCTAACTTGAATATGTAACCGAGATATTTTGCATTTTTTATTAAATCTGGCCGGCTAACGGACGAATTGGCTTTTCCCCACCAAAAGCTAGTTCGGCCGTTTCATTAACTGCTCAGCTCTTGTGAAATTTCTCTATTGTAAAACTTCACATGGGAAATCTGCTTAATTTACGCAGCCCCTGCGAAACGGACTTTATTTTTATACTGTGATATACTACAAAAGTGAATATAACAAAAGTTGCAAATAACAAAATAAACAACTTTTATCCTGCATCATACCCCCACTCCTCTTCCATCTGCCGGGCTGATATGTGAATCTAAACCATCCAGGGCGGCTCCCAAACACATGCTAAAAAATTCATTCAAATTTGTCCAGCCGTTTAGGAGGAGTTCAGTAACATACACACGTGCAGTAGAATTATATATATACACACACACACACACACACACACACACACACGCACACCCACGCACGCACACACACACAATCACAGAGATATTTATAGTAAATTTAATCAATAATTTGTTCAATATCATTTTTTGATTTGACTCATAATACAGAATATATTTATTATTATTATTATTATTTATTAACGTCCACTTTTTGCAACTCAGGCTAATTGGGACGGGTTATCTACAGGTTACCACCCTTATCTAGCCAGGGTGGGATTCAGAATATATTTCGAATTTTCGAAATCCTCTCCCTAAATTCCTCCTCCCTTAAGACTGCTAATATGGAATTTTAGAGATGCGAGTATGAGCTCCCCACGCTTAAGCATTGATATATCGCTCTTCGGCACTAAATGTGTTAAGCCATCAGAAAATGGACTACATGCAGTTCTTATTAGCAGATTTCCCTTAAGGCAATTTTTGTTTGATCGTTACCATTATACGGTATTTAAACGTTTTATGCAAAAAGACAGATCAAGTTTGTTAATGGCTGAAATCGGACCATTAGGAAGGGGAGTTTAGAGGAGAGGATTTTCGAAAATTCGAAATATCTCCGTTACTAAACGTCGGATCAAACAATTTTACAGAATCTATCTTATTGTAAATTACATGTCACAATGTTAGTTAGCGTACTCCTCCGAAACGGCTTTACCGATTTTTACCAAATTTTGTATGCGTTTTCAGTAGGTCTGAGAATCGGCTTCTATCTATTCTTCATACCCCTAATTTTTCACCCTTAACATTTTTTTTTTTAATTTGATGAAATTTTTTGTTTTTATTTTTTTATAAAGTGGCATTAAACAATACATACAACCCTAAATTTTTACTTTTTTACCACCATCCCCTATTTTTTTTAAAGCCATTTTAGTAATTTAATCATTATCATCCCGCTCGATAACTGATCAATTAGTGTTTTTAACTGTACTTCGATTAAAATTTTTTAACAAATTTGCAAGGACAAAGATGTCTATTTGTGGCTTAGATTTGAGTACACCATTTTCACGCAATTGACTAGATAATCAACAAATCTCAAGGCCAAACGATGTCTATTTGTGGCTAATTGATTTGTTTGTGCTCGCTAATGGTGGGCTAACAAAAATTATTGTTCACGCTATAACATTAAATGATTGATGTTGTTTGTTAGTGTTACTGTCGTAATTAATATGTGATATGTAATTTTAAGAAATAAACTATAATAACTTAAAAATAATATTGTTTGGCGTTTGTTATTTTTATATTCCCTTATCGTTCATAGCGCTCCATGCCTATCTCATGCATATACCACATACTTACACACTTATAATAAGTAAGTTACTTTTTGTCTACACTAGAATTTATCTAGAAACTAGAAATAATTTATAAGGCAAAAGAACGTTTGCCGGGTTATCTAGTTTACTATAAATATTGTCCTATACATTTATTCTCTATCTTGTGTATTAACCGAGATATTTGCATTTTTATTAAATGAAGGTGGACAAGCAAAAAACTAGTTCGCCCGTTTCCGTAACTTTCGCCTCTCTTTTGGAGATTTCTCTATTGTATAACTTCACGTGGGAAATCTGCTTAGTTTACTCAGCCGCTGCGTGACGGACTTTTGCTGGTTGTTAGGGCTTGTAGAAAGAGTAGGGCTCAGCAGTATGGCCGAAATAGTGATGCATTATACAACAGGAGTAGAAAGAGACTAAGGACAGCAGTGGAAAAGGACTTTCGGAGGATAGGACGCCGTTTAAACGCTAGATTCATGAGTTTGAGCTAGTCAATGCATAGAATCTAGGTGCCATTTCTGCTCGATGAGTTGTTCAACCAGGGTTTAATAACCGTTTAGGAAAGGAAGTACAAAAAAAAAATTACAATTGGAATTTGGGGAAAACGTGAAAAGAAAATGAAAGCAATCACCTAAGCAGACGACTCGAAAAGTTGTTGCTGTGGCCGAAGGGAGCAACTTGTAAAAACAACCCTTGGCTCCAGAAACAGCAAAACTCCCCAAAGCAAACAATATTCGCTCTTTTTTATCGCCTTTTTTATCATGTACAGAGAAAAATATTTGGGTTTCATTCATAATATTTTTAAGCTGAAAAATTCGATCTAACAGGGAACCACCCCCTCCCCCCAAAGAAAAGAAGCATTTTGATGGAATGTATACATACATCTTCTCTCATTTCTTTATTATTGTTAGTTGAAGATTTTTAACCCTTTCAACAGTTGTTTGTCTACATTATTTAAAAAGTCGGTCACGCAGGGGCTGCGTAAACTAAGCATATTTCCTAAGTGAAGTTTCTCCCTAGCCTTTTGAGGAAATCTGCAAAATAGATCCACAATCCTATTAACTCAAACGTGAAATGCTCTTTGCTGGAAGTAAATCGCCGAGCATATCAGTAAGAATAGTCTTATAATAAATAGATACCTTCTCGGAATCTGATAATTTCGAATTTTCAAAATTCCCCATCTACACGCATGAGTAGGGTAAACAAAGCGAATTTCCCACGTGGTGTATGACACATTATTGTTATTCTCCTCACGCATTTTCTATATCTTAGTAAAAAAAAAAAGTAGGAATTTGGATTTAATGACAGCTGAATAGAAGATTATTCTAATAACTCGCTTAATACGGCTTAATAGCCCGTATATGACTACAACAAAATGAAAAGAAGAACAATTTTAGAGCATCAATAGTTTAACAAGATTGATTCTATAAAAAGTTTTGATACGGCTTAAAATAACCGAGATATTTTGAATTTTCAAAACTCTTTAAACCCCTGGTCCGATTTCAGTCATTAACGAATATGAGCTTTAGTGTCGACTGCAACGGTTAAATACTCATCATGATACGGATCAAATAAACATTTTCATGTAAAGAGGAATATCACGATTCATAATGTGATCACACTGAAACGTCCAAAAGAAAATTTATTTAAGCTCCAAATAAAGTGGTTCATGATGCAACAGACTATTATTAGTATGACACAACGGGTGTTTCAGTTTACTGAAGGGTTAAAACTCCTAATTCCGAATATTTCGGTTTAAGAAACAACATAGTGTAAAATAGTCCGTCACGCAGGGGCTGCGTAAACTAAGTAGATTTCCCACGTGAAGTTTTACAATAGAGAAATTTCACGAGAGTCGAGCAGTTAAGGAACGGCCGAACTAGCTTTTAGTGGAAATGCCAAGATTTAATAAAAATGCAAATATCTCGGTTAACATTCAAGATAGAGAATAAACGTATATAACAATATTTATAGTAAATTTAATTTTCAATAAGATTGATTCTGTAGAATATTTCGATCCGACGTATAGTAACGGAGATATTTCGATTTTTCAAAAATCCTCTCCTCTAAACCACCCCTTCCACTGGTCCGATTTCAGCCGTTAACGAACTTGATCTTTCTTTTTACATAAAACGATTAAATTTGGTAACGATCAGATAAAAATTGATACCGTTAGAGCGGTAACAGGCAAATATATATATATATATATATATATATATATATATATAGTTTTGAACGGACATCTTTTTCATCATCTACTATGTAGGATCGGTGAAGTTTTAAAGAAAATGTTGAAAATTACGTCATGAAAACAACTTCAATAGCTGATTTCCCTTAAGGGAAATCTGCTAAAAATATATAACAACGCGTAAAGTACATTAATTTTGAAGAACATTGGTCCTATACACTTTTTAGACCCGAAATATAATAACTGCAAAATTACACCCCCCATTCGTCTGATTTTAGCCGTCAACGAACTTGATCTTTTTTTTTTTTTTTAATAAAACGTTAGAACATCGAGTTTGTTAACGATCAAACAAAAATTGCGGGAAATATATATATATTTGTGTGTATGTCTGTTATCGGTTTAGGGGTTGAAATGTTCAATAACTCATTTTCCTTGCGGGAAATCTGTTAAAAACCGAAATTTTGCAATTGCTAGACTAGTAATAGACAAATGCTGATGTACGTATATATATATACTAGCCATGGTACCCGGCTTCACTCGGGAAATCATTTGAGACGGAATGATTTTATTTTGTTTTTGACAATGCTTCTATGTGTACAACTGCTCTTTTCCCGTAAGGGTCCCTTGGGCGACTGATGGACAAAACATTTTAGATTTGAAGAATAAATGAAAATAAGTCTCTAATCATTCCCTCCCCACTGTTTGACACACCGTGAATAATTCAAATCATAATCATGGATAGCATTTATTATAATTAAATATCACCTATAATGTACGTATTTTGTATATAGGTTCTAGTTAATATACCCGGCAATGCCCGGGAAATCATCGTTGACTGAATAATGATTGTATTTATATATATATATATATATATATATATATATATATATATATATATACGGGTATATATGTTCGTGGCCCAATGAAATCAAAGCAGGGTTCGAGGCATCAACTCACATCGCCGAGGTATACACAGCGCTAGAGACGTCTATTAAAAGTTAATGGTTCATCTAGAACCTAATGAAATATTCTAGTTCCATTGTTCCCCGGTAGAGGCCGAGATCTTCATTGAACACATTTTTTATTAATAGACTAATTTCCGGTCCCTGTTTCATTAATGATAGATATATAGACCTTAGGAGAACATTATTAGTTCATTATTTAGTTCAGTTATTTCAGCTCAAATTTGAACAGTAAACGATAACTTTGGTTCAATTTCGCAATATAAAGTTTAGATAAAAGTCACTGCCTTCACCTTGCTACACAATGAGTACACAGAGGTTTATGGTTTTTTTTTTAGCCAGCCCATGGGGTAATCAGATAATCCTCATGCAAGTCGAAATGAGTGTCTCTTGAGAACTGACAGGAGAAAGTCACATAGGGGAGTCTACAGAGATATGTGTTTATCCTTCAGTTAGTAAAAAAAGTACTCAAGGAGGTACTAGATAATCCTTAAGCAAGTCAAAATGAGTGTCTTTGGATTTACTCAGATACGCCAGAACCAACTCGTATTATATTTAATAAATATAATAAAGAACTTATAAAGTTTATCAAAAGTGTAGATATGGATGTAGCAAAAATACATTAGAATGTGAAGTTAATTGTGACGAATGGGAAATCATAGTTCAATATATTTTACCTAACACAGACTCGTAAATTAAATATCGATTGAGTTTAACTTTAATTGATTTGTTTTTGTTGTTTTTTTTTGTTCGTATTTTATTTATTTATTTTTTTCAATTCAATAATTAATTCTATTTTTAGCAGATCTCGCTTAAGGAAATTCAGCTATTGAGGTTGTACTCATGACGGAATTTTCCGACATTTTTCTTCAAATGTCCATCGATTCCTACCTAGTAGATGACGAAAATGAGGTCCGTTTCACAAATCTGTTATATATACTATATATTTTATATATTATATATATATATTATATATATATATAATATATATATCTATCTATCTATCTATCTATCTATCTATATATTTGTCTGTTACCGCTTCTAGCGGTTCGCAATTTTTGTTTGATCCTTACCAAACTTCATTATTTAAGTGTTTTATGTAAAAAGAAAGATCAAGTTCGTTAACGGATGAAATCCGGACCAGTGGGGAAGGGGGGGTTTTAGAGGGGAGGATTTTTCGAAAATTTCGAAATATCTCCGTTTACTATACGTCGGATCAAAAGATTGTATAGAAGTCAATCTTATTGCACATTAAATTTACTATAAATATTGTTCTATACATTAATTCTCTATCTTGAATATTAACCGAGATATTTTGCATTTGTAATTCTGCGTGTGGGGTCACCAGTAGGCTGTTCGGAGTTTCCGACGAGAGCTCTGGCGGCCATTTTCCATAACTATAGTCCCACGTGAATAGGTTTAGAGGTTAGGTTAACTGTTAAGAAACTACTGCGGTTATTACGCCCTATAATTATGTTTTTTTAGGTTTTAGAGGTTTCTTACTACTACAGTTGTTATTAGGCAGATTTCTCTATTGTAAAACTTCACGTCAGGGAAATCTGCTTAGTTTACGCAGCCCCTGCGTGACGGAACTTTTTATTATTTATTTTTATTATTTATATTTGATTAGGCTAGTTGGATTACCTTGTTTATAATTTATAAAATTTGAAATGTTATTTTTAAAATACATAATTACACTATTACATGTTAAATATGCCAAGTGGCAAGCTGGAAACACATGTATTCGATTCGTACCCCTAATAAATTTAACTCCCTCAAAATATGATTACTAGCATGGGTATATATATTTTGTCTGTTTAAACCGCTTCCTTAGCAGGTTCGCTCAATTTTTTGTATTTGAAACGTTATTCCCAAACTCGAAAACTTCCGGAAAAAAATAATCTCCGTTTACTATAAGTCGGATCGAAAACAATTTTAGAACTATCTTATAGAAAATTAAATGTACTTTAAACATTTTGTTATATACATTTATTCTCTATTGGAATATTAACTGGGACATATTTACATTTTTTCAGTTTTCACCAAATCCTAACTGCTACTCATGTTACATAAACAATACTCGTTTATGTAATAAACCACACCATTCGAAGCTTTAATACCAAATATTGTTTTCTAGAGACATTTATTATACGAGATACATGCAAATATGTTCAGGTGAACTGATTATAAATGTGATTGATCGAGATAAAAATTATTCTTATCAATTATAAATTACAGTACTAGATATAGTAAATAGTTTCCAATCAAATTAATGCGTTATATTCTCAGGTATATTACAGTAATTGCTGTTCTTTAAGGTAAGATGTTGGCAGAACTGTTTGTTTACATTTTAGAGGTTTCTTATTATCATTTGTATTTATTAACTTAATATATAAGGTGGTGTTGTGATACTATTGTGTAGATTTATCTGTTGTTAAACTTCACAGTGGAAATCTGCTTATTTTAAGCAGCTCCTGCGTGACTGACTTTTTTCTCTATTTTGATTATTAACCAAGATTAATTAGAGTTTACTAAATTAAGATATTTACAGTTTTTGTTTATGGGCTTTCACTAAATCCTCACTCCCACTGATCTTATATTAGCAATAAGCTGTTATATAGTGAAGCACTTTATTTGAAGCATAAATAACAAAAATATTGTTCCCATTGAACTTTTAGATAAATACAAATACGTGGCGGACTTTTTATAATTGCTATATAAAATTTGAAATACAAAATTCAAATGAAGATTGTGAAAAGAATTAATCCACAATTTCACATTTACCTATTGATTCACCTTACTAGAACAAATAGATTTTTTGACCGTACCTCACCAAGACGCTTTCTCTCAAATAAAAAAACACGTAATTAATGACTGGAATAATTTATGGAATAACACTGACAGTAAACTTAGTGAAATCAAACACGCTCAACTGGACTTGAAGTAATAGACACTCTAGAAGAGAAGACATTGTACTTACACGCCTACGCACAGAGCACACTAGACTAACGCAGTCATATCTGCTGAGCAGACAAGATGAACCTATATGCCGCTACTGCAGTAGACCGCTGACTGTAAAACACATACTGACTGACTGCTACAAGTAAGAAATAATGGATTATTTGATGAAATATAAAACCTATTATCCACAATTATGAAATTATATATAGCAAGCACTGTGGAATATAAGTTTTGCCTTCTTCCAGTTTAACGATTTATAGTTTTTTTTTTAGTTTTTTTTGTTTGTTTTATTTTTATTTTGTTCTTTCCTCATGTTGTAAATATAGTATTTGTAATTATAGTATATAATGTAGTAAATATAGTATTTGTAATTATAGTATATAATGTAGTAAATATAGTATTTGTAATTATATTATATAATGTAGTAAATATAGTATTTGTAATTGTAGTATATAATGTAGTAAATATAGTATTTGTAATTGTAGTATATAATGTAGTAAATATAGTATTTGTAATTATAGTATATAATGTAGTAAATATAGTATTTGTAATTATAGTATATAATGTAGTAAATATAGTATTTGTAATTGTAGTATTTATATAGTTTTTTGAAATTACATACTTGAATGTCAAAAGATGAATCGCCATTGTAGCGGCATCTCAAATAAATAAATACTGATTTACCTAGACTGTTGAAAGACTGAGGAAAGCCACGCCGGTCAATATTAGAAGCTTGTTTTTCCTCCTTTCGTCTGAGAATTTCCGAGAAGGGTGATATTTCCAATCCACGTGGTAGTTACAAGGCTACAGGGCAACTAGCACTCGAGTGAAGGAAGCGGAATTACCAGATTCCAAGAAGATCTCTATATTTATTATAAGACTCTTACAACTGATATACTCGCCGATTTACTTCCAGCAAACGGGATTTCACGTTTGAGTAAATCGGATTGTAGATTTATTTACAGATTTACTTAACCGGCAATTGAAATCAAATGGCGATTTCCTAAAAAAATGTATAAATTATTAAGTAACGTCAATGTTTTGCAACTACAGCTAATTGGAACGGGTTATCTACAGGTTGTCATCCTTTTCCGGCCAAGTTAGGACTAAGGATTATATTTAATGAATGTCACTCTAGGTTTAACACGTGCGATGAATGCCCACGCTTTAACTCGCATGGCTAACCTGAACTGAAATAATAAATAAAAAAGTCCGTCACGCAGGGGCTGCGTAATCTAAGCAGATAGTGAGATTTCTCTATTGTAAAACATCACGTGGGAAATCTGCTTAGATTACGCAGCCCCTAGAGCCGAGCAGTTAATGAAAAGGCCGAACTAGCTTTTAGCGAGAAAGTCACTTCGTCCGTTAGCCGCCCAGATTTATTAAAAATGCAAATATCTCGGTTAATATTCAAGATAGAGAATAAATGTATATAACAATATTTATAGTAAATTTAATTTGCAATAAGATTGATTCTGTACAATTTTTCGATCCGATGTATAGTAACGGGGATAAAATCCTCCCCTCTGAACCCCCCCCCCCTCCGACTCGTCTGATTTCAGCCGTTAACAAACTTGATCTTTCTTTTTACATAAAACGATTAAATATCGAGTTTGGTAACGATCAAACAAAAATTGCGACTACTAGAGCAGTAGCAAACATATATATATTTATATATATATATATATATATATATATATATACAGTTTTGAACGGACCTCATTTTCATCATGATCATTCATCGATGGAAGAAAAATTTACTTAAGGGAAATCTGCTAAAAACACCCCTTTTTTAATTTTTGCCGCATCTATCAAGCATTTGACAGAAATGATGACTTTAAATAAAATGCATAAAATATTGTATTGGCATATTTCCTTTAGGGAAATCAGCTATTGAGGTCGTACTCGACGCGATTTTCGAAAAATGTCCTCAAATGTGCATCTGTGTACCTAGGAGATGCCGAAAAAAAAATTATATATATATATATATATATTTGTTTATATTTATATATATATATATGTGTGATGTGTGTGTGTGTGTGTGTGTGTGTGTGTGGGTGTCTGTGTGTCTGTGTGTTGAAGCTTTTGGGTCGCGTAATGTTTCTGTAATCTTTTACCACTAACTTGATTTTTTAAAAGTTGTGATTAGACAAAAATAAAAATAAAGGTTGTTAATGGCTGCTTCGATTGGCTGGGGTGGGGGGGGGGGGGTTGGGTGAGGTTGTAGTTGGAGCGAGGAGGCAATTTTGAAAATTCGAAATATCTCCTTTAAACAATCAAAATGACCCCCCCCCCCGGTTTACGCGTCGTCAAACTGTATATATCTATATATTCGTCTGTCAACGCTCTAGCGGTCGCAATTTTTGTCTTATCGTGACCAAACTGTATATGTGTATATATATATATATATAATTGTTAAAAAAAAAAATAAGAAAGATCAGGCTCGTTAACGGCTGACATAGAGTAGTGAGAGGGGGGAGGTTTAGAGGGGACAATTTCGAAAATTCCTTATATCTCCGTTATTATACGTCGGATCGAAATATTGTATAGAACCATTCTTATTGCAAATGCAATGTTCTATATATGTTGTTGTGTATGTTTTTTCACTATCTCCGAGATTATTAACCGAGATATTTACGTTAACTAGTTTTCCGCCTCCAGTAAACGCCCATTCTGATTCATGTCATGTTAACAATAAGCTTTTATATTATGAAGCACATTATTTGGAGACTAAATACCAAATATTGTTCTCATAGAACGTTTACATTTTGAGATAAATGCAAATACGTGTCGGATGTGGGAAATCTGGTTAGTTAACGCAGCCCCTGAGTGACGGACTTTTTTAATTATTAATTTTATTATTTTTGAAAAGCGATGAGTTTCCATGAAAAATAATGTTTTTGAGGTGACGTATTATTAAGCCACGAAACGGGTAGGGAAATATGAATAAAGTTTCCATGAAAAATAATGTTTTTTATTGGTGACCTTTGACATTAAACTATGAAGAACATATGACTAAACAAATTAAAATATCCTCAGTCACAGATATGACTTCTCGCTTCCTGCTTTTGATTTATAAGATAGTATAAGTTGACTGCTTACCTGTATGTGTTCTCTGGTGGGCTTTGAGATGGGAGCTCTTGGTGTAGACCTTCTCACAGCCGGGATATTGACACTTGTGGATCTTCCTCCTCGAGTCAGGAGATAGGTCTGTCCTGATCCTGGGGGCGGAGGTCGATAGGCGGGAAGCTAGCCTCACGACCCTCGCCGCCCCCTTCACCAGGGACTCGGGGCTGGAGGGTGGCGTGAGGGTGGGCACCGTCTCTCTGGGCAGCGTCACCTCTTCCAGGGGGTAGTCGTCCTCGTCGTCGAGGGGTTCCTTCTTGACGACCACTGCACACGAGAGGGACGACACGGAGCCCGAGCTGGACAGCGAGAGGGAGTCGAGGGTTCTCTCGTCGACCTCAACCTTCCACGAGGGTGAAGGGGCGGTGAACACGTGCCATGGGGTGTCCAGCTCCGTCGGCAGCTTCTTATAGCTCTGCAGCTTCGGCTCGTCCTTCAGGTACCTCTCCATCTCGTAACATGTCTGAAACACAACAAGGAGAACAGTTACAGTTAGACGTGCCCAGATATGCTTGTAACACACCTGCCAGAACAAACGCAGGCATGTCTGAAACACATCACAGTATAAAATACAAACTATCCCAGACATGTCTGAACCCTCAAGGGCAACAGTTCGCCCAAACATAACTGGAAGACCATCAAGGACAACAGACAAAGAAACGCAAATATGCCTGAAATACATCAAGGAGAACATTAAGATTAACCAGACATTTCTGAAGTGTATCAAGTTGAACAGTTAGATTTCCCATAAATGTCTATAACACAACTGTTAGACCAACGCAGGCATGTCTGAAACACATACAATGTGTTTTACTATTCACATGTCTTCTAGTATTCGTAGGATTGAGAGCTTACTTGGGAATAACCTAAAGAAATTTCCACCAGAAACCATTTTTATTTCAACCTCTACGGCGGTTAAAATAACCAGGTAATTACCAAGACTCCATCTCATACTGGAATATGAGATAAAGTCAAATGTTACGATGATGCAATGGTTTATTTTTTGAAGAGAACCTCATTTTGTGTGACTCCACGCGTGAGACAATATCAAAGAAATTTCACGAAAACAAACGTATTAGCCAGAGCTCAGTTAACCAAATATTAGTTGTTCGGCGGGAAACCATTATGAATTTAATTCGTCCAATTACCACATGTTTCTTCACGAGCCTTAAAACTAAGTGACAATACAGTTATTATACATGTTACAGGACATTTCTGTTACGTGATGAAAATATCGGGATGAATTCTTCATAAGTTAATTCAAAATTTATATTTTCACAGAAAACCATTTCGATTTGTACCAGTGGAAGACGGGGTTGATATGACGAAATGATTTTTTTACGTATTTCCTCTGCATAGTAAAACCCTATGTGGAGGGATTTTATTTACTTCACATCCCATGCTTATTTGCATTAATGTGCATTTTTGACAAAACGTTTAACCATTTCTAGTTATTAATATATACACATATTAAACATGTAAAATGGGAACACAAAAATTAAACTTGACAAAAAAAATATTAAAAAATAAGAACAATTAAGGAATACAAAAAATTAAATAACCAAAAAAAAATAATTAACATAATATTAATATTATTATTATCTTTTTTCCTCTTCTCTCAGCTTAAGAATATCAAAGGCTATGACTTTTAATAAAATTTAGGTATTTTGAAAATAGAATATCGGGACTGATTAGGCCATGCTGGAATATTAGTTTTTAATTGTCTTCGTATGTCTTGAGTCAGTCTACATTCATAAATCTCATAAATCAGGTGGGTGAATGTCTGTTCAGTGTAACTGTCGCATTTAAAAGTATTTGAGTCAGTAAGTTTGAATCTGTGTAAGTAAGAATTTGTATTTCCGTGTCCAGTTAGTATTTGTGTGAGATAAAATGTATGTTGAGATAGTGTGATATTGGTTTTAAAACAGGGATATATAATTTTAGATGTAATCCTTTATCTGTCACCACAAATTAATACTTTTTTTCTCCTAGTAAAGACTTCAACACAGTTGGAGTAATTTTATTGTAAATTACCTCTTCGCTACTTTTAAAGTCACTTTTGGCTTGGATATGGACTATTTCATTGCCCATAATTCCTGCATGATGATTTTGTACATCCAATCTGTATCTTTACAAGGGAAACAATTTCTTTTTAAGCATGGCTGATTCATATATATAGGCAGAATACACATACATGATAGGTAATTATAATAATAAGCCAATTCTTCGTCTCTTTGAAGTTTTAAAGAAAGTTAAGGTTATTTGACGAACAACTCTTTTCAAGTTACGATTTGCTTCATTGAGCCGGTTTAACAAGAGGAAAGATAACAAGAGCAGATATTTCTTTGATGGCGGCGTCGAGGAAGGTTTAAAACAGTGCAATTACACCGGTAGTCCTGAGGGAGGTGCTATGCCTCTTCCAGGACCGAGGGTTTAATCTTTGCTCCTAGAGTGCCCAGCTGTTTATCTCGGGTCCCCTCGGTCTCTTGTTTGTGGAGGCTTGATTAGGAAAACCTTTTACAAGGAGAAAACCTTAAATAAATTAGGAAAGGAAAGGATCGAAAGAGGGAAAGAGAGAGAGAAGGAAAAAAAAAAAAGAAAAGTTCCCTCTAAAAGAGAGAAAAAGGCTCCATTTAGAGGACCAACAGAGAGATCCGTTGTAAATAGGGGTCTGCGGATATTCGGGGCAAACAGGTTCCTTCTAACACACGTAGTTCCCTCCCCCTACGCTAATCTACCGAAGAAAAAAAAAGGGAAAGGAAGAAAGAGAAAGAGAAAGAGGAAAAAGAGCAGAAAGGGATGGCCGGTGCCTTCCGGAATAGGGATTTGTAGAAAGAGGCGGTTCGGAACCCGATGGAAGATCCGATTGAATCCGAAATGAGACGAGTTATCTCGGATCTAGGGATCCGAAGCTCTTTGATTCATTATCAGAGGCAGAAAGCCCCCATCCTTTTCTCTTTCTAACACCTGAATCGCTCGAGAGCAGGCGCAATCTACCACTCGTGTAGAAAGTAAAAATAAAAAGTCCGTCAGGCGGGAGCTGCGAAAACTGCCCAGATTTTCCTCGAGAAGTTTAATAATAGATAAACATACATACTGCTAACACAACACCGTCGTGAATATATATATACAAACGCTAATAAGAAATATTTCCCCTCTCGGCGGGAAGAAATCAAATGAAGAAACAAACAGGTCTGCCAACGGCTAGTACTGTAATTTATAATGAATCAGAATAATTTTTATCTCAATCAATCATATTTTAGTAGTCCAAGAATTTAAGACGAGGAGGTTACATGAACATATTTGAATCAATCTCGTAAAATAATCTCTCGGAAAACACGTATCGTCTCTGGAAAACAATTATTGGTATTTAAGCTTCGAATAATGTGGTTTATTATATAACAGAATATTGATTATGTAACACGAGTAGAAGTGTGGGGGTAATGGATGCTGAAAACTGAAAAATGCAATATTTATTTATTTATTTATTAACGTCCACTTTTTGCAACTAGCTAATATCGGGACGGTTATCTACAGGTTACCACCCTTTTCTAGCCAGGGTGGGATTTTAGGACGTTTATTTAATGAAATTTCGGTCACAAAATAATTTCCCTTGCCCAGGCGAGAAAAAATGCAATAAACTCGGTTAATATTCAAGACATGTGTATAAAACAATATATATATATAGATTTAATTTTCAATAAGAATTCCATTATATACGCTTTTTCGATACCGACATAATAGTAACGGAGATAATTCGAACTTTCAAATTTCTACCCCTGTAACGAACATGATCTTTTATTTTTACATAAAACGACTAAATAACGGGTTCGGTAACGATAAAACAAAAATAACCCGTCACGCAGGGGCTGGCGTAAACTAAGTCAGATTTCCCACGAGAAGTTTTATAATAGAGAAATCTGCCTTATAACAACTGTAGTAGTAAGAAACCTCTCTCCACCTAAAACATTATTTAGGGCGTAATAACCCCAGTAGTTTTCTAGCCCCAAAAAACAGTTAGCCTAACCTCTAAACCTATTACACGAGGGGCGAATAGTTACAGAAACGGCCGCCAGAGCACTCTCAGCGGAAAGTCCAACAAGCCTACTGGTGGACCACACGCAGAAATACAAATGCAAATATCTCGGTTAATATTCAAGATACTAAGAATAAATGTATAGAACATATTTAAGTAAATATAATTTGCCAATAAAATTTACTCTATACAAGTTTTTGATCCGACGCAAATTTTCAAAAATCCCGACGAAAATGAGGTTCTAGCGGTCGCAATTATTGTTTAATCGTCACCAAACTTAATATTTAGTCGTTTTATGTAAAAAGACAGATTAAGTTCGTTAATGGCTGAAATCGGACCAGTAGGAGGGGGAGTTTAGAGGGGAGGAT
>CM032230.1:154385000-154450000 GCA_019009955.1 Riptortus pedestris | reverse complement strand
AACTGAAGAAGGGGGGGGCGGACGAACAGAACGTACTTACATAAATCTCACAAAGTAACGAATGTAAGGTAAGGTTAGGAACGACAGGTAAGGTTAGAAGAAGCCTCCCACCTGAGCCGACGGAAATGGCCGAACTATACCCGACCACAGACTTCATAAAGATGCAAATATCTCGGTTAATATTCAAGATAGCGAATAAATATATATAACAATATTTATAGTAAATTTCATTTGCAATAAGATTGGTTCTATTCAATTTTTCGATCCGATGCATAATAACGGAGATATTTCGAATTTTCGAAAATCCCCACTCTAATCCCCCCCCTCCCACTGGTCCGAATTCAGCCGTTAACGAACTTGATCTTCCTTTTTACATAAAACGCTTAAATACCGAGTTTGGTGGCGATTAAACAAAAATTGCGACCGCTAGAGTGTTAACAGACAAATATATATATATATATAGTTTTGAAGGGACCTCATTTTCGTCATCTCCTGGGTAGGATTGATGGACATTTGAAGAAATTTTTCGAAACTGCGTCATGAGTACGACCTCAATAGCTGATTTCCCTTGTGGGAAATCTGCTAAAAACTACAGAGAGTACAAAGACTGATGACCCTAAAAATAATAAAAGGTTTTAAGACAGTATCTTATGACGCAGCATGTGTATTAGGTAAATTAATACCAATAGATCTCATTGCAAAGCAGTACGTAACTCAATTCTCTCTTTTGAAAACCTCAACAGCCAACGCGAACTATCTGCTGAAGAAATAGAAAGAGATATCCTTTGTAAGGACTGGCTCCATCTGTCGTTATATCCAAGTATTTGTTTTTAATCCATACAATAATGCCGAAATAAGCATTTATACAGATGGCAGTAAGGGTGAAACCCAAGTCGGTTGTACTTTTGTAGTTTTTAAAAGAGATTCACTTATTCGAGGTGGTGTTACCAATATGTATATTTATCTCTTGTTAACCTTCGCGTGGGAAATCTGCTTAGTTTACGTTTCCCCTGCTTGACGGACTTTTTATTAATTGAGATCACTCCTGAGGGATGTGAGCAATGTTTACTGAAATATATAAACTCAATTATAGAAATGCTTGGAGGATTGCAACAAATCATCCTAGCATACACCTAAAACAAGCCTGTTCATGAAAACGCATTGCAGTATTTCCCACGGGAAGGTTAACAATAGATAAATATACATACTGGTAACGCCACCTCGAATAAGTGAATAAATACAATTAGGTAACGAGAATCCATTCAGTTACAAGAAGATAACTCTACAACGGAAAGCGTCCCTGGTGATGAAAAACCATTAATTAAATATATCTGAATATAACATATTAATTTTATTGAAAACTTTTACTATTGCCAGTGCAGTAATTTGTAATGAATCAGAAATTTTTTTATCTTAATTACTTAAATTTTAGTAGTCCAAGCACAAAAGAAGGAGGGGGCAACAGAACTTATTGGCACATATCATACAAAGGAAAAGTACAATGAAAACGATATTCCTTATTTAACCTTGTAATGAAGTGGTTCATGATATGACAGCTTTTTATTAATATAACTTAATATAATTAATATAATACGTGGGCGTTTACAGAAGGCGGAAAACTATAAAATGCAAATATCTCGGTTAATATTCATGACACAGAAAGTATGTATAGAGCAGTACATTCCCGTTTCCCCCTCTAACCCCCCTCCCATCTGTGCGATTTTAGACATTAACGAACTTGATCTTTCTTTTTACGTAAAACGGTTAAATATCGAGTTCTGCAACGATCAAACAAAATTTGCGACCGCTAGAGCGTTAACAGACATATATATGTATATATATATGTGTATGTATATATATATATATATATATATATATATATATATATATATATAAAAGCTCAGATACCCGGCTTCGCCCGGGAATCCATTTGAGGCTGAATGGTGATGGTATTTTTTTGGCAATGCATTACTTTGCGCAATATTTTGACATTTACCCGTCCCAGTGTTTAGGGTTTATACCCGTCGTTGCTTTGTTTTTTTTAATAATAAAATTAAGTAAGACTTCACTGTCCTCCATATTGTCATATTTCCCGTCTCCTGTGCATTATGCATAGCTTTGAATTATTAAGGTCAAAATATTAACATAGATTTGAATTCATGTGAGGTACCTGGTAGTTCATATTGGAAAGAATTGATGAGCATATCAATATTATACGCAAATGGCTCAATAGCTGATTTCCCTGAAGGGAAATCTGCTAGTATTGGGTACAGAATAAGAAGAACCATATATTCCTTCTATATCAGTTATAATTGTTCACCCGGTAGGGATGAGTGTTTTCTATTAATTACCGCCATAACGCTTCCTGAAAATTAAACTAAGATTTCGTCAGTAACCGAGAAATGGGAGGACATTGGAAAATAATAACAGAACTTTAAGGAAAAAGGGACTCTCTAGAAGCGAAAGAGGGGAATTAAAAACGGTAATGTTTTGACAAGAGTGCAGATAGAAGGGTTGTTGATGCATTAATTGCAGTTGAGTTTTTAAGAGGGTGAGAGGTGGGGGGTGGTTGGGGGGGGTGTACTTGAGACGAGGGGCACTTAAGTCGCCCCCCCCCACCACAAAGCACTCATTATACACAAATTATCTCCACCACTTTCATTTCCCTTTATCTCTTTTTTCCCCTTCTTCATTCACTCTCTCTCTTTTTCTCGAGGAGCAATTCCCCCTCATTTTTTTTTAAACGTTTTCAAACCACCGCCCCCCCTCGCCAGGATATTAACTCTGTTTAATTACGGGGAATGATTAATATGACCAATAGGGGCGGATTAAAACAATAAGGGGTTTAGAGTTGGATCTCTGTTTATTCCTTTACAGGAGCATGTAAATCCAGTAACTGTAATAAACTCAAATATTGTTTTAGTTAAGATAATTATGGTGAAATAGGCCCCAAGCTATATGGAAATAAATATATAATACATGCTAATAACACTCAGAGAACATTAGCATGGCACAACATGACATACGAGCCTATCATTGCCAAATAAAGTCCTTAAATAAAGTAAACTAAGCAGATTTCCACGTGTGCCACGTATTTGCATTAATTCAAAAATTTTAAGTTCAGTGAGAACAATATTTGGTATTTATCCTTCAAATATGTGCTTCATAATATAACAGCTTATTGTTTATGTGACATGAGTAGGAGGGATGAGTTTGCTGAAAACTATAAAATTCAAATATCTCGGTAAATAATCAAAATAGTGAAAATACGTACTTGACAACATTTATACAACATTACATTTGCAATAAGATTGGTTCTATACAATTTTTCGATCCTATACATAATAACGGAGATATTATGACTTCAAAATTCCTCCCCTCTAGCCCCCCCCCCTCCCACTGGCTGGTTTTCGTACAATATAGTACATTACATGTATTTGTGGATTAATAACAAATTTTAAACAACATATACAATTTTTGGTAAAATTATTAATACGCATGTATACATATAGTAATAATTAAACTTAACTCTAATATTTGAATGAAAAAGTTATTAAACAAAACATCAAATGATGAAAACTAAATATGGAGTATTTCAGAAAAGTATATTATCAATTATAAACCTAATTGTTATTCCAATAACTTATTTTGTAGTATAACACTTCTGCAAATTTCAGTGCTTTACTGCACTTGTAGAATAACATTCTATCCTCAACAGGCCATCGGTTTGTTATTCTCATTACTGTTTCTTTTAAAAGGTACCTTTCGTTTGAAAACAGTCTACAGTCCTATAAAAGATGGGTGTAAGTCTGTTCAGTAATAAAATCACATGGGCATAATGGGTTATTAGTCTGTTTAAATCTATTTAAAGTTCACTTTAATTGAGTCCTGTTAATAATTGTGTTGTGCAAAAGTCAGTAGGTGTATCTTTAATGTTCAAATATTCTGCAATGTCGGGAATGAAAGTATTTAAATGTTGCCCTTTATTTGTCACTGTCCAATGCTGCTGCCATTTTTAGCAGATTTCCCTTAAGGGAAATCAGCTATTGAGGTCGTAGTCATGTCGCGATTTTCGAAAAATTTCTTCAAATGTCCATCGATCCTACCCAGGATATGACGAAAATGAGGTCCGTTCAAAATCATATATATATATATATATATATATATATATATATATATATATATATATATATATATATATATTTGCCTGTTAACGCTCTAGTGGTCGTAATTTTTGTTTGATCGTTACGAAACTCGATATTTAACCGTTTTATGTAAACAGACAGATCAAGTTCGTTAATGGCTGAAAATGGTTTATAGGGGAGGGTTGGTTTAAAGGGGGGGATTTTCAAAAATTCAAAATATCTCCGTTATTATGCATCGGATCGAAAAATGGTATATAACCAATCTTATTGCAAATTAAATTTACTATAAATATTGTTATATCCATTTATTCTCTATCTTAAATATTAACCGAGATATTTGCATTTTTATGATGTATGTGGTCGGGTATAGTTCGGATTAGGTAGGCCGTTTCCGTAATTGCTCGGCTCAGGTGGAAGCTTCTTCTAACCTTACCTATCGTTTCTAACCTTACCTTACCTTCGTTACTGAGATTTAAGCAAATACGTTCTGTTCATCCGCCCCCCTCCTCTTCTTTAGTTCTTGGACTACTAAAATTTACCATTCGTATTAAATGCAGATTTCTCTTTTGTAAAACTTCACATGGGAAATCTGCATAGTTTACGCAGCCCCTGCGTGACGGGCTTTTTTATGGTGTCAGTGTGTGTCTTCGGTACTTTTGAGTAACATTCTATAATTTCAGAAGATTTAGAAGCTGACTTTCCAGCTTTATCAGCAGATGAATAACCGAAAATTCCCGAATATATATATATATATATATATATATATATATATATATATATATATTGTTGCGAAAATTAATAAGTGAAAGATTGCCTGAAGGAGAGGGAGCCGTGCGTTTGATTTAATTAGGGCCGATCTATTTAAGGCGGCCCGCAGAATCTAATTATAGCTGACGATCTTCCAGGAACTTCTGGACCTTTCTCGAACTGGCCCACAGTTCAGTTGACGCTCGACGGTCTTCGAGGGATGTTCAGTGACCGTGAGTGAATTATTGGACTGTGTAACCTGAAGAACTGTGACACTATCAGTGTAATTCTGTGAGTAGTAATAATTAACCAAGAGTATTGTGCATTGTGAAATAAATCGTATAGTGATAAACTGTGAAACTTGTGTGTGTTTAATTTTGCAATCCAAAAGAACTCTTATTAACCCTCCTCCCCTACCCACTGGGTCGTGGGCGACCCAGAGCTGCTTTGTCGGCGCTTGTACGCCCCTGTGCAAGGTGGGGAGGGGGGAGGGGGTCAATTACCCTCCCAGTAAGTCCTCTGGAAGTTGTACTAGCCATAAGGTAAGTGTGGTTGCTTTTCTAACCTTTATTCTAGTATTTTTCTAGAAAAATCTGCGTGTGGGTCACATACGACCCAGGGGTAGCTTATGTGTCATGAATATCCTAAACTGTTTTCTTCTGTCTGGTCTAATTTTTTTTTTCTTCTGCAGTAAAGATGGCCGAACGACGCCTTTTAATTACTGATGATGAAATTCGAGAATTGTCCCGGCAGATGGAGGAAGAAGACGGTTTAGACCCAAGCGGCGAGTCTAGTGAACCTGGCGACAAAATTATCGCCAATGATGACGATGAAGAATATACTTCCGACCAGGGAGATAATGTTTTACCTTTTTCCCCTGGAGAAGAAAATGATGAAGTAAATTTTGTACTCGGGAAGGATCTGGAAACTATTTGGGCTAACAAACCTATAAGCACTAAGTACTCCAGGACTCCCAAAAAAACAAAATTACTCATTTGCCAGGCCCAAAAGGGGAAGCTAAAGAGATTTATTACTACCATCTCAATATGCTCTGAGCCTTATTGAACCAGTTACCAAATACTAACAAATATCAGTTGCAATTTCTGAAAACGCTAGCCATCGCTCTCGTCACTCCGCACCTAGAACAACGGATGTCCAAGCCCATTCCAGGAGGTCTAAAATTGGCAATAACCAATTTTTTAAAAAAGGAAATTGTAGAACCAGGGCCTACAAAATCTTCAGAAACTTCAAAACGAGCTAGGTGCAATTTCTGTCCCTGGAACAAGGATCGAATAAGCAATTCCAGCTGTCAGCTTTGCCAAAAATCTATTTGTGGTGAACACAAAATGAGTATTTGTCCATCTTGTTTGACCGAAGCTAGATTGAATATTTCAAAATCACCAATATAATATTTAAAATATGAAGGATTAAATTTCCTTGTAACATAGCGTAATGTAATATTTCTTGTGATGTATTATTTACCTGTTCATTAATTTAGTTTTTACAATTTGTTATTTATTTTTTACCTTTGTTTGCCTTTTCAATATTAAAAATGATGTTTCTATACTTCTTAAGTTTTGTACTTTTCATTTTAAATCCTAAATGATTTATTTTTATATGACAAGATGAATTTCAGGTCCATGGGTCGTACACGACCCAGGAGTAGTATATGTGTCATAGAATACAAGGGTTGGGGAGGAGGGTCAACAACGTTTATTACTGGTTTCGTAATAAAACGTAACAATATATATATATATATATATATATATATATATATATATATATATATATATATATATATATAAATGATGACAACACCTGGAAAAATATATCCTTTGTATAATAATAACTCTTATACAGAGAATATAAAAGGACTGAAAATCAAGGTAGCTTTTCTTCGCCTATTTTCCAGCCCCAGGCATCTCTTAATTGGCTTTTGATTGGAAAGTATTGTTAACTTTTAATTAGAACACAGCTGAGGACTCGTGAGCAGATTTGCCCTCCGATTTGACACTCTTTGTTTTACTAACTTTTTTACTCAGAATGATAAAACGACTTCCAGGAAAAGTGTAAATAACGAACGATCCATTTCTCTTTAAAAAAGGAAGGCAATACTTAGCTGTATCGCTTTGTTCTCTTTCAACTTAATAAGAGTTTCGGTTTATACTTTGCCATTACACAACCTTCCGAATTCTAATTTCAGGCACTTTAAATCCATAATATTGTAACAAAATATAATTAAAAAATGTTCTAATAGTAAAATTAGGTTATATACGAGGGCGTATTGAAAAGTAAGGTCTCCTATTTTTTTTTCATAGAAAATTTAATTTATTTACAACTTTGGTTACATCGTTGGAAGGGTTGAATATTTACCTATTTTGCTACATATTCGCCTTGGCGATCAATAAATTTTTGCATTCTGTTTACCAGCTTTTTAATGCCGGTGCCGTACCACTCTCCCGCTGCGTCACGAAGGTAACTGACGACTGCTTCTTGAACTTCCTCATCTGACTTGAATTTCTGACCCCAAGGTGTTTCTTGAGAGCGGGAAACAAGTGGTAGTCGACCATCGACCACCCTCCTTACAGCCCGGACCTTGCCCCCAGCGACTACCACTTGTTTCCCGCTCTCAAGAAACACCTTGGGGTCAGAAATTCAAGTCAGATGAGGAAGTTCAAGAAGCAGTCGTCAGTTACCTTCGTGACGCAGCGGGAGAGTGGTACGGCACCGGCATTAAAAAGCTGGTAAACAGAAAAAAATAGGAGACCTTACTTTTCAATACGCCCTCATACATTTTTAGCAGATTTCCCTTAAGGGAATTCAGCTATTGAGGTCGTACTCATGAAGCGATTTTCGAAATTCTTCTTCAAATATCCATCGATCCCACCAAGGAGATGACGAAAATGAGGTCCGTTCAAAACTATATATATATATATATATATATATATATATATATATATATATATAATATGTCTGTTACCACTCCAGTGGTCGCAATTATTGTTTAATCGTTATTTAGACGTGTTACGTAAAAAGAAAGATCAAATTCTTTAATGGCTGAAATCAGACATGAGGAAAGTTGGGTTCAGAGGGGGAGGAATTTGAAAATTCCAAATATTTCAGTTACTATAGGTCGGATCGAAAAAGTGTAAAGAATCAATGTTACTGAAAATTAAATGCACTATAAATATACATATATACATTCATTCTCTATCTTCATTATTAACCGAGTTCTTTACACTTTTCAGCCTTCAGTAAACCCCCACTTCGACTTGTGTCATAGACTATACTCTGTTATATAATAAACCACTTTATTCGAAGCTTAAATACCAAATATTGTTTTCCAGAGACCTTTATCATTCGAGCTACATGCACATATGTCCTTGAGACCCCCCCCCTCCCCGCCTTAAACTCTTGGACTACTAAAATTTGATTAATTGAGATAAAAATTAGGATGTTGTATTCTGATATGTTTCAGTTATAGTTTTTTTTTTTTTTTTTTCCCCCCGGTGAGGCGTTAGCAGACCTGTTTGTTTACATTTGAGGCGCTTCCCGCCGGCAGGGGAACGATTTCTTATTACCGTTTGTATATACTGGTGTTGTGTTAGCTGTATGTAAGTTTATCTATTATTAATCTTCACGAGGGAAATCCGCTTAGCTTATGCCACCCCTGCGTGACGGACTTTTTAGAATCCAGTCCAATAAAATAATTTTTGAAATTAGGCACTGCCCCGTCGAAGAATTTATTCGGAGGGCGGGTTTGGGTTAATTTCGGAGTTCCTCTTCGATTAAAGAATCCAAACAAAATTGTATACTAGCAGTAGTGTCAGTGGGGGTGGGGGAACTAATCATAGGGGGTATTTACCCTCTACTAATCCAGACGTCATCAGCAAGTATCGGGTAAACATCAACCCCCGCGGGTAAACACCGCTATCTCCAAATCACCCCCTCTCGCCTTCTCTCTCTTTTCGAGAGTCCCTCTCATTAACAGACTGTTTTACCCTCTTTTTTTTTTTTTAAATTAATGGTATTTATACTCCGCCATTTGGGAATGCGCAATCGGACATTGGATGTTTACTCTTACTAATTAAACAGTTCCACTTAGTTTTTGAACAAATCGTTTATCTTTATTAAAACCGGAGGAAAAATGGTGAAATATTTTTAGAGATTTCCATCAAAGTCCGTCACGCTGAGGCTCCACAAATAAGCATATTTCCTACGTGAAGTTTTACAATAGTTAAATCTGCATACTGCTCACACTTAACACCACCGTCAGTAAATACAAACGGTAATGAAAAATCATTCAGTTAATTTAAAATAAGCTCCCAACGGAAACGGCTTCTGAATTGTAAACAAATAGGCCTGCCAACAACCACTCGGAGCTGAACAGATAAATGAACATATTCTTCACCGGGAAGATAAACAATTACTGATATATATCTGAATATAACACATTAACTTTTTTGCAAACTATTAACTATTTCTAGTACAGAAATATATAATGAATCAGAATAATTTATATTTTAATAACTCAAATTTTAGTAGTCCAAGAAGGGTGGGGTGAACAGAAAGTATTTCCTTATATCTGACAAAGTAAAAGGTTACAAGAGTCTAAACCAATTTCACGAGAGCCAAACAGTTACGGAAACGTCTGCTAGTAATATGTATAGTCGACTCTCGCTAACACGAACCTCGATTACACGAAATCCTCGATATCACGAAATATTTTTAATCCCCTTGGAAAAACCTGTCTAACACGAAGAAATTACCATACGTAACACGAACTAATTTCTGACGAAGATCACGAGGATGAAGAACCAGCAGGCGTCACATCTAAAGAAGCCTAGGCTGCAGTACGTACTCTACGTGTGTTTTTAGAAAAAGACAGTGATGTACCAGACAGTGTGGTTTCTTCAATTGTTTCAATCGAGAATATGATTGGCAAACGTGTTGCTAACAGTCTTAAACAGAAGAAGATAACGGACTATTTCAACTACTAGTGGGATTGCAGTAATATGGTCGGTACTGTTCACTCTGTTTTACACGATATTTATTATGTTTACTGTAAGTATTTTTTATTATACTGTACCAAGTTAAATGTTTAATTTTGAAGCTGTAAGGGATACAGCAACGTTTTTTTTTTATTTTAATCAACATTATGACTGATAGTGTTTTTCAGTTTTAAGCAAAGAATGATTAAGGACTTATTAATCAGTGGAATTAATATTATATTTTCTGTTTTCTGTGTTTTACTGGTTTTTTTATTTAAATTATGTATATATACATATTTTAATTCATTTAAATATTCGTAAAATATTAAGATTATGTAGAAGATGTAGGGAATAAATCACAGTACATTTTTTTACCTCTGTAACACGAATTTTCATTTAGTTCACCTCTATAACTCCAACTATGCCTAAGACCAACTATACATAACACGAACAAAAATGGCAGTCCCGTGGAATTTCGTGATAGCGAGAATCGACAGTAAATAATAATATTTATAGGAAATTTAATTGTCAATAAGAATGGTTCCATAGACTTTTTTGATCCGACGTATAGTAACGGAGATATGTCGAAAATCCCCCCTCCCACTGGTCCCATTTTAGCTATTAACGAACTAGATCTTTCTTAGTACATGAAACGATTAAATATCGAGTTTGGTAACGATCAAACAATAATTGCGACCGACCGCTAGAGCGTTAACAGGCATATATGTACAGTTTTGAACGGGCTTCATTTTCGTCATCCCCTAGGTGCGATCGATGGATATCTGCAGAAAATTTTAGAAAATCGCGTCATGAGTACGATCTCATTCCCTTAAGGGAAATCGGCTAAAATCAGTTAATGAGGCTTGAGGAAAATTTCCTCAAATGTCCATATGATTTTATTATTATTTGAGTTTCGCATAAATTAACAAAAATTTAAACTAGTAAGAATTTACTAAACTAGAAAATCATCACTAGTAAGAAGATTGGTTCTAAAAGATTTTCCCATTCTAAATATAATATATTTTGAATTTTCGAACCCCCCTCCACAAAAAAAAACCTCACTATTGCAGGTCAGATTTCTGCAACTACAATGTGAAAATTTGCCAACATCCTGGACCCAACGATAAGCTACGAGAGCAATGACCCTGATCAAGCGGAGAAGATCCACCAGGGAAAGAAATATATTTACGACAAATGTACTAAATTTTACTCGGAAAAATTCAGGGAATCATTTGGGGAGCGGGATTTTCTGGTGATAGGCTTGTGGTTCGGTGCCCGAGGAACGGTCCCTGGACGTACCCAGACATTTTTTGACGAGGTGGGAATAGACAAGAAGGTTCTGCAAACCTTGGTCAAGGGTATCATTATTGATACTTTAGGGATTATTTCCCACCATATATTTTAATTTTGCTTTGACCAGTGATCTTATTATAGATCGACGGATCATGTTAGTACAATAATGATGTTTCTAATTTATATTTAGTGACATTCACCTTTTAGGTTCCTGACTGTGTTTATTTTAGTTAATATTTTAGTTATTTAATAACCTAAATACAATATGTATTGTTTTACTGTTGTCCTAGGGATTGGCTAAGTTGCTGTGTGCTTCAGCATCTCAATGTAATTGAGCAGCCCCACAAACTGTATAAAAATTTGTACAATAAAGTCATTCTCTATTATCTTTAGTGTTACAAGAGAAGGTTGAATTTCAAGTATGGTATATATGAAATTAACAATTTTGAGTAAGAACATGAAATCTCCATTCCAAAACGTATTTGCATGTAAATTCCAAAGTAGATGTTCAGTGTAAAAAATATTTGGTATATATCTTTCGAATAAAGTTCTAAATGATATAACGGCTTATTAAGAGTAGGATTAGGGTATACTGAAGACCGAAAGATAAAAAATCGAAATATCTTGTTTAGTATTGGTGATACATAAAATATGCATAGGACAACATTTATAGAAAATATTCTTTTTCTGTAATCGTTGAATAATGGTAACATTAATAAACTGAAATGAGTGAAGAAAGTGAAATATTTTGCAATAGAGTGAAGAAAGTGAATTGCCTTCTTAATTAGTAATAAGTATAAATTAAAAAATAATTTGAAGTTAGAAATTAAATGCTTTTAAATGTTTCTTAATATTGTAAGAATTTATTTTAACAAAATAAATTGAAATATCGATGAATTATTGGTGGAAATAATCAATATATTTTAAAACTTAAATATAATAATAATTATCTTCCTTTTTTATAACCTGTACTTGTTTATAACTGCATAATTCACAATCATCACTAGTTGTTTTATAACTATGCGTATAACCTTTCACAACCATGCTTATAACCTACCAACAACATACCATAATCTTCACAACATCCTAATTTTGTTCATATTCTGGTTAGATCTGATGATGTATTACACGATTACAGAAAAAAATTAATGTTACACTCGTGACGAAAGTAGAATTTACAACTCTCGTGAAATTACCACACTCGCTTCGCTCGTGTGGGTAAACGTTTCACGCGAGTTGTAAAATGATCTACTTTCGTCACATGTATAATAAATAACTATTTTCAATACGACGTATAATAACGAAGATATTTCAAGTTTTCGAATTCCTCTCGAAACCACTTTTCGGATTTCAGCCATTAACGAACTTGATCTTTAGTTTTAAATTAAATATAGAGTTTGTTAACGATTAAACTAAAATTACGAGAGCTAGAGCGGTAATTGAGCTCTGAGAGGATGGAAGTGGACCTGTTCGTTTACAAATCTGACGCGTTTCGTTGTACTGGTTATTAAGATGTAAATTGACGGAAAGATTTCCGCAAGTACCGTTAGTAATTATTCACTCAAGATTCACGGGTGGTGTTAAGCGTTACCAGTAGGTAGATTTAGTAATTGTAAAACACCACCTAGGAAATCTGCTCAGTTTTCGCAGCCCCTGCGCGGCGGACTTTTAGCAGATTTCCCTTAAGGGAAATCAGCTATTGAGGTTGTACTCATGACGGAATTTTCGAAATTTTTCTTCAAATGTCCATCGATCCTACCTATTAGATGACAAAAATGAGGTCCGTTCAAAACTGTATATATATATATATATATATATATATATATATATATATATATATATATATATATATTTGTCTGTTACCGCTCTAGCGGTCGCAATTTTTGTTTGATCCTTACCAAATTTCATATTTAAGCATTTTATGTAAAAAGAAAGATCAAGTTCGTTAACGGCTGAAATCGGACCAGTGGGGTCAATAGATTGTATAGAACCACTCTTATTGCAAATTAAATTTACTATAAATATTGTTCTATACATTAATTCTCTATCTTGAATATTAACCGAGATATTTGCATTTGTATTCTGCGTGTGGTCACCAATAGGCTGTTCGGAGTTTCCGACGAGAGCTCTGGTGGCCGTTTCCATAACTATCGTCCCTCGTGAATAGGTTTAGAGGTTAGGTTAACTGTTTTTTGGGCTAGAAACTACTGGGTTATTACGCCCTAAATAATGTTTTTTAGGTTTAGAGGTTTCTTACTACTACAGTTGTTATTAGGCAGATTTCTCTATTGTAAAACTTCAATGGGAAATCTGCTTAGTTTACGCAGCCCCTGCGTGGTGGACTTTTTTTCTAATTGTGTATCTGGTAGCTAGGCGGGCCCCCTTTTGTTGCGAAACTGTTTTTGACACACATTTATCAGTGAGTGATGGCGCCCATAGAGGAGCGCTCTCTCGTGTGTCTGCGAGAAAAAGGAAAAATCGCCGGCCTGGGGTTAATTGTAATGGCGATTCATTTGTCGGCGGGGTGTCAGGAGCAGGCTCGGAACAGCGCGATCTCTCTCTCTTCCTGGACAATAGGCACTCTCACCGGAAAAACAGGTTCCGGCAAGGCTTTTCACCTTCCCGCTTCCTCTTTTCTTTTCCCTATTGGACTTTTCAAAAGGGAACTTCCTCCCCTTTTTGAGGAAAAGTTTCGCTTCCTTTTCTGCCAGCCGTATATATATTTTTGAATATAAAAACAAAAAAAAAAAAATAGTCCGTCGCGTAGGCTGGTATAACACTTGTGACCTCATATCACCAAGTATAAGCCGATGAGTAGAAAGGGGAACAAGAAAGTACGAATAACACGCTTAATAAGTCAGTTACCCAAAAATGCATCTTACAAATTTTGAAGAATATCAAAAGTTTAACAAGTCTGGTTCTGAAATATTTTATGATCCTATTCACGAGAATAGAGATATACTGAATTTTCTACTTTCCCTCTTCTTTATTTTATTTATTTATACCGCCGCATCTTGGCAATTTGGCTCAAAGATTCACAATGGAAAATGAAAACTAAATTATAGAACAATAACAAAAACTAAAACAACAAATAAAAATTAAATACACAAATAATCATTAAATACTTGTAATAAAGGCAATTAATAAACATTAGATGAACAAACATAAATAAACATTAGACTAGTAATAAAGACAACAATTTAAAATGGTTTTAATAAAAAAAAATATGTTATTCCTATATACTAGTACATTTACATTATTATTTATTTTATTTTATTTATTTAGTTTTGTGCCCCACAGCGATGGTCATTGGCATTATTAGGCTGATATATTTATTCCTTCATGTAGCTTACCTTTTTATGCACTTTTATATTATGGAATATATTTCTATAATATCTGATTCTTTATACCAGCACTATTTCAGGTCCGAATCCAGCCAATAACAAATACGACGTTTAGTGTTGTCTGAAACGGTTATATATCAAGTATGCTATAGATAACATAAACATTTTCCAATAAAGAATGTAAGATCTTAATTGATGTCTTTACATAACGAATTTGCTTGTATGTCGCATAATATTATTATTTATTAACGTCCACGTTTTGCAACTCAGGCTAATCGGGACGGGTTATCTACAGGTTACCACCCTTTTCTAGCCAGGGTGGATTTTAGAACGTTATTTAATGAATTTCGTCACTAAATAATTTCCTTTGCCCAGGCAAGACTCCATTAAAAAATTAAGGTTTTACTTAAGACTGAAAACAAAAATTCCAATTATCTCGTTTACTATTTATTATAAATTTATAGGAAATGTATTAGAAAATTTCCCTTAAGGGATATCAGCTATCAGCTATTGCTATAGTACTCCTGACGCGATTTTCGAAAAATTTCTTCAAATTTCTATCGATCCTACCCAGGAGGTGACGAAAACCAGGTCCGTTCAAAATTGTATGTATATATATATATATATATATATATATATATATATATATATATATATATATATATATATATATGTGTGTGTGTGTGTGTGTGTGAATTAAATTTACTATAAATATTGTTCTATACATTTATTCTGTATCTTGAATATTAACCGAGATACCTATTTGCATTTGTATTCTGTGTGTGGTCGGCAGGAGTCGTCCGGACTTTCCGCCGAGATCCTAATTCTTCGTCCTCCTCGTGAATAGGTTTAGAGATTCCTTACTACTACTGTTGTTATCAGGCCGATTTCTCTATTGTATAACTTCACGTGGGAAATCTGCTTAGTTTATGCAGCCCCTGCGTGACGGACTTTCCTTATCTCCTGGGTAGGATCGATGGATATTTGGGGATTTTTTTCGCTAATCGCGTCATGAGTTCAACATAATTATCTCATTTCCTTTAAATGCAAAAAAAAAAGTGTTATTTTCTGAATGGCTGTTTGCTGTTTGGCGAACGAGTCCTCCAACTCGAGTTAAAGCTAGCCCGCGAGTTGGTCGAAACAGCGAGATACAAGGATTGCATTGCAGCGAGATATAAGTACAATGCCAAACTCGGCACATTGTCCCAACCTCGCCGCCTTTATGGCCGAGAAATAATTAATTCTGTTCCAACGAGTGGGAAGCCCTAGACGGAACGTGGCCGTTGTTAAGTTGTGTAGTTTGGATTTCTGCTAGTTTCCTAATTAACGGAGTGTAATTGGATCGAGATGAAAGGAATCCGCCGGCTACCCGCCGCAATTGTATACTTCAATCATTCTTAGGAGATGCCGCCTCATCTATATCTACCTTAGCTATGTTATCATACTCTACTCTTATCAAAGGGGCTCAGGTTAGCCATGCCAGTTAAAGGGTTGACCTTTATCTCACATGGTAAACCTAGAGTGACGAGTTCGATTCTCGCCTGGGCAAAGGGAAGTATTTAGTGACGAAATTCATTAAATAACGTCCAATAATGCCACCCTGGCTAGAAATGGGAGGTAACCTGTAGATAACCCGTCCCGATTAGCCTAAGTTGCAAAACGTGGACGTTAATAAATAAATAATAAATCATCATCGCTTTATCAAACCTCTTCCCATATAACCAATTGTCAACCTAGGCTATTTATAGCAAAGCTACAATCAACTTCTTCTGGTCCTCCATCGCCAACATTTTACCGGACTTTAGGAAATTCATCTATTGAGCACGTACTTATGACCCGAATTTCAAAAGAGTGCGTCACGCAGGGGCTGCGTAAACTAAGCAGATTTCCCACGTGAAATTTTACATTAGAGAAATCTGCCTAATAACATCAGTAGTAGTAAGGAATCTCTACACCTTTTCACGAGGGACGAACAGTTACGAGAACGGCCGCCATAGCTCTCGGAGGAAAGTTCCGAACATAGCCGAGTCCTGCCGACCACACACACAATACAAATATCTCGGTTCATATTCAAGAAGCAGAATAAATGTATAGAACAATATTTATAGTAAATTTAATTTGCAATAAGATTGCTTCTATACATTTTTTTGATTCGACCTATGGTAACGCAGATATTTTAATTGTCGAAAATCCCCCTCTAAACCCCCCCCCTCCCATTGGTCCGATTTCAGCCATTAACGAACTTCATTTGTCTTTTTAAGAGGGCGTCACTTCAGAATTTTGTTTCTAAAATCAAGGATGCTACTCCTCTAGGAGACAGATCAGGGGTGTACATGATGAAGTGTGGGATGTGTGAAGCCAGCTACGTTGGGAGGACAGAGAGGAAGTTACGGATCAGGGCTAAGGAACACATGAGAGGTAGGCTCAGAGTTTTATGCACACTGTAAGGAGCACAACCACCATGCTGGAGACCACCGGATAAAATTAATTCATAGTGACGTTAAAGGTTATCTCTTGGACATGGTGGAGGCTATTGAAATAAAACTTGAAAAAGCCTTAAATAAAGGCAATGTAAATGTGCAGACTGACACAAACGCGTCTCTCATGTCTCACTAGTCTCTGCCCCCTCCCTAGCGTTTCACGTTTTGTGTTAAATGCAAATACGTGATGCACGTGGGAAATCTGCTTAGTAAACGCAGCCCCTGCGTGACGGACTTTTTTGAGAATCCCTGGCGTTGCGGAACCCTTTTAAATTAATAAATGATTTACATTAAGAGAAACCTGCTAAAATGATTAATTCCTCGTACAAAACCGCACAGATAGCCACAATATGTGTTTCAGCAGAGATAATGAAAATTGGAAGGGCAACACTCAAAGGTGAATTAACGTTTGTGTTTGCGTTGTGAGGCGGAAATTGTGCGTTCCGTGGAAGTTGAGTCCGGGGGTGGGGAGGGGTTGAGAGAGAGAGAGAGAGAGAGAGAGAGAGAGAGAGAGAGAGAGAGAGAGAGAGAGAGAGAGAGAGAGAGAGAGAGAGAGAGAGAGGTTGGTCGGGGGAGAGAGAGAGAGAGAGAGAGAGAGAGAGAGAGAGGGAGAGAGAGAGAGAGAGAGAGAGAGAGAGAGAGAGAGTGGGGGGGGGTGGCTTCGGAGGCTTGATTGGTTTAACTTGAAAATGTTGCCATCGGCCGTGGAACAGGTGTTGGAGCTGTGTTGATTGTGTTGACCCTCGCGGCGAGATGTGTGTTCCGAGCCCACCCTCGTCTTTATGTTATCACCACGGGTCAACCCCCTCACACACAAACACACTGATTGGCCGCCACCCCTTCCATTTATCTTATCTCCATACAAAACATAATATTATTTCCAAAAAAGATATCAAATAAAAATTCCAATTTCAGAATATATGATAATAATCATTATAACAAAAAAAAATAAATAAAAAAGAGATTAGTACATTCAGAAATTATATAGCTCACAAGGACACTACTCCAATGCGCAACCGTTGTTATCACTGACAACTAGAAAGCATTTAACAAAAAGTACAGAACTCACAAAAGAATGCAAACATTCAGTCAAATAGCAAAAACAGCCATCTCAGAGGGAATTGTAAGAACAGGAATGTACATAGATACAGGACATAGAACTGTGAAGATTTCTTTCTTTCAATCAACTTTTCGATATTGAACCGAGTGGGGTTTACTGAAGGCTGAATGCTCAAAAATTCAAATATCTCGGTTAATATTCAAGATAGAGAATAAATGTATTTAACAATATTTATAGAGCATTTAATTTGCAATAAGATTGATTCTATACACTTATCCGATCCGACTCATAGTAACGGAGTTATTTCTAAATCCCCTCCCCCTGCCCGTTGTCTGATTTCAGCCGTTAACGAACTCGATCTTTCTTTTTACACAAAACGATTAAATATCGAGTTTGGTAACGACCAAACACAAATTGCGACCGCTAGAGCGGTAACAGACAAATATATATATAAATATATATATATATATATACACAGACATTTGAAGAAAAATTTCGAAAATTCCGTCATGAGTACGACCTTAATAGCTGATTTCCCTTCAGGGAAATCTGCTAAAACTAATCATGAATCTGCGTCATTCATAAATGCAAGATAGAGAACATACAGGTAGCTAAAGGTTTTAGCAATGAATGTATTATTGCGAAAACTACGTACATGAGAAATTAAACAGACTTAATCACATATTTAAGAAGTACGCGAGTAGATGAAAGGAGCCGACCGATGGTCTAAATCATTCTCGGCAATATCCGTCGTGTCTGGGCATTCCCCTTTGAAGTTTTCCGTCCGGCTATAAAAGCGGCTCAGCTCGTCCTGCGAGTTAGTTTTGTTCTCAGCTCTCATCAAGTGGTCAACAGTGCAGCTTTAGTGAACAGTGCGTCTTAGTTGCAGTAGTAAAGTGTTTTATGTGAAGAACAGAGGAGAGCCGTGTTTCTGTAAAGAATAGTGTAGTGCCGTGTAAAAGTAAAAGACACTGCAGTGCTGTGTTCTTGTGAACTTCAGTGATGGCGAGTGAGTTATTGGACTGAGTAATAAGACAAACAGTGAAGCTATCAATGCATACTGTGAGTAGTAGTTAAGAATAAGTAACCAATTGTGTAGTTGATTGCTAAATAAAGTGTGCAGTGATAAAGCATGGGTGTTTAATTTTGAAATCCAAAAGAACTCTAATAAACTACTTTTATAATAATTTTGTGTAATATACGTAAAAGTATTGTTATTTGAAAACAAAAGTGAACACACAATATATCATCAACGACCCTTACAAACTTGCATAATTTACAATGGTACAAACGACAGAAATATGTAGGAAATCTTTAAGGCTTGAAATAAACATGTATGGCGTTTGAGCAAACCAAAAGTCCAGTAGACCTTCCATTCGTAAGAGATTCTGTTCCCTAGGATGCAATCGAGAGGGGAGCGCAACTAATCTTTATGTCATTTGGTCATAAAAGTAAACAGGTCTTAAATTTAGTATACAAGCTACTTCTTTTCAACCGAAAGCCGATTCAAGGGAGCTCCGATATGACCTACTCCTCTTGTCAAGTAGAATTCCGAAGTTGTCAAAACGTGCTCCCGACACCCTGCACTCACATGCCTTATCCTGTTTCCCATTCACTGATTTCGGTTGGGTTCTATTTATTTACGCACCACTTGCAGTCACTGGTTCATACGACCAGTGTCACCAGAACAGCTACCTCTATCCTTTATCTTAGGTGATACCCACAGCCATACCTTCTACGTTCCATTATATCGTTTATTTATCCAGGAAGCTCAGGAACACCCAACTGTAAATATCAACTGAGCAAGTTATTTTACTGTCACACAGTCTAATCCACCCTCAGCAAATAGGAGTAAGAGATCTAGTTGAGAAATATTAGAATTTCGATAAGCAGTCTAGGGAGAAATGCTAGAATTTTGGTAGGTGGTCTGGGCAGAAATACTGGAATTTGGGTGTGTGGTCTAGGGAGATATACATACTTCAATTAGGGTAAGTGGCCTAGGGAGAAACGCTTGAATTTGGGTAAGTGGTCAAGAGAGCATTACTATTGTAGATTTTGGGAAGTGCTCTAGGGAAAAATTCTAGATTTTGTGAACGTGGTCTTTGGATAAATACTAGAATTTAGGTAAGTTATCTAGGGAGAAATACTAGAATTTGGGTACGAGTCTAGGAAGAATCACTAGGATTGGGGTATGTGATCTAGGGACAATTAATAGTCTTTGGGTATGTGGTCTAAGGAGATATACTTGAATTTAGTCTAGCGAGAAATACTAGAATTGGGTTAAGTGGTCTAGGGAGAATTTCTAAAATTTGGATATGTGGTCTAGGGAGATGTAGTTGAATTTGGTTAAGTGGTCTAGGGAGAAATACCAGATTGTGAATAAGTGGTCTAGGGAGAAATACCAGAATGTGAATAAGTGGTCTAGGGAGAAATACCAGAATGTGAATAAGTGGTCTAGGGAGAAATACCAGAATGTGAATAAGTGGTCTAGGGAGAAATACCAGAATGTGAATAAGTGGTCTAGGGAGAAATACCAGATTGTGAATAAGTGGTCTAGGGAGAAATACCAGAATGTGAATAAGTGGTCTCGGGAGAAATACCAGATTGTGAATAAGTGGTCTAGGGAGAAGTACTAGAATTTTGGTATGAGGCTAGGAAGAATTACTAGAATTTGGGTATGTGATCTAGGGAGGATTACTAGAATTTGGGTATGTGGTCTAATGAGATATACTTGAATTTGGTTAAATGGTCTAGGGAGAAATATGTGAATTTGGTAAAGTGTCTACATAGAAAAACTAGAATTTTGGCAAGTGTCTAGGTAGAAAAACTAGATTTTCGGTAAGTGGTATAGTGGAGAAATAATATAATTTTGGTAAGTGGTCTAGGGAGAAATACTAGATATTCGGTGAATGGTCCAGGGGGAAATAATAGAACTTTGATATGTGGTCTTAGGAAAAATACATTAATTTTGGTAAGTGGTCTAGGGAGATGTAATAGAATTGTGGTAAGTGGCAAAGGAGAAATAATAGAATTTTTTTAAGTGGTCTACGGAGAATTACTAGAATTCGTTGTTATAATGTTCAGTGCCGTTTTCCGAATAGTGTGTTTTGCAAGGTGAAATATACCATTGATTTTCAGCTAACTAAAACATCTTTGGTATCATTTGGTCTTCAATTTACCACCTTCCAACGTCATCAAAGGACTTAACCCATTCACCGGTAGAACTGTGTGGAGTCCGACGACAAAAATAAGAAATACCGAAAAAGAGGAAGACAGCCCCTACACTCTGCATTTATTGATAGCGAAACTTTAGGTGTTTCGCTGTCGTGAAGAATATTCCGAGAGAGACGGAGTTCCCCGTATTTTAGAGAATCGGAATAAAAAAAACTGTTCTGGGATAGCGAGCTAACCCCGCCGAGTTTAGGATATGAGCCCCTTCTTACCCCAGTCGACCCGATAAAAACCCCACCGGAAAACTGACTCAAGAATAAAAACTTTAAGGGTCCCCAACCATTTCCTTCCACGCCGCATTAAACATGCATAATCAATTGACTTTTTTTTCACATCGTTTATCTCGTCCAGGGTAATTTTTCTGTTTTTACGCACTCTTTGATGAAGTTTGCTTCTTTTTTTTTTTGTGGGTCTGAAAAGTTTAAGAGGAGGATGAAGTTCAGCTGACTGCCCAATTAAACACATACTGAGCTAAATTGCTTTTCATAATTGCTGTATAGAAAAAAAAGGTGGAATATAACTTTGTTGATCTCTCGTGTATCTACATGTCCATGACTGGTTTAGTGATACTTGGCATCTCTGGTATGAGTAACTCAAATACCTTGGTCAGTCGCGCAGTAGCTGCGTTAATTAAGCAGATTTCCCACATGATGATGTAACACACGGGTGACCCCGTGGTATCTTTTATAATGCAGAACTATATTTCAGACTTCATATAGAAAATGAACACAAGGTGTTTCGACTTGCTCAGCTGGAATCAGATCATCAACTGAATAAAGTTTATATTGAGTTAACGCCTGCTTTATATACTGTTTGTCTGAATGAGTCAGTAATGGGAAATAAATAAACTGGAAGTCTTCCCACAATGTTATTCATTTAAGAATCAACTTGAGGTGATAGCATCTATTGTCCAACGCAGCACCTGATGATGGGAGGTTCGTGGCGAAAAACCTCGTGCTTAAATAAATAACTTGGTTGGAAGGCTTCCAGTTTATTCGGATCCCAGATCTGCCACTCCTCATTTCCTCTTGAGTTGAAACGATCTGGGGCTTCGGTCGTGCTTTGCTTCAGCACAACTTCATGTACTTCGAACCATAGGCTATCTCTACAATATGATTTCTTGAGAAAGGAGCACGAAATCTGGTAGAGAACAATGAAAAGGGATTGTTGCAGGCATTCTGAAGAGTTTCATAGCGTTGTCAACTGGCAAAATAGATGTCCTAGAATTACCAGACCGAAAGTCCATTTCAAGCGCTCAATGCAGTCAAATATTAAACGAATTAAAGCGAGAGGGCGCCTCGTTCGCATTTGGCGAGAGTCGTCATATTGCAAGCTGGGAATGTAACAAGTTTAATAACGGTCATTTAAGCGTTGTAGCTTCCGCTCAACGAACGCTCAGCTAGCTTCAATGTTTCCACGAGAAGGAAGGGGAGCTCTGGGATCTCTGTGTGCGTTCGGGATAAAACACACGGTGCGCATGCTCAAGTTAAACACACCACTCGGGAGATTGGCAGAGAGAATGAGAGAGAGAGAGAGAGAGAGAGAGAGAGAGAGAGAGAGAGAGAGAAGAGAGTGAGAGAGAATGCTTGCAAACAGAAGGATTCTCCTCGCCCCGGGCCACTGAACATATCGCACACTCACTGACGATTCAAAATGGAGTACAAACTCGTCATTCTCTCTCTCTCTCTCTCTCTCTCTCTCTCTCTCTCTCTCTCTCTCTCTTTCTCTCTCTCTCTCTCTCTCTCTCTCTCTCTCTCTCTCTCTCTCTCTCTCTCTCTCTCGCAGGCCCTTTCCCGCCCAGATCACTGTCACTATCAACAAGCCCTGCCCTTTGCCGCCATTCCAACTGTAAATGTGGGCATACACTCATTTTGCTCCATAAACAACTCTCATGCCTCGCTTCCGCCATCCAGCTTCCCAGTATTTCCCCCCTCGGCGGCTGAATAGATATAACAGGAATTGTGAACATTATATATCATCCAGTCATAATCTAGGGGCAGGAAATGGACTCAAAACTCAACAAAAGTCCCCTATACGCCTTGTTTAAAGTAGGACTTGGAAATGTTGATTCAAGCCTTACATAAGGAACATTTTAAGAGGTGCTTTTGCTTCTGCAGCCTCTCGATATTACCGATTAATTTCGGATTAACCGCCAAATTATACATCCTAAGGTATCTGGCTAATCCGGCCCGGAGGACCAAATTTTTGCTCTGTTAGCCGATTTCCCTAAGGGACATTCTGCTATTGAGTTCGTATTCATGGAACAATTTTCGATGTGTCCATCCAGGAAATGTCCATCAATCCTACCCAGGAGATCACGAAAATGAGGTCCATTCAAAAATAAATAAATAAATAAAATAAGATATATGTCTGCTATTGCTCTAGTGGTCACAATTTTTGCTGTCTCGTTACTAAGCTCGATATTTAATAGATTTATGTGAAAAGAAATATCAAGTTCGTTAATGGCAGAAATCGGACGAGTGGGAGGGAGAATTTAGAAAATTCTAAACATCTCCGTTATTACACGTCGTATCGAAAAAGTGAGTAGGACCAATCTTGACTATTAACCGATATATTGGAATTTTTTGTTTTCAGCCTTCAGTAATCCCCCACTCCTACTGTCGTCATATTAACATTACACTGTTATATAATGAAGTATATTATTTGAAGCCTAAATACTAAACATTTTTCTCATAGAACTTTTACATTTTGAGATCAATGCAAATACGTGACGCGCATGGGAAATCTACTTTGCCAACGCAGCCCCTGCGTGACGGACTTATAACTTATGGAGTCAATGAAATAAAATTAAGTAAGAATCTGAACTCGGAAAAGTATCGTCATTATTATTATTTATTAACGTGCACTTCTCGCTGCTATAGCTTATTGGGACGGGTTGCCTACAGGTTACCACCATTTTCAAGCCAGAGGGGGACTAAGGATTTTATTCGAGTTCGTCACTAAAAAAAAATCCTATTGCCGAGGCGGGAATCGAAATCGCCACTCTAGGTTTACCATCTGAGATTAAGTCCTACGACATAGCACACATGGCTAACTTGAGCCCTTCAAAGAACTAAAACAACGTAAAGACAATCTTTACACAGGAAACCGGTTTAATACTTTTTTCGCTTTTATAAACAAAATAATTTAGACATAGTGGTGAAATAGAGTTTTAAATATCAAAGGCACAAACATAAAGCCATCAATAATTAAATTCCAATTTATATATGACGCCAGTGGAGAAGCCAAAAATATAACATTACTAAAGGTTCCAGGTTCAAGGCCGCCGACAAAACAATCAATTTTATTGCAGGTGGAGAAAAAGGTCAAAGTTCTCCAGCAGTTTTTTTCAGTAGATTCTATTGCAAAACTATAGTTTTACAGCCGTTTCTGTTTGACGCACTTTTTGAAGATATGGCTTTTGCAATTAGACAGTTAACCATCGATATTTAAAAGGCATAAGCAATTACGTAGGCCCAATATTGGAAGTCAATTTCCGATAGGCCCCTCATTGACCCTAACCAACAACATGGAGATTTAGGACCTTCTTCCAGAATCTCCAAAACCAAGCCTGGAATTAATGTGGGGAATATTCAGGGGGGTCCATGATAACCTCTGCCTGGAGATTCCAGCAGCCCCCACCTTTCTCCATATATAACTAATGAACTGACGAGGGCACCCCCCCCCTTAATAATTACTGTATAATGTAACCTCCATTATGGTCCCAGGTTATATGGAATCCACTTAACGCATACTATTCCCCCCGGGTGTGCCCGCAACCTCCGACGTGGAACTATCGATATTTAAACCTCCGGAGCCATTGCCAGGATATCGGAATAATTAATTAAACAGCTGTCTTTGCTGAAGTGGATATCTTACAAGAAACCGTAAAGTAAATACTCGGAACCTTATATTTTCAAAAATTGGTCATAGTTTAGTATGTACGTCTTCCATGCAAATACATATTTACATGTAACCAACATAATAAAGGCCTCTTGAAAACAATATTCGATATTTATGCTTGGAATAAGACTATTCATGAAATATTCTCTTATTTTTATAGTGCGATTACTAAAAGTTGCCAAGATCTTGGTTAATATTAAAGATAGAGAAAACATATATATAACAATATTTATAGAGCATTACATTTTCAATAACAATTGTTCTATACAATTTTTCGATTCGACGTATAATCACTGAGGTATTTTGAATTTTCGTAATTCCACCCTCTAAATCTGTCCTTCCAATGGTCCTACTTTAGCCGTTAACGGACTCCATCTATAGTTTTACATAAAACGTTTGAACCTTTAAGACTTTAAGTGCAAATAGAATTTTTTTTTTTTAAATGTCAGATTTATAATTGTTTTCTCCCCTCAGTTTTTAATATGCTTTAAGATGTTTTAAAATGAATCATATTGCATATTCGAAGACTAATTCAAACATATATGATAAAGTTTTATTCCGATCACATTTTTCAGTAATACCTTTATTCCATATCGCTATGCACACACCTCATTCATGACTTTATGACTCGAACAGCAAGGGGGGGGGCGGTAAGCAAACTTTTTGAAAAGTATTACATTTAAAAACTGATTACACAGTCTTCACTGCCTCATTACAAAGTACATTAAAAACCATAAAAGTATCAAAGTATCATTTGAAACTTTGTTTTTTTTGTTTTGTTTTTTATATATTTAAAGCAAGCACTTGTTAAATTATAGTGTATTTCTAAAATAAGTGTAGTATATTTTGCTTGAATTGGCATACTCGACGTATAAGCGTTTCATGAAAAATTAAAGTTAGAGTTTTTTAATGGCTATAATCGGAAAATCAGGAGTGGTTTACAGGGTTAATTTAAAAAATTCAAAATATTTCCGCTGTTATGAGTCGAATCGAAAAATTGTAGAGATCCAGTCTTATTGGAAATGTAATGTTCTATGCGTCTTGTTATGTGCGTTGTTTCATTATATTGCTTATTAACCGAGATATTTGCATTTTTTTTTAGTTTTCGGCCTTCCGTAAAACCCTAACCCTACTCATGCCATATTAACAATACGCTATTATATTATAATGTGGTGCAGAGACTTATAAATATAGAACAGTGTGCTGTAATGAGAGCGAGCGAGCGGGGGCAAAGGCAAGCAGAGTGCTGACAATGCCCTACTGAAAATGGGGACTCATTGCACTGCTAGCTTTCAGAGTGTTAACAGTTTTGTGATATGCTAGTGCAACTCTGCCTGCTTGCCTTGGCCCCAGCGGTATGTGAGTTGTAATGTAATTAGCGTTAAGTCTTAGTATATGCTGTAAGTCGTAGTATAGGTATATGTATATATAGGATAGTAGATAAGTTGGCCTAAAAGGATTTTTTTATAAATTTATGTTTTGTACCAACCAGCCGTGTGTGTGTGTGTGTGTGTGTGTGTGCCTTCCGCGTTTAGCCAACATGACATATAAAACATTTCATTTGAAGCCTAAATACCAAATATTGTTCTCATTGAACTTCTGCTGATGATAAATTACGAAAGGAGTATTAAAACTGTATTAATTTTTGCAGATAAGACATCTTTAGGGGGTAATTTATATTAAGTTTGAGCGGCACCTAGGGAGTAGGTGATGGCTGGTCCTTAAGCTGGATAAGATGGCTCTATACTAAAGCCTCTTGGATATAGATTAAAGCTTGGAGAAAGGGCCGCCAGAGCTCAGCGCTGTGTCTAATAAATGCCAAAGTGATGGGGGACGCCTCTACAGATTTACTTATAATCGCTTCCCCTTCTTATGACATTAGGAAAACTAATCTCCTCTTGCATTAGGAATAAATAATCGTCTTTAAACAATAATAGTTAACTCGCAAAATTAATAGTTATGACACTAAACTGATGTATTGAGAAAAAATAATAATGCTAAAATTAATGATCGTGAAAAGTGCATCCTTAAGTCTCTGGTTCATCCGGCCGGGAGGACCACATTTTCTCTTATAAACCCATTCAAATAAAATTCCGTCTCGCCAGGGGTGCGCAATAGATAAATCTATATACTGGTAACATTTAACACCACCGTGAATATTAACTGAATAAATACAAATGATAAAATTGTAAACACTTAGGTCAGCCAACTTTTCAGAGCAGAAAAGACACATAGAAATGTTCTTTACCGGAAATAAACAGTTACTGAATATATCTGAATATTACATGTTAATTTTATTAAAACGTATTAACTATGTCTAGTACTACAATTTATAATGACTCAGAATAATACTTATCTCAATCAACAAATTTTAGAAATTCATGAACTAAATACGGGGAAGGGCAGATAAACGGAGAGTATTTGCATATATTTCGTACAATAAAGTTCTCTTGAAAATAATATTTTGTATTTAAGCATCGAATAAAGTGGTTTGCAACAAAACAGATTATTGTTTATGTGATATGGGTAGGAGTGAGTGTTTGCTGAAAACTAAAAAATGTAAATATCTCGGTTAATATTCAAGATTGAGAATAAATTTATGCAACAATATTTATATCACATTTAATTTTCAATAAGACAGGTTCCACATAATTTTTTAATCCGAGCTATAATACAGGAGATGTGTTGAATTTTCTAAATCCCCCCTCTGACGTATATCGACAGTGTTGATATGTCAAAATAAAAAATCACTTTTACAAGTGCCTTAATAAACTGATTAAATCATTCAGTAATTAAAAATATTAATATATTTCTTTCAATTGCTTTAAAGTACAGGTGAATAATATAAAATAAATTTGAGTATATCCTAGAAACAGGACATCAAGAACAGTACAATTAATATGTGAAAATCAGGATTTATCATTTTTTTGTCATACGAGGTTGCCAATCAACACTGTCGATATATGATTGATGAACATTTTGGTAGATTTTCCCTTAAAGGAAACCTGCTAATATTGATTGAGAGATGTGCTTTGAGGATATAAATTCAGCCTACAAGAGTCGTGCACATTTCGCATCCATCCTTCATTTTCGTGATTTGGAACGATTTTGGAGTCATATTTCTTAAGACTTGGAGTTACAGCTAGGCCTTGAACACTAAAATTCAAAGTGATCCCTTGAAGGGATAGGCGACAAGGAGCAAAGGAAGACTAGGCTGCCATTGTTGTGTATAAGGGTTGAGAGGGGGGAGGGAGCCCCTGGAATGGAACAGCCAGATCGAGGAGATGGAACAGCTGATCCATTTGTCATGTCAGCTGGAGGAGCTGTTTATAACTGGCCCCAACCAATGGCGTCTATTGATGAATCTCTCCTCCCACGCACAATTCATTACTTTTCTTCTCTTCAATAGCGCAGTCCTCTGCCTAATTTATCCCCAGGGCTAAATATCCCGCGCTGCGCTCTACTTACCCGCCAAAATCGCTTTTTTTGTAAAGTGTTGTTGAATCGCAGAAGAGCAAAAACGCATTAACGAGTTCGAACTTGTCTAAATTCTTACAAAGTATGTCAGATGCCAAACTGGCAGGTACGTTCAAGTAACCTTGCAAACTCGTCCTGGTTAATGCCTGTCATTAGTTAGCTTATGCAAGCTACGATATGATGGCTGACTACATTGCATTGAGGCAAGACTGAAGGTGCCAAAATAATGAAGCCTGCAAGATCGTACTGGCTAATGCCTGTCATTAGTTAGCTTATGCAAGCTACGATATGATGGCTGACTACATTGCATTGAGGCAAGACTGAAGGTGCATAAATGTTAAAGAATGCAAGTTCTTAATAGCTAATTCCTATCATTAGTCAGCTCATGCAAGCTATGATATGATGGCTGTCTACATTGCAATGAGGCAAGACCGAGGGTGCATAAATGTTGCAGTCCTGAAGCTCGTAATGTCAACTGCCTGTCATTAGTCAGCTTATGCAAGCTATGATATGATGGCTGACTACATTGCAATGAGGCAAGACTGGAGGTGCATAAATGTTAAATAATGCAAGTTCGTAATGGCTAATGCCTGTCATTAGTCAGCTTATGCAAGATCAATATGATGGCTGACTACATTGCAATGAGGCAAGACTGGAGGTGCATAAATGCTGTAGTCAGCAAGCTCGTACTGGCTAATGCCTGTCATTAGTCAGCTTGTGCAAGCTACGATATGATGGCTGACTACATTGCAATGAGGCAAGACTGGAGGTGCATAAATGCTGTAGTCAGCAAGCTCGTACTGGCTAATGCCTGTCATTAGTCAGTTTATGCAAGCTACGATATGATGGCTGACTACATTGCAATGAGGCAAGACTGGACGTGCATAAATGTTAAATAATGCAAGTTCGTAATAGCTAATGCCTGTCATTAGTCAGCTTATGCAAGATCGATATGATGGCTGACTACATTGCAATGAGGCAAGAATGGAGGTGCATAAATGTTGTAGCCTGCAAGATCGTACTGGCTAATGCCTGTCATTAGTCAGCTTATGCAAGCTACGATATGATGGCTGACTACATTGCAATGAGGCAAGACTGGAGGTGCATAAATGTTGCAGTCTGGAAGCTTGTACAGGCTAATGCCTGTCATTAGTCAGCTTGTGCAAGCTACGATATGATGGCTGACTACATTGCAATGAGGCAAGACTGGAGGTGCATAAATGTTAAATAATGCAAGTTCGTAATAGCTAATGCCTGTCATTAGTCAGCTTATGCAAGATCGATATGATGGCTGACTACATTGCAATGAGGCAAGAATGGAGGTGCATAAATGTTATAGCCTGCAAGATCGTACTGGCTAATGCCTGTCATTAGTCAGCTTATGCAAGATCGATATGATGGCTGACTACATTGCAATGAGGCAAGAATGGAGGTGCATAAATGTTGTAGCCTGCAAGATCGTACTGGCTAATGCCTGTCATTAGTCAGCTTATGCAAGATCGATATGATGGCTGACTACATTGCAATGAGGCAAGACTGGAGGTGCATAAATGTTGTAGCCTGCAAGATCGTACTGGCTAATGCCTGTCATTAGTCAGCTTATGCAAGATCGATATGATGGCTGACTACATTGCAATGAGGCAAGAATGGAGGTGCATAAATGTTGTAGCCTGCAAGATCGTACTGGCTAATGCCTGTCATTAGTCAGCTTATGCAAGATCGATATGATGGCTGACTACATTACAATGAGGCAAGACTGGAGGTGCATAAATGTTATAGCCTGCAATATCGTACTGGCTAATGCCTGTCATTAGTCAGCTTATGCAAGATCGATATGATGGCTGACTACATTGCAATGAGGCAAGACTGGACGTGCATAAATGTTAAATAATGCAAGTTCGTAATAGCTAATGCCTGTCATTAGTCAGCTTATGCAAGATCGATATGATGGCTGACTACATTGCAATGAGGCAAGAATGGAGGTGCATAAATGTTATAGCCTGCAAGATCGTACTGGCTAATGCCTGTCATTAGTCAGCTTATGCAAGATCGATATGATGGCTGACTACATTGCAATGAGGCAAGACTGGACGTGCATAAATGTTGTAGCCTGCAAGATCGTACTGGCTAATGCCTGTCATTAGTCAGCTTATGCAAGATCGATATGATGGCTGACTACATTACAATGAGGCAAGACTGGACGTGCATAAATGTTAAATAATGCAAGTTCGTAATAGCTAATGCCTGTCATTAGTCAGCTTATGCAAGATCGATATGATGGCTGACTACATTGCAATGAGGCAAGAATGGAGGTGCATAAATGTTGTAGCCTGCAAGATCGTACTGGCTAATGCCTGTCATTAGTCAGCTTATGCAAGATCGATATGATGGCTGACTACATTGCAATGAGGCAAGAATGGAGGTGCATAAATGTTATAGCCTGCAAGATCGTACTGGCTAATGCCTGTCATTAGTCAGCTTATGCAAGATCGATATGATGGCTGACTACATTGCAATGAGGCAAGAATGGAGATGCATAAATGTTATAGCCTGCAAGATCGTACTGGCTAATCCCTGTCATGAGTCAGCTTGTGCAAGCTACGATATTATGGCTGACTACATTGCAATGAGGCAAGACCGAGGGTGCATAAATGTTGCAGTCCTGAAGCTCGTAATGTCAACTGCCTGTCATTAGTCAGCTTATGCAAGCTATGATATGATGGCTGACTACATTACAATGAGGCAAGACTGGAGGTGCATAAATGTTATAGCCTGCAAGATCGTACTGGCTAATCCCTGTCATTAGTCAGCTTGTGCAAGCTACGATATTATGGCTGACTACATTATTAGTCAGCTTGTGCAAGCTACAGGCTACGGAGGGATGGCTATCTAATAATTTTGGCAGAGAGTTGATTATGCTTTTATTGGATGATATCCTGATTTTATGCTCAGCGTGAAACGATTACATGTTTTATTATTGACTTTCTTGAAAACAGTCTATTTCCTGTTCATCCAACCGGAACGAGTTCCCTCTACCACCAGCATTCCTGGAAGCGTTCATTACGCGCACCAAGATTTGACTCTGCGTACAATTCCTTGCCAGACTTTATCATCACATGTTGACTTAATGAGAACTTTGATGGATGATAATAATACAAAATATGAATGTACTTATATTTCCATTTTCTTTGTTGGCACTTTTGAAAATGGGCCCCGAGTTAAAATGACTTATAAGGGCTGTTTGGAAGTTGGCCGCTAAGACCATCCTTCATGCTCTGACAGCTTCCCGGAGGTTCCCAACCCCTAAGTCGCCTTAGGCCTCCTCCAAATCCCCCACTTCCCTTTGAGTGAAGACCCGTGTATTCTTTTCTTCCCTACTTTATTTTACTTTATATTTCTCTGGGAATCTTTTATTTTTCCCCATCCCCAACCACCCCCAAAGCCGGGAGAGGAAGGCGGGCGATGAAAGGATGTAGTATATAAGTCGGAGGGCGTCAGGAAGCACTCAGGAACCTCTAGGAGTTGGATAGTTTCCAAACAGCGTAATTACACTTCTCTTCTAGCTCTGTATTAAATTGGATTCTATTCAGGAAGAAGACAGAGAAGATTCCTACAGATTCTACTTAAAAGACCCCCGCAAGGAAGTTTATTAAATTTTGAAAGCGCAGTCTAAAATAACTTATGAACATAAAATAGAAAAAGGATTAACAATCCGACAAAAGGTAAAAGAATAAAACCTTAAAACCTCAAATGATTATTACAACCATACCAAATCAGCAGTATGGATTGAAATTAAAGTTATATAGGGGAATCATCACAGTTACTCAAAAGTCTGTCACGCAGGGTTTGCGTTAACTAAGCAGATTTCTCACCTGCCTCACGTATTCACAATTATCACAAAACGTAAAATTCAATGTGAACAATAATTGAAACTTAGACTTGAAATAAAGTGTTTTATTATATAAAAGCTTATAGATAATATAACATGTGTAAGAGTAGAGGTTTACGGAAGACGGACAACTAAAAAAAAGCAAATATCTCGATTAATAATCAAGATAGTGAAAAAAACAAAAACTTATAAACCAAAAAGATATACCTCCATGTATTCTCTGTAGCACAGTACTGACCATTAAACATCTCCTGACCGACTGCAGACTACGCGAACATCTCAACTTACCGAACGACTTGTACCAACTATTAACAGAAGTTAGCCCACACATAAATACACTCTTAAATCACTTGGAGACAATTTGCATTTACAACAAACTGTAAACCAAAACTACTCCACTTATTTCTCCCCCTACATTTTATATCTCAAATTATGTTAATAATTCGTGTATGTTTTTTTGTGAACAATAGTCTATAATACATTTTTAAACTTGTGCCTTAGAGTTTCATCATCCCCATTCCAAGATTTACTCCAAAATTTATAGTTTCACGTAGTTTTATTTTAACCCTTTCTTAATTTTAGTTCGGTATATTTTCTACTATGTATTAATAATTTTAAAAACATTTTTACTTTATTTCAAAATTTTAATTTACAGAGTTGAAAATAAATGATACTGATGGACCGCCTAGTTGCGGAGCTCATAAAATAAATAAATAAAAAATATACGTAACATTTATACATTATCCATTCGAGGTCGTCGAAGTCGTAAACCTAGAGTCAGAAGTTCTATTTGCACTAGGTTAATGAAACTCACTAAATAAAATCATCAAGTGAGTTAAGGCCTTGGCTTTAATTTCACATTGTAAGTGTAGCATGTAGGAATTTATTTCTTGGGAAACTCATTAAATAAAATCACCAAGTGAGTTAAGGCCTTGGCTTTAATTTCACATTGTAAGTGTAGCATGTAGGAATTTATTTCTTGAGAAACTCATTAAATAAAATCACCAAGTGAGTTAAGGCCTAGGCTTTAATTTCACATTGTAAGTGTAGCATGTAGGAATTTATTTCTTGAGAAACTCATTAAATAAAATCACCAAGTGAGTTAAGGCCTTGGCTTTAATTTCACATTGTAAGTGTAGCATATAGGAATTTATTTCTTGAGAAACTCATTAAATAAAATCACCAAGTGAGTTAAGGCCTTGGCTTTAATTTCACACTGTAAATGTAGAGTATAGGAATTTATTTCTTGAGAAACTCATTAAATAAAATCACCAAGTGAGTTAAGGCCTTGGCTTTAATTTCACACTGTAAATGTAGAGTATAGGAATTTATTTCTTGAGAAACTCATTAAATAAAATCACCAAGTGAGTTAAGGCCTTGGCTTTAATTTCACATTGTAAGTGTAGCATGTAGGAATTTATTTCTTGAGAAACTCATTAAATAAAATCACCAAGTGAGTTAAGGCCTTGGCTTTAATTTCACATTGTAAGCGTAGCATATAGGAATTTATTTCTTGAGAAACTCATTAAATAAAATCACCAAGTGAGTTAAGGCCTTGGCATTAATTTCACATTGTAAATGTAGAGTATAGGAATTATTTCTTGAGAAACTCATTTAATAAAATCACCAAGTGAGTTAAGGCCTTGGCTTTAATTTCACACTGTAAATGTAGAGTATAGGAATTTATTTCTTGGGAAACTCATTAAATAAAATCACCAAGTGAGTTAAGGCCTTGGCTTTAATTTCACACTGTAAATGTAGAGTATAGGAATTATTTCTTGAGAAACTCATTAAATAAAATCACCAAGTGAGTTAAGGCCTTGGCTTTAATTTCACACTGTAAATGTAGAGTATAGGAATTATTTCTTGAGAAACTCATTAAATAAAATCACCAAGTGAGTTAAGGCCTTGGCTTTAATTTCACATTGTAAGTGTAGCATGTAGGAATTTATTTCTTGAGAAACTCATTAAATAAAATCACCAAGTGAGTTAAGGCCTTGGCTTTAATTTCACACTGTAAATGTAGAGTATAGGAATTTATTTCTTGAGAAACTCATTAAATAAAATCACCAAGTGAGTTAAAGACTTGACTTTAATTTCACATTGTATTTGTATCATATTGGCATTTATTTCTTGAGAAACTCATTAAATAAAATCACCAAGTGAGTTAAGGCCTTGGCTTTAATTTCACATTGTAAGTGTAGCATGTAGGAATTTATTTCTTGAGAAACTCATTAAATAAAATCACCAAGTGAGTTAAAGCCTTGGCTTTAATTTCACATTGTAAGTGTAGCATATAGGAATTTATTTCTTGAGTAACTCATTAAATAAAATCACCAAGTGAGTTAAGGCCTTGGCTTTAATTTCACACTGTAAATGTAGAGTATAGGAATTATTTCTTGAGAAACTCATTAAATAAAATCACCAAGTGAGTTAAGGCCTTGGCTTTAATTTCACACTGTAAATGTAGAGTATAGGAATTATTTCTTGAGAAACTCATTAAATAAAATCACCAAGTGAGTTAAGGCCTTGGCTTTAATTTCACACTGTAAATGTAGAGTATAGGAATTTATTTCTTGAGAAACTCATTAAATAAAATCACCAAGTGAGTTAAGGCCTTGGCTTTAATTTCACACTGTAAATGTAGAGTATAGGAATTTATTTCTTGAGAAACTCATTAAATAAAATCACCAAGTGAGTTAAAGCCTTGACTTTAATTTCACACTGTAAATGTAGAGTATAGGAATTTATTTCTTGAGAAACTCATTAAATAAAATCACCAAGTGAGTTAAGGCCTTGGCATTAATTTCACATTGTAAATGTAGAGTATAGGAATTATTTCTTGAGAAACTCATTAAATAAAATCACCAAGTGAGTTAAGGCCTTGGCTTTAATTTCACATTGTAAGTGTAGCATATAGGAATTTATTTCTTGAGAAACTCATTAAATAAAATCACCAAGTGAGTTAAGGCCTTGGCTTTAATTTCACACTGTAAATGTAGAGTATAGGAATTATTTCTTGAGAAACTCATTAAATAAAATCACCAAGTGAGTTAAGGCCTTGGCTTTAATTTCACACTGTAAATGTAGAGTATAGGAATTATTTCTTGAGAAACTCATTAAATAAAATCACCAAGTGAGTTAAGGCCTTGGCTTTAATTTCACACTGTAAATGTAGAGTATAGGAATTTATTTCTTGAGAAACTCATTAAATAAAATCACCAAGTGAGTTAAGGCCTTGGCTTTAATTTCACACTGTAAATGTAGAGTATAGGAATTATTTCTTGAGAAACTCATTAAATAAAATCACCAAGTGAGTTAAGGCCTTGGCTTTAATTTCACATTGTAAGTGTAGCATACAGGAATTATTTCTTGAGAAACTCATTAAATAAAATCACCAAGTGAGTTAAGGCCTTGGCTTTAATTTCACACTGTAAGTGTAGCGTATAGGAATTATTTCTTGAGGAACTCATTAAATAAAATCATTAGTCCCGCCCTGGCTAGAGAAGGGTGGTAACCTGTTGAAGGCCTGTCCAGATAAGCCAAAGCGGCAAAAAAGTGGACGTTAATAAGTAACAATAACCACTAAATAAAATTAAAAGTCCTACCCTGCTAAAAAGGGGTGGTAACCTGTAGATAACTCGTTTTAATTAGCAATAGTAAATAGTAGCATATTGTGAACACTAAAAATAACATTGTTACCATTTGTCGTAGAATAAAGATGGTATAAATGTTTGGAGAACGTTATTTCTGAATTGAATTTTTATAGTCATCGATTCGTCGTTAAATTTATCTCTACGTCTGACTATGTAGCAAACAAATATATCTAATCTGAATAAACTCTTCTAAAATATGGAATAATACTGGCATTAGTTATTTTTATCTTATGCACATTGTCATATTTTAGTTTGTTGAAGTTTTAAATCAAAATTTCTTTTTACATCATAAGAACATCTACTTGTGAAACTTGAGTTGATAAACTTTGTCTACTTTCAACCACCAACGTTAAAAGTCATCTACATTGGTTGGTTTACGACGTCCCTGCGTGACGGACTTTTTCATGTACGCAGTTTTCGCCAAAATATATATATCTATTTATTCCTTAAGGGAAATCTGCTAAAACTGTAACGGGCCTAGGTATATAAGGTACCTGGTGTATGCGGGGCGAGCCATTCCTTATTTCTTCTGCTCGGGAGGGGTTGAAGGGCTGTAATAAATTTTGCCGCTTGAATAAAATAAGGATATATCTAGAGAGAGAGTAGCAGCGGGGGAAATAATTTGTTTTTCAGCCGGTAGAGAGAGCTGCGATAGAGGGTATATACACTGTTTTGAATAGCTCTAAAGAAGCAGCAGCTGAGAAGGCTCTACGTCAATACATAAACATGGCGGGTCCTTATCTGCTAGCCACAACACACACTCACCGCCAATATTCATCTCATTTCATTTTCATTTTTAGTGCACTAAACACAATGATAAATGGCACGAGAAGGTTATACTTCTCTCTGCTTAGTGTTGCAGATAATCCATGAAAAAGGATATAGCTAATAAATGAGTTTTAATAGAATCAAATGATAGGTCATTCTTTCCTTACCCATGGTTACCTATTTTAAAAGAAAAGAATGCCTAACTGCAATGTGTGTAATGCCCAGCTTACAATAAAACACATACTAACAGACTGCAAAAGACGTGACCATCTAAAGATCCCTCATGACTTACACGACTTACTTACTGAAGGTAGCCCACACATAGCCATAATACTCCAACATTTACATGACATTACCATATACTCACAAATTTAGAATTGTTACATTTTAAAATCCTTTTTAATCCTTCTTAAATTAAATATTTTAAATTCCAGCTAAACCGTTTTACTGTATGTTTATGTGTGTGTATGTGCGCGCGCGCGCGTGTATGTGTGTGTGTGTGTGTGTGTGTGTGTGTGTGTGTGTGTGTATTTGCGCGTGTGTGTACGTGTGCATGCGAGAGTGAGTGTGTATGCATGTTTGAATGTGTGATAAAGAAAGTGAGAGCATATGATTGTAAATATTTTAGGTGTTAGAAATCTTCATTTTATTTACATACTAATTTATATTTATTTGATTTTAGTTTAGTTTTTATCCATTGAAATTATATAATTGTTTACGTAATTTTATTAGTCTTTACAGTTTTTGTTTTTGAACTTAATGTTTTGTTTTTATTTATTTATTTTATTTGTTATTTTGTGTTTATTGTTGTTTTTCGTTGTTTTGTTATTTGATTTCGTTCTATTATTTAGTTGAGTTTTATTTAGTTGTGTTTTGTTATATTGTTGCGTTCTGTTATTTAGTCGAGTTTTGTTATTGGTTTGCGTTCTTATTTTGTATTATTTAATTTTTTCTTGTTTCTATTTTCATTTTGTATTTTGTTTATATAAATTGTTTTTGTTGTTTTTATGAGCAATATCGCCTCGCTGCGAATGCTCCAAAATAAAATAAATAAATGATGATTTCGTATGGAAATTTCTCCTTGCCTCTCAAACTATTTCCTAATACATATATCCCTTCCTCCAACTGTCTTCATAGAATCACTAGAACAAGTTGGACAAAAAAAATAACCTAGAACATTGAAGTTCTAAATGAGGTAAGTGGGAACAAAAATCTTATCAATCTTATCCATAGAAAAAAGGATAGTTAAACTTTTTGGGCATAACATAAGGCACAACTGCTCCAATACAGAAATATATTAGAGGGTAAGAGTTTTGGGCATATGGGAAGAGGGAGGCCTAGACAATCCTATTTTGAAGACATCAAGCATCTTATGGATTTGGCTGAGTATAGTAATATGAAAAGAGGTAGCTACAGATAAAACACAATGGTTGCAACTACAAGGCCGATATATATATCGAAATACATATACAGTCCTTTTTATCGAAAATAGATAAAATAATTAGGAGCTGCGCAAAAGAAATATTAAGTCTTCCATCAGATACTCCTAATTGTATGTTTTATACATCAAGAAAAGTTAGAGGTTTGGGGTTGTTTAACGCATATTGGGAGGCTTTCTTACAACATATAAATGTATGTATGGCCCTTATCAAAGACATGAACCCATATGTACTTCAAACAAGAGATCTCACTTCTGAATCATCCGACTGCTTAAATGCTCTCGATATTACAATAGAGAAGACCGTAAATATCAATGTCAGAAACAAGCAACAAGAACTACGCCATAAATCCTTTAGCGAGTGGTGCTCATTACCAGCAAAAGGAAAAGGCGTAGAAACGTTTAATGACTGGCAGGCCGGTAATGCGTGGATGTCTGACAAAAAAGGGCTGTCTTCATCAGAATGGACAACGGCGGTGAAAATGAATGTGAACCTAGTGCCAGTTCGCTCTGTCCCAGGAAGGAACCTAGGAAACACCCACTGTAGGCATTGCAGTGAGATTGAAACCCTTCCCCATGTCCTAGGGTCCTGCCAATGGGGCGAGCAGATGCGCAATTCTCGACATCATAAAGTCCGGACTCATATTGCTCACCTCTTGAAAAAGAAGCACCCTGATTGGGATATATTTGAAGAGGTGACTTGTAATTCGTCAGACGGCACTCCAAGAAGAGCGGACATAGTAGCCATAATGAAAAATGAAAAAAAAGGCCTCATCCTGGATCCTACTGTCCGTTTTGAGATGCACAAAAATCAAGCTGACGAGGTGGACCAAGAGAAAAAATCAATATATGAACCGTGCTGCCCGTATTTCTCAAAAAAATATCAAATACAAGATTGGGCGGTTATGGGACTACTATTCGGCTCAAGAGGAGTCCTCCACCAAAAAACGGTGAAGACATTAATAGAGCATGGGCTGAAAAAAGATGATTTGAAGGAGTTATCGACACTTATCCTAAAATCATCGATAAGAATCGTCAATCACCATTTATACAAAAAATAAAGATGATAAAGTTAAGCTGCACTCTCACCTGAGATACCCCCCTAATCTGCACGCATTCAATTTATTCCAAATTTTCATTTAAAATATAAACAAAATTTAAAAACAAAACATCATTACCAAGAAATTGGCAGATTAGGAGGCTGACCACACAGGTACTCTCAGAGAGAGGGCAGCTTATTTTTTTTGTTTGTTATATATATATATATATATATATATATATATATATATATATATATATATATGTATATATATATATATATCCGTTATCGCTGTAGTGAACACAATTTAAGTTAAAAGATTACCAAACTACATATATAAGCGTTTCTTGTAAACCTTGAGATCAAGTTCGTTACCTGCTGAAATCGAAGGAGGGAAGGGGGATATAGACGAGAGAATTTCAAACATTCAAAAGAACTCTGTCATTATACGTCGGATCGAAAAATTGTATTAAACAAATCCAACTGCAAATTTAATATCCTATAAATTTTGTTATACACATTTTGTCCCTATCATGAATACAAAACAACATATACTGCACAAAAATGAATAGGGATATTGGTTATTTTTTCTTATCGTATTAATTTTAATTAAATCTATCTTAATTACATTTCTTTTTTATGGGGAAAAAAGACAATAATTTCTAATTAAATATTAATGATATTTATAAAAAATATGCTAGGCCCCATACATACCACAAAACAGCCAATATCCCTATTCATTTTTGAGCAGTTTATTTGCACTTTTATTTTATTTGCATCGGCAGAGAGGGAATTTCTAAAATGTTTAATGTCTCCGTTATTAGTATAGATCAAATAGAAAAATTCTGTAAAAGCAATGTTATTGTGAATGTAATGTTCTATAAATGTCATAAAAGTTTTTTTTTTTTATTATCTTCATTATTAATCGAGATATTTGCAATACAGTAGACTCCCGATTATCCGAAACACGATTAACCGATTCTCTCGCTTAACCGAAACATTTGCTAGGGAGGGGGAAAAAAATTACTTCGTCCTAGCTTCGCGGAAAGAGGCGTGAGAAGAGGGTGTGGGTGAGCGATTCTGATGATAGATTTAGCATTACATTGACTGACGATGACATCGCAGACATTGTCTCCAAAGAAGAAGAAGATTATGATCCCGTCGAAATTGGAACAGAAGCTCGCATTACACACACCCAAGCGACAGGTGCTCTGGAGACGGTGCTTCGATACATCGAACAACCTACCTCCTGCCGTTCTCATATACTTACCCTTCAGAAAAGGCGTGACTACGCATCGACAAAAAAAAATTCAGAAGCTCGGCAAAGAAAAATCACTGACTTCTTTAAACGATGAAGTTTTTTTTTCGTTCATTTTTCTTTTTAACTCTAAAGTTTTATAAATACATATGTACGTAGTTATTTTAATTGTTAAATAAAATAAGCTTTTTTTCATATACATATATGTGTTTTTTATTCTAATTGATCCATTTTCACGCAGAAATTTCGGACTCCCGTTTAACCGAAATTTTCGCTTATCCGAAACCCCTCGGTCCCGAAGGTTTCGGTTAATCGGGTGTCTACTGTATTTACAATAAGGCGTTATATTATGAAGCATATTATTTGATGGCTAAATACCAAATTTGTCCTCATTGCAATTTTGTGTTCTGGGATCAATTATTTAACGCAGCTCCTGCGTGACGGAGTTTTTACCCTCTAAGGCATGCTTTTATTATTACAGGGTGGAAAATCGAATTGTTTGGGAAGGGGCCAATGACAAAATTAATCTGTAAAACATCAAAAGAGCGGAGGAGCCAGCAAAGAGGAAAGTTGTGGCTGGAAGGGAATATAAAAAGAGTGAGCGAGGACAGGCCAAGAGGACCATATAAAATAACGTTAACCTGAAGGAGGGAGTCGAAATTAAAAGGCCCGTTCCCTGAGAGCCACCGCCCCCCACCCCTTACCTGGTCTGATGTAATCTTAATGAGAAGGCTGTGCTACCAGGGGGCGCTAGTGTGCCTTTCAGAAAGTTAGTGCTAACTTAGCTTCGGTTTCATCACGAGGGCCCTCTGCTTTGCCGGCAGATCAACTTACTCCTCCAGTCATCTCCGTGTTAACTCTTTCGGATTAGACGAGTTAGTGTGTTCATGTTTGAAGCGGCAACCCTAGCCGAGCGTGAGCCTTGGAAGAACGTGCTTCCATGTGGCCAAGGACATTTATTAATTTCAAGAATGTCCCATGAAGACTCAGCTAAAGTTCAGTATTTATTTGCCCCAGTTAGACAGTAAATATTATATCGCTTACGACTTTATTAAGTACGATATATTAAAATGTGCAAGGCGATTTCAAATTATATGCATTTGTGCACGTCTTTATTTATATGTATGCTTTTGTGTCTGTGTGTGTGCGCATATGTACACACACAGACACACACACACACATATATATATATATATTGCTTATTGTTATTATTATTATTATTTATTAACGTCTACGTTTTGCAACTCAGGCTAATCGGGACGGGTTATCTACAGGTTACCACCCTTTTCTAGCCAGGGTGGGATTTTAGGATGTCATTTAATGAATTTCGTCACCAAATAATTACCTTTGCCCAGGCGAGAATCGAACTCGACACTCTAGGTTTACCATGTGAGATAAATTTCAACGCTTTAACACGCATGGCTAACCTGAGCCCCACATTGTTATTGGACTAGAGTGTAACAGATAGTGCTTATGTTAATTCTACTAACCAAGACTAAAGATACTTAAAAACTATTGTACATGACTGTTGCACTTCTGGTTACATTAGGAGTACTGATTGTAACCTACCCGAGTCTGTTACATTGAATCGGGTCACTGCCTTATGTCTCTGTATCACTATAGTTTATTGTCATTCGTTTGTTGAACTATTATTATGCTCCAGCTATTAGATTATGTTACTTCAACTATTGTTGCTATTATAATTGTTGTTATATTTTATTAAAGCTATTTTCATGTAGTAATAAAATTGTTATATTATCCACTATGTTACAATTGCTATTGTTATATGTTACCACAACGATTGTTATATTTTGTTAAAGCTATTTTCGTGTTATCTTAAAGTTACAATGCTGTGTTATTTTTATTATGCTGCAACCCAAAAAGAACAATGACACCATATACATATACAACCTGGTGGAAAACAATAACACAATTATGTATATATATATATATATTATATATATATATATATATATATATATATAAAATTGTAACATCTGTCTGTACATTGATTTTTTCGCGAAATTTCACGATAACTTTTCGTTTCAAATGTCATAGACACCATAACTGCATTTTGTTTCTTTGGTGTCTGTTTGTTTGTTTATATGTTTGTTTGTTACCTTCTCACGCATAAACGGCTGAACCGAATTTTATGAAACTTGGTATGTATATTACTACTATCCCAGCTTAGACTTTAGGCTATATTAATATCCTCAGAGACGTACAGGAGTGGGGGTTATAAGGGAAGCCAGAAAATAAAATAGCGATATTTCGTTTCCTATTGGTTTTTCGGCAAATATGAACATAACAAAAGTTGTTTATTTTGTTATTTAGAGAAATTTGCTCAACAATTATTATTAATTATTAGCAAAAGTATCATTCTTAACTATTCATTTCCTATTGATAATTCACCATTTTTCTTTTAATATGTTCACTTGTAAAATGTTTAAACTTATGTTAAATTTTGTGTATATTTATTTTGCTATTGTTATTTGTCATTGTTTTTGATATTGTTGCTTGATGTTATCTCTTATTAATTTTACTTTTGTCACTTTGTACAATTTCTGACTTTTGAAAGAAAAAATCACCTTTGACGGTTTGTCCATAAATAAATAAATCCTAAAAATCCTTATTAAGTATAATTACTATGTGATTATCACTTATTATTTTTTCCATGAATTGTACAGGTAATTTTTTTTCATGTTTGGCATTCGGTCATTATGTGTTTGATCGTTACACATTGATTTTGCCACGAATGACGTATTAAAATATTTTTTCTCTTCCTAAAATTCTTCAAAAATAAAAAAAAAGAAACCAAACAAAATTTTTGTAGCAAGAAGAAAAAGAAATTAAGTTTAGGATAATCTAAAAAGAAAAGAAAAAAAAGAGTAATATAATAAGAATGCCATTTTTCGAATGAACTCTTGAAAAAGAGCCTACATTAAAGACGCGAAATGCGTTGGAGAAAATAATGCAGTTCAAAGACATAAAAAAAATAATTTGTTGAAAATCTTTTACATAACAATTTTCTAAGAGGTAATTGCAGAAAGAGATCTATGGTTTTGCATTATACACATTTTCTGTGTCATTACAACCCCTGTTCTAGTTTTCGCCAATAAGCTACTTGTTTTATAATTTTACAAAATAAAAATAAATAAATTAAGAAAAACTGCTAAATGACGTCGCACACAGACACACAAACACACGGTAATTTTGATTGTTTTACCTGAAATCGGTATCCACGAAAATACTTTGCTTTGTTTAATCCAATAATTGTAGTGACCTTACCGAAGAATAAAACCAATCCTTAAAAATTCGTAACTATATCCGCTCATGTTCCCACCTGAAAAAAAATAAAACATAAAATGTATTAGATAAATTCTTTTAATAATCAGTAGCTTAAAAATAGATTCGAAGGGTGGGAAACGGTGACTCTTGTAAGATTTGAGAGTAAATATAGTAATAATTATAGTTGTTGACTGATATTTTAGCAGGTAATTTCTAAATTATTGCAGGTCCTGAAGATGGCCTAGGGCAAATTCAAACAACACAGAGACTGCTCTACAATGCGTTTAATTAAACGACTAACCGTGTTGCCCGGGGATGAAATAGTAATTATTTCTCGTGTACACATAAAGGTTGGACGGAGAAACCATCCCTTCATATTCTAAACGTATAACCAGGGGTTAAAGGGTACAAAAGGAATTGGTTTCACTACTGAAGATTGCAGTAACTTATGAAGAAATCAAAATCTCCAAATTCATAAATGTAAATAACCATAACTGCCATACCAGTCCAGATCGAGAAGAGTCCAGACATTTCCCTTTGATGTTTTTCGGACAGGCTGTATAAGAGACCCAGCCAGACCCGAGTTAGTTTGTTCTCAGCTGTCTTCTAGTGATCAACAGTGGGTTCAGTACAATTGTGGGACTTAGTTCCAGTGCGGTAAAGTATTTTTATGTGAAGAACAGTGTTGTCCCGTGATTCTGTAAGGAGCAGTATAGTGCCGTTAACTTCGCGAAGTAAAGGACAGTGCAGTGCCGTGTTTTTGTGAACTTCAGTGATCGTGAGTGAATTATTGGACTGTGTAATAAGAAGAACAGCGAAGCTACCAGTGTATACTGTGAGTAGTAGTTAAGAATAATTAACCAAGTGTGTAGTGCATTGTTAAATAACTTGTGAAGTGATAAAAACTGTGAAGCTCGTGTGTGTGTTTAATTTTTCCATCCATAGGAACTCTAATCACCAACGTTTATTACTGATTTTGTAATAAACCTAACAACTTGGTTATAAAACGTAACAACATTAATTATGCAAAGTTCTGCCGATGTATACCACAAAAGTCCTCATTTTGCGGATATATATGGTGGTCTAAGCTCAACGTGACTTGAGAAGATTTTGCTCGAAGAGGATGACAATAATGATTATCTCTTATTAACATCTACTTTAAGCAAATCAGGCCCATCACGACGGATTATCTACAGGTTACCACCATTTTAGCAGATTTCCCTTAAAGGAAATTATCTCATGGCTAACAAAAGCAATACCCACTTGCAGAAAATCTAATAGGGAGTTGACAATCAAACGCATATTCCAGGAGACCAACAGCAAACATAGCCACATGAATTATTACACGACTAAAGTCCTCAGATAACGAAAATATTTAAATATTTAAAAATAATTAACATACTCAATGAAATATTACCGACCTATTAAGGTTCTACTAGAGAATGAGCATTTGATCCGTATTATATTTAATACTCATCCGCCTTTATTTGATTATTTGATATTAGAATGTTATACATACTTTTTATGTTACTAGCTTATATATTTCTTTTTTTTATTTTAGAAGATAATAACGCGTTTTCGAAAGATTTCTTCAAATGTTCATCTGTCCTACCCAGGAGATGACGAATTTTTATTTATATATATAAAACTTGCCATTGTATAACTTCATGTAGGAAATATGCTTAGCTTACGCAGCCCCAGCGTCACGGAGGACTTTTTATTTTGTGCCTTTTCTTTGATTCGTTGTTCTCTTTTGTTTCGTACTGTTCACAAAAAAATAAAGTCCGCCACGCAGGGGCTGCGTAAACTAAGCAGATTTCCCACGTGAAGTTTTACAATAGAGAAATCCGCCTAATAACAACAGTAGTAGTAAGGAATCTCTAAACCTATTCACGAGGGACGAACAGTTACTGAAACGGCCCACACTAGCTCTCGGCTGAGAGTCCCGAATTTCCCGACCACACACGTGCATACAATTACAAATATCTCGGTTAATATCCAAGATACTGAATAAATATGTAGAACAATATTTATAGTAAATTTAATTTGCTATAAGATTGGTTCTATACAATTTTTCGATCCGACGTATAGTAACGGAGATATTTTGAATTTTCGAAAATCCTCCCCTCTAAACCCCCCCCCCCTCCCACTGGTCCGATGTCAGCCGTTAACGAACTTGCTCTTTCTTTTTACATAAAAACTACTACATATCGAGTTTGGTAACGATCAAACAAAAATTGCGACCGCTAGAGCGGTTAAAGACAAATATATATATATATATATATATATATATATATATATATATATATATATATATATATATATATACATACAGTTTTGAACGCACCTCAATTTCGTCGTCTACTAGGTAGGATCGATGGACATTTGAAGAAAAATGTCGAAAATTCATGCGAGTAAAACCTCAATAGCTGATTTCCCTTAGGGAAAATCTGCTAATAAACCATCCTCTTGAATACTATAACGTGCAAGTTCGCATAATAACTACATGTGTACATTCTATCCAGAGGTCTGATGAAGGAGTAAATAAAAAAGAAGGAATAAGAAAGAGGGTATGCGAAAGAGAGATAAGAGAAAAGAGAGAAAGAAAGCCAGAGAGAGAGAGAGAGGAGGATATGAAGAGCACCTTTGTGGGTGTAGTGAGTGGAGCACTCTGTCGGGAGAAATGAGCGCTTTTGAATAAGGCCACTCCCCCTTTCTAGACAATCGGCCAAGAAATAATGTCTGCTCGCTTCACTCAGACAACTCTATTAAACCTCCTCTTTTTACAACAATTAAACGGCCTATTCTTCCCTTTCTGTTTGCACTTCACGACTCTTCTCCACTGTCTTCTCTCTCTCTCTCTCTCTCTCTCTCTCTCTCTCTCTCTCTCTCTCTCTCTCTCTCTCTCTCTCTCTCTCTCTCTCTCTCTCTCTCTCTCTCTCTCTCTCTCTCTCTCTCTCTCTCTCTCTCTCTCTCTCTCTCTCTCTCTCTCTCTCTCTCTCCCTCTCTCTCCCTCTCTCTCTCTCTCTCTCTCTCTCTCTCTCTCTCTCTCTCCCTCTCCCTCTCTCTCTCTCTCTCTCTCTCTCTCTCTCTCTCTCTCTCTCTCTCTCTCTCTCTCTCTCTCTCTCTCTCTCTCTCTCTCTCTCTCTCTCTCTCTCTCCCCCTCTCTCCCTCCCTACCTCACTCCCTCTCCCTCTCTCTCTCTCTCTTTCCCTCTCTCTCTCTCTCTCTCTCTCTCTCTCTCCTCTCTCTCTCTCTCTCTCTCTCCTCTCTCTCTCTCTCTCTCTCCACTCTCTCTACCTCTCTCTCTCTCTCTCTCTCTCTCTCTCTCTCTCTCTCTCTCTCTCTCTCTCTCTCACTCTCTCTCTCAGTCCCTCCCTCACTCCCTACCTCACTCCCTCTCCCTCTCTCTCTCTCTCTTTCCCTCTCTCCCTCCCTCCCTCCCACCTCCTGCAATGCTAGAATAGTGAATCTTTTCTTCATCTCTTTTTTTTCTGTCTTTGCTTCAGCAGATTTCCCTTAAAGTAAATCAATCCTACCCAAGAGACGACAAAAATGAGGTCCGTGATATATATTTGCCTGTTATACCACTCGCAGCGGTCTCAATTATTATTTTATCGTTACCGAACTCGATATGTAAGGGTTTCATGCCAAACTATAAACCAAGTAGGTTTACTTTAATCGGGCAGGCGGAGGTGGGTTTAGAGGGGGGAGAATGTCGAAAAATATACTAAATGATTTCTCATTTGTATTTGTTCTCTTTTTTTATTTATTTATACAGGGCCACTCGCATCTTGGCGATTTGGATCAAAATTTCAGAATGTAAAATGAAAACGAAATTATAGAAAAAAAAAAAAATTGAAACAACAAATAAAAAATTAAATACAACAAATAATCATAAATAGTAGTAATAAAGACAATTAATAAACATAAGACATAAACAAACATAAATAAACATTAGACTAGAATTTATAATGGTTTTAATAAAAACAATACGTTATTCCTATATACTAGTACATTTACATTATTTTTAAAAATTTTATTTATTTAGTTTTGTGTCCCACATCGATGGTGATTGGCATTATTAGGATGATATATTTACTCCTTCATGTGCTTACCTTTTTTTGTACTTTTATATTATGGAAAATATTTCTTTAATATCTGATTCTTTCTCATATCCGTGCATTAGTTATGTCATATCGTGGGGTATGTGAAGGTTTTCCCGTTGGATGCAGTCTGTCAGTATGTGTTTTATCGTTAGGTGTTTGTTGCAGTATTTGCATATAGGGTTATCAGTCCTTGTCATTAAGTTATGTGTGGATCCTGAGTCTGGCAAGAACCAATTTGGTTCTCTTAAAATCGCGGTTTGTTAAGTGTTATATGTATGTAGATTTTTACATGTAGAACTTCACATGGAAAATCTGCATTGTTTACGCAGTCCCTAGCGTGACGGACTTTTTTTTTGTATAACTTACTATGTGGTTTGGTGGTAAGAGTAGCAATTACCATATCCGATTACCATACGACAATGTTGAAGTAAGTCCGAAGCGCTTTCAAACGCAGAGCCATCATCCTTTTGATAAGAGATAAGCTCATACATATATATAAATGATAAGCGACATATCCTTGGCAGGGAATCCCTCTCTATTGAGGAGCGATTCGACGGTCATTGGAGGGGCTTTAGCCGTCACAACCTCTGCCCAACGGCCGGGGCTTAGCTCTCTATCAAAACGACTCTTTTTCCCCAAAGAGCCGCGATAAAACCCCCCACAGCAATAAACTTTAGTGCAGTCCATTTCTCGACGCCTTAATCGGCTTTTCTACACGGGGGATAGGCGCATTTCCCCGCCCTTAAAGCCCTTATAGACGCTCAAAAGGCAATTTGTAAAGAGTCACATAGATCGGTAAACCAGATCAAAGCCGAATATACCGCACTGAAAGATCTCCTTAAACTAAACCTATTCAACTAGCTTACACTCAGATTACAGATATACTCTTAGGGCAGAATTACACGCTATACTCTTAGTAACATCACAACTACTAAACGTCCGTCACGCATGGGATGCGTAAAGTAACCAGATTTCCCACGTGAAGTTTAACAATAGAGAAATCTGCTTACCAGTAACAACAGCAGTAACGAGTATCTAAACCAATTTCACGAGAGCCGAACAGTTACGGAAACGCCCGAACTGGCATTCAGGGGATACTTACGAATAGTCCCAGACTTCAGCCGATCTCTTCACGCCCGTTATCCGCACACACTTAATAAAAATGCAAATATCTAGGTTAGTATTCAAGATAAAGAGTAAATACATATATAACAATATTTATAGTACATTTAATTTTCAAGAAGATTGGTGCTATAAAAATTTTCTATCCGACGTACAGTAACGGAAATATTTCGAATTTTCGAATATCCAATCTCTTAACCCCCCTTGCACTGGCCCAATTTCAGCCATTAACAAACTTGATCTTTGTTTTTGCATAAAACGAATAAATATCGAGTTTGGTAACGATCAAACAAAAATTACGACCACTAGAGCGTTATAAGACACACACACACAAATATATATATAGATAATTGTGTTGTTGTTTTCGACCAGGTTATATTTATGTATGGAGTTTTTATTGTTTCTTTTTGTTAGTCAATGTCCGTGAAAAAATATTAGTTTATGCCAATATTTCGAGAATATTTATTTTCTCTTCTTCAGGGCTATAAAAATGCAGGTACTACTTTATATACATGTTGCATATCGTTATTAGACTAGAGTGTAACAGATAGTGTTTGTGCTAATTCTACATACCTAGACTAAATATACTTAATAACTATTGTACATAACTGTTGCACTTCTGGTTACATTAGGAGTACTGTTTATATATCCTTCCCTGGTCTGTTACACTAAGTGTAAAGGCGGGAAGCTTTTTAAAGGCAATAATAAGAAAGCATTAAACTGAAATAAAAGTATTAAAGGGATAATTTCCTCATAAGAAATAATTAGACTAATTAAGAAATAATTAGATTAATTAGATGAGGGTGAATAATACAAGTCACTATTTGAGTTCTCCAAAGAATCAAGTATATATTGAATAAGCAACATATAATACACTTTATAGTAGGCAGCTAATTTTATACAACTTAAACTTTAAACGAATGCTAACTTAGGGGTTAAGCTTATATCTAATTGACACAAACATTAACATTTATTGATATAGATGTTGAAAGAACAAAGGAAATTTAGCTTTATAAAACACGATTGTACAACCTAGGTAAACCACAATGGTTAGCCCTTTGTTTGTTTCGTAATTTTAGCGGCAAGCCAATAATATATGTATGTACACAAAATAATGATTCGACCGGTCCTATATTATGAGTACTCATTTAATTGTTTACGGAGATAATGCTAGCATTATACTGAGAACTAGGTACCTTCAGGAAACATATACTCTCCATGAAGTGGATTTTTCTTCCTGTGATCCCAATGAGATTCTGTCTTCTAGCTGGTGAAAACTGGTTGCGGTGACCTTTATCTGCGATGCGGTGATCCTTATTTGACACTGGCGTTGCGGGAGATGCAAATTATTCCCGTTTTTGCGGAGCCATCCCACCCGTCCTTTTCACTCGGGCGATATGAACCAACTGCTCTGATGTAATGGCCGCTCAGATCAAGCGGGCTCTTGGTCCTGTAGGCTATCGCGGCAGTTTCCTCTCCTGGCCACCGCCTACGTGATCTCCATATGCGCGGCGGGTTAGTGTTCCAAGCAAGCGCGGGATTTTAAATTCAAAGACGACTGAACACTAAGCAGAGTCACAGCCTTATGTCTTTGTATATCTATAGTTTATTGTCTTTTGTTTGTTAAACTATAATATGATTATTATACTGCAGCATAATTATTATATTATATTATGTCATAACTATTGTTATGCGTTATTAGTATTATTGTTATATTTTATTAAAGCTATTTTCATGTTGTATGAAAGCTATTATGTTATTGTTATTTTATTATGTTACAACTATTATTATTACAAATATAACAATAATTGTAATAACACATAACAATAATAGTTGTAACATAATAAATGATATGGTTTATCTAGGTTTTCCTACCTGGATCCAACCCATTTTATTTTAAGAGTAATCTGCTAAAGCAGTGTTTGCGTGTGTGTGCGCGCGTGTCGGTGTCAAATATCTTTTATGAAGGTCTGGACTTTTGTATGGTGTTATCAAACACAGTATTATCTCTTCGTAAAACAAAGAAAGGAAGAAAACAAAAAGAAATAAAATTAGCTCATACATATTTATTTTTAATTCTTACAACCGTTGTCCCCAATTCTATACAACGGTACGACTTCCAGGTAAATCTCAGATACAAAAGAGATTCGAGAAACAAAGGAAGGAAGCGGCTCGAGGGGGAGAAATAAATAAAATTTAAAATAAAAAAAGGGAAGAAAAAATTGTAAAAAGAACGGAAGAAGAGAAGAAAACGTAAGAGCTTTTAATATAAAGAAAAAGAGGTCAAGACCCCGAGGGACGGCCGGATATTATAGGAATTGTAATAAAAGGGAGTCTAGGGGATGAGGGTGGGGGGTTGGACTGGCCAATGAGGAACAACGCAGACTGTTCTGCGAGAAGTCGCAGCGAAAAAAGGCGGCGAGACATTTTTAATTACAATTTCCCACAATTAGTAAGAGAGAGAGAGAAAGAGGGAGAGAGAGAGAGAGAGAGAGAGAGAGAGAGAGAGAGAGAGAGAGTGACTCAGAGGGGTGAATGTGGTGGTCATTGGTGGTCTCCGGGCCTCCTCACTCCCGGTTGTCACTCTGCTTGGATTTATGCTTATAATTGCTTTTTTACTGTCGTTAATCCCTCGCACGCCTTTTTCAGTATTTTTTTTCCTCCCTAATTTTTAAAAAGGATTTTTTACCCCATTTTATACCAACTACCACCACCCCCGACAGAATTTTCCTTATGACTGTCTTAATTGCTACGTTTATTCTCATCTAGCAGTTGAAAAGGGCCAGGCCATGATCCCAAGAGGATTAGGCGAGGCATTACTGTCACTTTGAGGATGTCAGGGGGACATTTAAATTGGTTAATATGTTGATGATGCAGTGGACTTGTCCACATTCAGACTGTCACAACAATAACTTAATTAAATATAACAAAATTAAATCAGCATGCTTTAACTCATGTGGAATAATGGCAATTAGAATAGTCTGTCACTTTGAGAGTAGAAATAATTTGTAGTTTTTTTTGTTGATGATGCAGTGGACTTGACGTGATTATAGATTGTCACAACAATAATCCTATTAATTATGACATGAAACAAGATTAAATCAGAAAGCATTAAAACGTGAAGATCTTCTGTTTCGGAAGGATTACAATGAGAATTATCTGTCACTTTGAGAATAGAAAAAAATTGTAGTTTCTTTTTTGATGAAGCAGTGGACTTGAAGTGATTATAGATTGTCACAACAATAATCCCATTAATTATGATATGAAACAAGAATAAATCAGAAAGCATTAAAACGTGAAGATCTTCTTTTTCGGAAGGATTACAATGAGAATTATGTCACTTTGAGAATAGAAATAATTTGTAGTTTCTATGATGATGAAGCAGTGGACTTGTCGCGATTATAGATTGTCACAACAATAATCCCATTAATTATGACATGAAACAAGATTAAATCAGAAAGCATTAAAACGTAAAGATCTTCTGTTTCGGAAGGATTACAATGAGAATTATCTGTCACTTTGAGAATAGAAAAAAATTGTAGTTTCTTTGTTGATGAAGCAGTGGACTTGAAGTGATTATAGATTGTCACAACAATAATCCCATTAATTATGATATGAAACAAGAATAAATCAGAAAGCATTAAAACGTGAAGATATTCTGTCTCGGAAGGATTACAATGAGAATTATCTGTCACTTTGAGAATAGAAAAAAATTGTAGTTTCTTTGTTGATGAAGCAGTGGACTTGAAGTGATTATAGATTGTCACAAAAATAATCCCATTATAATGACATGAAACCAGATTAAATCAGAAAGCATTAAAACGTGAAGATATTCTGTCTCGGAAGGATTACAATGAGAATTATGTCACTTTGAGAATAGAAATAATTGGTAGTTTTTTTTGTTGATGATGCAGTGGACTTAAAGTGATTATAGATTGTCACAACAATAATCCTATTAATAATGACATGAAACAAAAATAAATCAGAAAGCATTAAAACGTAAAGATCTTCTGTTTCGGAAGGATTACAATGAGAAATATCTATCACTTTGAGAATAGAAAAAAATTGTAGTTTCTATGATGATGAAGCAGTGGACTTGAATAATTACAGATTGTCATAGCAATAATTATTGTAAATTAATTAAAACGTGAAGCATTGAAACGTTTAAGCATTGAAACGTGAAGATCTTTCGTCTCGGAAGGACTACAATGAGAAATATCTTTTACATAGAATAGAAATAATTTATAGTTTCTTTGTTGATGATGCAGTGGACTTAAAGTGATTTCAGCCTGTCAAAACAGTAGTTAAATTAATTATAACCAGAAAGAAGATTAAATCAGAAACGCGTTAATACTTAAACGACTTTGTCTCAGAAATATTACAGTGAGAAACTCTTTGTCACTTTGAGAATAAAAATAATTTGTACTTTCTATGATGATGATTCATTGGACTTGAATAATTACAGATTGTCATAGCAATAATTAAATTAATTATAACAAGAAAGAAGATTAAATCAGAAACGCGTTTATACTTAAACGACTTTGTCTCTGAAAGATTACAATTAGAATTGTCTGTCACTTTGAGAAAGAATATAATTTATAGTTCCTGTGCTGAAGATGCAGTGGACTTGAGGTCACGGCAGACATTTACAACAATTATTTAGTTAATTATTAAATCAGAAGCGTGTTAATGAAGAACTTTGTAATATGTATAAGTATTCCAATGAGAATTATCTTTTACTTCGTTATAAAAAATATTTTATTGTTTCTACTCTAATAATGCAGTAGACTAGACGTGATTACAGACTGTAACAACAATAATCAAATTATTCATAAGACGAAAGAAGATTAAATCAGAATAAGTTGTTATTTGAATAAGATTGTTCCCCGAAGGATTACAATGAGAAATATCTGTCACTTTGAGAATGGAAATAATTAATAGTTTCTATGCTGATGATGCAGTGTACGAGTTGATGTAGTGATGTAATTACATCAAGAAACAACATTAAATCAGAAAGCGTTGTTACTTGAAGGACTTTGTCTGGGAGGGATTGCTAAGAGAATTATCCCACTCATTGAGAAAACAATTAATATATTGTTTGTATTCTGATGATGTAATAGACTTGACGAGATTATAGATTGTCACAACAACAATTCAATTAATTCTAACACGAAACAAAATTAAAAAAGAAAGAGTTATTACTTGAAGGACTTTGCCCCTGATGGATTAGAATGTGAATTATATGTCACATAGAATAGAAATAATTTATAAATTCTACGCTGATAATGTAGTAGACTTGACATGATTTTCGGCTTGTCAAAACATTAATACAATTAATTATAACACGATACAATATTTAACCAGAAACGCAGAAGGATTACTTTTCTGTCTCTTAGGAGTCGTTAGGAAGGAATTTAAATTAGTTAATATGCTGATGATGTCACAACAATCATTCAATTAATAGAAACACGAAAAAAGATTAAATTAGAAACGCGTTATATTATTTAGGCAGCATAGCCCCGGAACGATTACTTTTCTGTCATTTAGGAGTCGTTAGTATGTAATTTAAATTCTTAATATCAACAATTTTCAAGCACTTTCTGGTAGCTAATTATTGTACTAACTGTACGATCACTCTCTCTCTCTCACTCTCACTCTCTCCTTTCGTTTCATTTTATCACGTACTCACTCCACGGCCCCGTGAATTTGATTGTCTTTAGGCTCCTTTTATTTGCGGCTACTCCGAGAAAAATCAAACAATTTAACCAAGTACTGAGAACTGAAGTCTGACGTACTACCACTATAGGTTTTGTTAGTACTTATCAATAAGTATGTCTCAAGAGAATTAGCCAACACCACGACAAGACAAGTCGAACGAGACTTGGAGAAGAAGCCTAAAAAAAAAAGATGGAGGAAATGTGACATTGGTTTTTCTCGGAGTAGCCGCAAATAAAAGGAGTCTAAAGACAATCAAATTCACGGGGCCGTGGAGTGAGTACGTGATAAAATGAAACGAAAGGGGAGAGTGAGAGAGAGAGAGAGAGAGAGAGAGAGAGAGAGAGAGAGAGAGAGAGAGAGAGAGAGAGAGAGTGAGAGAGAGAGAGGACACCCCCCCTACCCCGGTAAATGAAATAGACATCTCATCACGGAGCCTATTCACCTTGTGAATGGCGACAGCTAATGCAGTTAGGCCCTAACTCAGCTGGTGTTGGGCCGGCAACCTAATTGCAGCTGGGGGAGGGGGTGCCTACCAACCCTCCCCCCCCCCCAAGCCCAACCCCAAATCTATATATAAAGAAAATTCGCTACACACCGTCTGCGTGCAGATTTTACACGCCCCGGAATAAGGGATAGAATATGGGTTTATGATGGATAAACGTGTAGGTCGTTACGCCCTTGATTTGAATAATATAAAGTGTTGTATTGTGTGTTTATTTGCTTTGATTTTTGTTTTATATTTTGGTATTTGGTAGTAATAGGTTAAAATTATTCCATTTAATATAAACATACAAGCACAAAAGTTGAATACACATACACTTATCCTATGACTAATTTTTTTTACAAATAAAAAGGTCTATTATTAGTACTAGCAATAACATTTCTATGATATGTATATCGTATAAATATGTTTTATTTGTACTTTTATCATAGTTTTAACATTTTTTTTTATTTCGTTTCATTTTTATATTATTATTATTTTTATTTTCATTTTTTATTTTGAAATAAATATTTGTTTTATTATGAAAATAACTCGAAGTAAATACATACCATTCTAAACTAGAATTATGTATTTCTATGTTTTTGAAATTTTTCTTCAAATGTCCATCGATCCTACCTAGTAGATGTAAAATTAAATGTACTATAAATATTGTTATGTCCATTTATTCCCTATATTGAACATTTTTCTATAAAATTAGTTGCATACATTTTTTTTTCGATTCGACGTACAGTAATGTAGATATTTCGAATATTCGAAGTCATCCCTCTAACCCCCCCCCCCCCCACTGGTCTGAGTTCAGCCATTAATGAACTTGATATTCCTTTTTGTATAAAACTGTTAAATATACAGTTTGGTACTGATCGAACAAAAATTGCGACTGCTAGAGCGTTGACACCCTCACACACACACAAACATTTTATACACACACACACACACACACACCTCATTTTCCTCGTCTTATTGAGTAGGGTACTGATGTACATATATGTACACCGAATCACAGTACCACTATTAAATATTAAACCAAGGATTTCTTCACTACTTGCAATAATTTGGTCATTTAATTTGATTGAAAACGAAAAAGGGAGAGTGAGGGAAAGTGACGTAACTTGTATCCATTTATAAAGTTAGATTGATATGTAAAATAAATTAATACTTACTATAATTACTTTAGTTCAAGCATGAAGTACGTATTTACCTGAAACAAAAATAAAAAATATGTTAAACGATTATCTTAGGTTCATATATGTAAGATTAGTAAATAACAAGTAATGTTAATCTTATATAGTTGACATGAACAAATCACCACTGAATATTCATTCAATGCGTAAAGCAGATTTATGAAACTTATTGCTGCTAGAGAATTAAACTCCTCAATAATCGAGAACATCCAAATAAAATCAAACAGAGAGTTCGAAGTTAGTCAATAATTTTTGAACTCCAAAATACTGTAATTCACAAAATGTAAAACTCCGTCACGCAGGGGCTGCGTAAACTAAGCAGATTCCCCACGGGATGTTTAACAATAGATAAATCTACATCCTGGATAAATCTACATAGCACCGTCAACATCAAGTGAATAAATAAAAACGACAATAAGAAACCTACAAGTGAGAGGCACCTGAAACGTAAACCAACAGGTGTGCCAACTTCTCATAGGAAAGAAAAACAATTACTGAAATATATCAGAATTCAACATATTAATTTCATTGAAAACTATTTACTATATCTAGTACTGTAATTTATAATGGATCAGAATCTTATATATCTCTATCAGTCAAATTTTAGTAGTCCAAGAACTTAAGGAGGGGGAGGGGTCACCACAACATATTTGCATTTATCTCGTATAATAAAGGTCTCTTGAAAACAATTTATGGTATTTAAGCTTCGAATGATGTGGTTCATTACATAAAAAAGTATTGTTTAAGTAACATGAGTAGAAGTGGGGGTTTGCTGAAGGCTGAAAACTAAAAAATGCAATTATCTCGTTTAATATTCATGATAGGGAATAAATGTATATAACAATATTTATAGTACATTTAATTTACAATATGATTGCTTTTATGCAATTTTTTGATCCGAAGTATAGTAACGGAGGTATTTCAAATTTTTGATTACCCCCCTCTAAACATCCCCTCCCATCGGTCCGATTTCAGCCATTAATGGACTTGATCTGTCGTTTCAACATGAAACGTTTAAATATCGAGTTTCGTAGCGATCAAACTAAGTCCGTCACGCAGGGGCAGCGTAAACTAAGCAGACCTCCCACGTGAAGTTTTACAATAGAGAAATTTCAGAATATAGAGTCAAACAGTTACGGTAACGGCTAGTTCACTAGCTCTTGATGGAAACTCACGACTAGACCCGAAGTTAGCCGATCTCATCTCAGAAGCTGAAGACAGATAAATGCAAATATCTCGGTTAATATTCAAGACACAGAATAAATGTATATGACATTATTTATAGTGAATTTAATTTGCAATAAGATTGATTCTAAATAATTTTTCGATTCGACGTATAGTAACGGAGACATTTCGAATTTTCGAAATTCCTCGCCTCTAAACCCCCCCTCCCACTGGTCCGATTTCAGCCATTACCGAACTTGATCTTTATTTTTTCATAAAACGTTTAAATATCGAGTTTGGTAACGATCAAACGAAAATTTCGACCACTAGAGCGTTAACGGACATATATATATATATATATATATATATATATATATATATATATATATATATATATATATATATATAATTTTGAACGGACCTCATTTTCGTCATCTCCTGGGTAGGATCGATGGACATTTGAAGAAAGTTTTCGAAACTCGCGTCATGAGTACGACCTCAATAGCTGATTTCCCTCAAGGGAAATCTGCTAAAAAATTGCTACCAGTGATAACAGACAAATATAGTTGTAATTTTTAACGGACCCCATTTTCGTAGTCGCATCATGAGTACAACCTCAATAGCTGATTCCCTTAATGGAAATTAACTAATACAAATATATGGAATACCCCTGATGAAGTGAAGTCAGAATAGTAAAAGAGAAATGCATAATCCACTAGAATTAAGTGTAGGACAACCAGAAATGATGTGCAAAACAATTTTTATGAATGAGGTATCATAAAATTTGTATGGTGGAAAAATATGAAAATATCAATACTGGTATTATACACATTGGGAGAGATTATTCAAAGTGATTTTCACTGTAATTTATGTCCTTTCATAAACACTACGGTTGTGTCAATCCAATACGAGAAGAATTTTTATTCGGTTGTCCTACCGCTGTTCTGCGCCCAGCATGAAACTAAAAAAACCCTGAGAAATAAGATAAAAAAATCCGGGCTGATTTATGCTTTATTGTAGAGAGTCCTGTGTGCCAGAAACAATCCAATCTTGATATCCGTTGACTCTGGCTGTGAACCGGCCGTGAATAACGGTGAATTATTACCTGTGAAGGGTTGACAGTGAAACGGCACCACTATATCAACCCCCTGCTCCGAGACGTGTCAACCCTCAAACGACGGACCGCACAATATTGTCAACCTGCTGACCGACTTGCGGACCACCTGTCAAATATCTAATACTCCTTTAGTTTATATACGATTACTGATTGTAAGTCAGTCACTTATTTACGCAGTCTAGAAGGGAGCCAGTTAATTTTCGCCCTATATCTCTAACTACCTTCTATCTGTAAGTTATTTGAACGAATTATCGATAAAGGGTTGATGTCTTTCATTGAGAAAAATGGACTAATATCTAATTTTGAATCTGGTTTTAAACCCAATCATTCCACAATGGACCATATCACAAAACTAGAGAATAACATCTTAAATGCTTTTTTCTGTAATCGTTGAATTACTAAACTGAAATGAGTGAAGAAAGTGAAACATTTTGCAATAGAGTGAAGAAAGTAATGCCTTCTTAATTAGTAATAAGTATAAATTAAAAAATAATTTGAAGTTGGAAATTAAATGCTTTTAAATGTTTCTTAACATTGTAAGAATTTATTTTAACAAAATAAATTGAAATGTGAATGAATTATTGGTGGAAATAATCAATATATTTTAAAATTTAGATATAATAATAATTACCTTCCTTGTTTATAACCTGCACTTGTTTATAAACTGCACTACTTCACAATCATCACTAGTTGTTTTATAACTATGCTTATAACCTTTCACAACCATGCTTATAACCTATCAACAACATACCATAATCTTCACAACATCCTAATTTTGTTCATATTCTGGTTAGGTCTGATCATGTATTACACGATTACAGAAAAAAATTAATATTACACTCGGGACGAAAGTAGAATTTACAATTCTCGTGAAATTACCACACTCGCTTCGCTCGTGTGGGTAAACGTTTCACTCGAGTTGTAAAATGATCTACTTTCGTCACTTGTATAATAAATAACTATTCTTCTAAAGGAATCAACATGAGCAGTTGCTTTGGATATTCAAAAAGCATTCGATACATTGTGGCCAGGTAGTATTTTATATAAATTGACTGAATGGAATGCAAGAGGAAAGATAATAACATTTGGTAATTTTTTATTAACTTTTAAAATTAAAGTAGGATCGACTATCTTTGGCTCATTTAGCCAAGAACATGGAGTCATGCAGGGAGGTGTACTCAGTACAACTTTATTTCTTATAGGCATTGATTCAGTGCGTCATTATGAAAGTTATATATAGCAAGCACTCTACGTGTAATACAGGGTGAGGCATATTAACGAGCGATTTAAAAAAGCGCGCCAACCGAGCTGCGTTGGATGGAGGTGGAGGGGATAGCGTCTGTTACGTTTGGAGCGAAATAGCATTTAGTCACAATGGAGCGCTGGACCCCACAGCATAGTGCGTGCGCTGTCAAAGCATTTTATCAAAACGGTAGTTCATACCAGTTAGCACGCCGTGCATCCCGCTGACGTTTCAATATTAATCGGAATTTGCCGGTGCCGTCTGCATGTGCGATTAAAAAGTGGGTTGAGAACTTTGAAGGATCCGGCAGGAAGTTGGTCAAATCCCACTGGCAATGCTACGCAATGTGATGAGTCCGGCTCGAGGAATGTGTGCGTCTAAACGGACGCCATCTTACTGGAGTTATTTTCAAAAAATAACAGACATTTTATTGTGATATAAACATATTTTTGTAACAAAATGTTTTTTATTTAACAGTCTTTTAATAATCGCTCGTTATTATGCCTCACCCTGTCTAAGTTTTAACACCTTCCAGTAAAACTATTTGTAGTTTTTTCTTTCAGTTATTTTTTTTTGTATTTTTTTCCTCATGTTGTAAATATACTAACAATTCACATTTAGTCTTGTCCATTCTATTTATTTTATACATGTGTAAAATTTATATGTGTACAAAGTTCAACATTTACTTAATTTTGTTAAACTCATTTCTAACAAGTTAAAAGATGAATCGCCATTGTAGCGGCATCTCAATTAAATAATAAAAATAGAAGAGGACTTACAGGGGTGGAAATGGTGTATATATGGAAGTGGATTCATTGGCCACAGAAATGAGTAGGTCCAGGTCTCCATAGTTTATAGAGCTGTAGCGAACTTGAAGAGGTTGGGCGTCGACAATTGGATAGGACAGGATGGGAATTTGAGGTATGAAGCAAAAGTCCGTCACGCAGAGTTTGCGTAAAATAAGAAGATTTCCCTCCTGAAGTTTAACAATAGATAAATCTACATCTGGTAACATAACAGCAACGTCAATATTAAGTGAATAAATACAAACTAAAAGCGTCTGAAATGTAAACAAATAGATCTGCAGACCTCTCACGAGAAAGAAAAACAATTACTGAAATATATCTGAATATAATTTTATTGAAAACTATTTACAATGTCTAGTACAGTAATTTATAATAAATCAGAATAATTTTTGTCTCAATCAATCAAATTTTAGTAGTCCAAGAACTTAAAACGGAGAAGGGGGTCGCCAGGACATATTGCCTTGTTTCTCGTATTGTAAATGTCTCTTGAACACAATGTGTGGTATTTAAGCTTCGTATAAAGTGGTTTATTACATAACAGAGTATAGTTTATGTCACATGGGTAGAAGTGGGGGTAAGCTGAAGGTTGAAAACTGAAATATGCAAATATCTCTAAAATGCAAATGAGTTAATATATTGGTATTTTCCTGTGCACTATACGCCTGAGAGCTTGGAGCGATTTATGGAGTTGTAAAATCGAAAATGGCTGCTGTTGTTCATTCGGAGGCAGTTGGAAATAGGGGTTGCTCATATATAAACACCGGGAAGAAGAGGAATAGGGGATGATCCAGCTTGGAAAGGAAACAGCCGCTAGACGACGTCATCCTATCTGAGGCTCACAAAGGCTCTGGATAATTAAGTTTGAGAAATGGAGAGAGAGAGAGAGAGAGAGAGAGAGAGAGAGAGAGAGAGAGAGAGAGAGAGAGAGAGAGAGAGATGAGGCCTAGGGGGTTGGCCCGAAACCCCAACGGCACGAGAGAAAAGGCCGTCCTTCGAAAGCACTCCCTGACGTACGAATTTAATTTCAACTCGAGCGAGGCAATTTGCATCATAAATCAGCTGGAAAACAGACTACCCGGAGTGCGAGAGGTGGCTATCTACAGAACGCATCAGCTCTCACTAAGGGACAGACAAAGACATATTATGCTTTCCAGTATAGTAGGCTACAACAATTACCAGGCAAGGTCTCTCGGGTATCTAGACCTCCATATTTAAACTAACAATTCTGTAGAAGGTTTAAATAGACTTTCGGTCGTTTAGGAGCAATTGTCACAAACATATATAAAATTGTAATGTCTGTTTGTACATTGATTTTTTTTTTCGCCTGACACGCCTTAGACAAGATATCCACAATTTGTAGCTTTGGTGTCTTTTTGTTTGATTGTCTGTTACCTTTTCACGTATAAACGGCTGAACCAAATTTTATGAAACTTGCTACGTTTATTAACCCAACTTAGACTGTAGGCTATACTAGTATTCTTAGAGACGAACAGGAGCGAGTGTTATAAGAGAGGCCTGCTATGAAAAATCGCGATATTTCGTTTCTTATTGAAATTTGTTTAGTTTATTATTTAAAGCAATATCTTAAGATGAACATTTGTTGTATAATTTAAAGGATTTGTGATGTATGCTAAAAACTACAGCGGGAGTCAACAATTTTATTACTAACTATGTTTTTTATTGATGCAAACCGTTGCCAGTTATATTATAAACTATGTCAGGCGCTGCCGGTTATAAAGTTACATGTGTATATTATGTTGTCGAATGTTTCCTCAGTTTCATTATCACATTCACAAGTATTGTTGTCAGTTAAACCAAAACGATAAAAATAAATTTTAATTGGTCCATGTCCGGTTTGGAATTGAGTTAGCAGTCCATTTATGTATTTCATTCGTTTTCTTTGAAGTACAGCCATAATGAAGCCATATACTACCTTTTGTCCTGTTCGTTCAATCTCTGTTTCATAAATCAGTAGACTGTTGTTTCAAAAATTAAGATTTGACTCAGGTTTATTTATATTTTCATCATTTAGATATTTATCTTGTGTTTTTATTTAAAGATATTAGAATGATTAATGACCGCGTTGTATATAGATTTTATTGGAGTTCTTGTTTTTAAGTGTAGCTCTGAAGATGGAGAGAATATTCTTCGAAAGCAATTAGCGCTGAAATAAAAAAAAAAAAAAACTTTTGAAGAACTGGATGTTTTTTTTTCTCTCCAAGTTTCAAAAATCGTTTTACAACCTGCTTTTTAAGTAAGTTCTAGCTAATGTATTGTTTAAGTCATCATTTAAAGAAGCTTCTTTGGCCAGTAAGTCATCTTATTCGATACTCATATCTCCTCTGTGTGTTTTAATATAAGTTAGTCCAACTTCTATGTGCTCATGTATACAATGTGAAATATGTCGTCTGACTACATTAGTTAAGTAGCTATTTATTTTAGTATCGTTAAGACTGGCAATCGATGTCTTAAAGCCAGTGTGTATTGTCTTAATATTCTCATGAATGTGTTGGGGGCTGTAATATTGCCAGTTTTTGCAATTGGGGCCAAGTCTCTCCTTGTATGAGTTAACCAACTCATTCCCAAAATAAGTGCAACGAATAAGCATCCCACATTGTGTGAACGTTTACTTCCGACAGTATAAATTTCTATGTTTGGAGTAGCTGACAAAGAGCCTTTCAAGAATAGGTTTGCAGGATCTAACATATTGTTACGTTTTATTACCAGACCCAGTAATAAACGTTTTTAATTGCAAAATTAAATACTCACAAGTTTCACAGTTTTTATCACTCCACAATTTATTTCACAATGCACAATACACTTGGTAATTATTCTTAATTACTACTCACAGTATAAACTGATAGCGTCACTGTTCTTCAGATTGCACAGTCCAATAATTCACTCACGGTCACTGAAGTACACTTAAAGACGGCACTGCACTGTCTTAAACACGGCACTGAACTGTTATTTACAGTCACAGCACAACACTGTTCTTCTTTACACACACTTTACCGCACTGCACTAAGTCGCACCGAACGCACATATGAGCACTTGAGAAGAAAACTGACTCGCATGCGGCTGGCCGGTCCTTCATATAGGTCGTCGGCATACATCAAAGGGGAATTGGCTGGGCCCTTCGACGTCTGGACTGGAAGGTACTATTAGGAGCTAGACCCTCTGTCGGTTTCTTTGATCTATATCGCACTTCCCAAATCCGCGTCTCTCTCTCTGAAGGATTATTCATGTATTTAATTTTCGCAACAATATTGTCAGGTGTTGTGTCTGTTTCAATGTGATTTGAAAGGAAGTCGGCTGTAGTTTTCTTGTTTTTAATTAGTTTATGTTTGTTCGTCAGTTGTACACGTTGACTGATTGGTAGTAAGTTGTTGTTCTATGCTTTGGGGAATTCAAGATGTGAGTGGGATATCTTGGTGTGATAGAAGCCTCAGAGTATAGATAGATTTCTATAAACAGCTGGATTGGGGAGAAATACCAGGAGAGGACGTCCAGACTTTTTTCGGGGGGAGCATTCCCAGAAGCCGTAACGATCCCCCACCCCCTAGTTAAGAGTTATGGTAGTAGGGGGAGGGGGTTAAGAAATGGTAAAAGACGGTTAGCAGATGATATATATAGCTCTGGTTTTAGGGGTTGGTCCTCCGCCCACCGGTAAGATATCCCACAGTTCGAAGCCTGCTCCGTATTAAAACTTGTTGGTCGTAAATCTGCCGATCCGTTTCTCTGAGGAGTAGCAAGGGCTAAGTTTGAGCGTTTTTGACTCGGTAATTTATAAGGCTTTAGTTTTGAGAAGGGAGGGGGTTAAGGACTAGGGGGGGTTGTAAATTGGGACCTACGGGGAAGCATTCCCCCCTCAGGGCAACGATTGATTTGACTTCAAACAGACTTATTTCCCTTCTCGCTCTACTTCTGTCCCTGATTTTAAAACAAACTTTTGAAAGTAAAACTAACAGCTATAATAACAATAAATATTATTTATTTAATTAAAAATAAAAGTCTGTTTGAGAAAAATCAGC
>CM032230.1:154357500-154377500 GCA_019009955.1 Riptortus pedestris | reverse complement strand
GTTTGTCAAACAGTGGAGAGGGAATGAGTATAGATTTACTTTAATTTATTCTTCAATTCTAATTTTGTTTTCCCATAAGTCGCCCAACTGACCCTTATGGGAAAAATGCGCTTAGACGGGAAGTGCAGTTGTACAAGGAGAAGCATTACCAAAAACAAAATAGAATCTTTCCGCCTCAAATGATATCCCGAGCGAAGCCGGGTACCTTAGCTAGTATATATACACACACATACAGCCATTTTCGTCATTTCCTGGGTAGGATCGATTGGCATTTGATGATATATTTCGAAAATCGCGTTATTAGTACGACCTCAATAGCTGATTACCTTTAAGGGAAATCTGCTTCAAAATGCGATCAACAAGAAAGTAGTGATTAACAATGTGAATTACATATATAATTCAATTTGTTAGTAACTCTGAACTAATGATTGTTCATTTATAAATTTCTTCATTACGATTTACAGTACACTTCATTGGGTATAATCGATATTTTTATTTTGTGACGTATCGATCTAAATTAGCTGAGGCATACATTGTAAGCCATTCTATGGCTGTTAGTTAGGCACAGTTAGTGGAAGGTTCAATATAACGATGTAGCCAAATTAAGTTGAATATTTATTTAGTATGTAGCCAAATTAAGTTGAATATTTATTTAGTATGTAGCCAAATTAAGTTGAATATTTATTTAGTATGTAGCCAAATTAAGTTGAATATTTATTTAGTATGTAGCCAAATTAAGTTGAATATTTATTTAGTATGTAGCCAAATTAAGTTGAATATTTATTTAGTATGTAGCCAAATTAAGTTGAATATTTCTTTAGTATGTAGCCAAATTCGTTGAATATTTAATTAGTGTGTAGCCAAATTAAGTTGAATATTTGTTTAGTATGTAGCCCTCCCCAAATTAAGTTGAATATTTTTTTAGTATGTAGCCAAATTAAGTTGAATATTTCTTTTTTTTTTTTTGATCTTCCGTCATCAGATTGTTAATTGGAATAACTTTGTTAAATATAATTTTTTGAATTGATAGATTTTAAAAAGTATATTCATGGAATTTAAGCTGACTTTATAACGAATGTATTATATGATATGTTAAGTAATTAATCAAAATAATATTAGCGATTGTTTTTTTTATAAAAAGTCAAAACTATTTGACGCATCCTATTATGTTTACATTTAATTGGAATAAATACATTCCACTTCTATGCTACAGTTCCCGAAATGTTTTTTTCCCCATACTACGATGTAATCACCTGTTTTACACAGCTAATATGCGGTCCGAAAGCTACACTTGGCCGCCCTAGGGCCGAAAATGAATATTTCGCTCTAGGGCCTAAATTGTATATTTCGCCCTAGGGCCGAAAATGAATATTTCGCTCTAGGGCCGCAAAATCAGCTGTTTACTATTTTAATTCATTCATTTCATTATATACATTATATTAGTTTGTTTTGCTCGTATTATGTTTTCAAAGAGTATTATGTTTTCAAACAACCAAAATTGTAGTTTTAACATTTGAAATATATCAGTTGTATTAAATGAAACACACATATGTTCATCTCTCTTTATTAACTTACATAATAACATAACGTAAAACAATCCATACATTAAACAATCATCATGTCCCCATAACCACAAGAAAACCATCTAACAAAGAGGTACACTTAACCAAAAGAAAATCAGGATTATGATTAATGTTATATCGTATTAATATTTATTGTAGTATGGTGAAAAATAGCGTTCGTGCCTCGGGCCAAAGTGCTTTTGCCGGCCCTCGAACTTTTCATGATCTCGACTACGTCTCGGTCAAAAAATATCTCGGGCCGGCAAACGCCCACTTTCTGCCCTAATATACTATATAGGAAATTATATATTTGGCAAAATAGTTCCTAGATTGGGATCTAACGCGATCAACCGGCATTAAGTAATTGTAGCTAAAGGCTGTCGAAAATTAACGTTTCAGATTTTGAGGAAGAGAGCGCTGGGAGCGGGAAGCCTAGTGGAGCAGAAGTAATTATAAATTCTGGTTGAAAGATAATACAGTTCTGCCTTACCCAGAGGTGTGGCGGGCTGGCAGGAATTGCCTATACTACGCCTTAGTAAGATCGGAACTAACAACTTGAATATCTACCCATAGAATATCCATGGTTGGTTAATAAAAGTAGCCACACAAGATTTAGTTCACTCTATTATAAAGGGTCAGAGCATAGGGTTTTTTAGCAGATTTCTCTTAAGGGAAATCAGCTATTGGGGTCTTACTCATGACATGAGTCTCCTCAAAGTGTCCATCGATCCTGCCCAGGAGATGACGAAAATACAAGCCCACACTAATTCTAAATTAGAATACCAGTTGTTTCTCGCCCCCAACAGAAACAATTAACTAAACAAACTGTCCAACATTTTTTTTTTTCGAAAAATAAGCCATAACCATAAGATTAGGCACCGATTTAGCTTACTATACCGTGACTCGAATTTCTGGGCTTTCAGCTTCAAAATTTGACGTGCTTTTGAAAATAAGTTTCGATTCACGTGAACTTTGTGACTACAAATTACAATATTGATTTTTTTTTTCCACATGTTTCGTATGTTACTAGTTTTATTTATTTTCAATATAATTTGGGTCATATGAATTACATAATGTTGAGCTATTGGAGGACACCCCCCGGACCCATGCCCCCCCGACCAGCTGTTTGTAGAGAGTCAAGGCTGAGACTTTGGAAGTGTTGTGGGTTTGAAAATTATCAGGCTGGAGTCCGCCGCCCCGGGTGTTGGGCAAGCGCGCTTCTGGGTGAAATTACCCTCCTTTTGGGCCATCTTAGCTCAAATTCAGCTGGTCTGGTTCTGCACGGCCAGGAAACGAAAAATGCTTCCTCTCGATATCAATTCGTGATTTACGGAATTACAAATGACAATGCGAAATTTTTCATGATTCCCTCTCTGAAAAAATAAACTTCTACGGTCCGTTCTAATAAGCAAGAAGGCCTGTTCAAGCATTAGAAGAAATGGGCTAACGACAGTTTCCTTGAGGAGGCCTGATTTATTTGTTCTTTTAGTTTCATATAAAATGTAATTGGAGTTTGAAAGTGCAAAGATAAAAATTGAACTTCAACAGTAGTGTAGTGAACCGTGTGGGGGGGGAATACAAACGGGGCACTGTTAAGCCTCTAGTGGTTCGCAATTTTTGTTTGAGAAGAAAAACCGTTTACCAAACTCCATATCTAACTAAACTAATCGTTTTTATGTAAAAGAAGATCCAAGTTCGTAAACGTGCGACTGAAATCAGGTAGAGGAACAGTGGGAGAGGGGAGGGATTTTTGAAAATTCGAAATATCTGGCGTTTACTATAAGTTAGATCGAAAAAGTGTATAGAAATCAAAATCTACTTTGCTAAAAAAAATGCAAAATAAATATAGATATATAAATTTTATATATCACTAACCCTGAAATATTAACTGAGATATTTGAATTTCTTCACGAGCGTTACAGCAAACCCCAGCTTTCTACAAGTAGTAACATACACAAAAGTGCTCTGTTATATAATAAAAACAATAAAAATAGAAGCAAAAATACCAAATAACCAACAACTAGTTTTCAAATGAAAACTTTTTTTTACTTTGGCGAGATATATAAAACAAATAATTTACTTTTGACCCACAAATAAGGAATACTTGACCAAACTGGACAGACGCAGGCACCCCAGTATATAGTTATTATGATTACTAAAATTTGAATGATTGAGATAAAACTGATTCTGATTCAAAACCAATATACTATGCGCATATCCTTTAGTAAAATTATTAACCACAAAAAATAATAAAAAATATATACAGTTATAAAACCATAAAGAGCTTATTATTGAATTTGGGGCGGATAATGGACGAGAGTGAGTTTTCCCGCCCAAAAGCTAGTTTCCGACTTATCCTTAACTATTCCAGCACGTCGAATGTATCTTTCACTAATTGTATTAAACTTCACGAGGGAGTATTTGCTCATAGTATAAATATAAAGCCATTTCCCCTTCGTAACGTGACTTCGTGCTATAGCTTTCTTTAGGCAAGCAGTATAGCAATGTAATTTCCCATGCTCCATCGTCAATGATAATGCATGGCATACAAATTTTATTTTTTTGTTGACCAGCATCAGATCAAATTACAATTTTCAAATTGAAAAAACGTCAATCACGAAAGGGCTGCGAAAACAGATTTTCAATATTTGCATATATCTCAAAAAGTAGAAGTTCAAGGAGAGCAATGTTTTGTATTTATGCTTCAAATAATGTGCTTCATAATTTAACTGCTTATTGTTAATATGACATGAGTTATTGCTCTTGTCATATTTACAATTATGGGTGGGTTTACTGATGTCCAAAAATTGTAAAATGCAAATATCTCTGTAAATAATCAAGATATTGAAAATACGTACATAAAAACATTTATAGAACATAACATTTGCAATAAGATTGGATCTATACGAGTTTTCGATCCGACGCATAATATCGGAGATTTAAGAATTTACGAAATTACCCCCTCTAAACCTCCCTCCACCCAGTCAGCCGATTTCCCAATTAACGAAAGATATCTTTATTTTTGCATTGAACGTTTAAATATCAATATTGGTAACGATCAAACAAAAATTACGACAGCTAGAGCGTTAACAGACAAATATATAAAAAAAATAAAGGGACCTCATTTTCGTCATCTGCTAGATAGGATCGATGGACACTTGAGGAAATTTTTCAAAAATTCCGTCATAAGCATCGACCTCAATAGCTGATTTCCCTTAAAATTAATATGCAAGGCACATATAATGGTCGAAATTCGTTAATGGCTTATAGTTCGGATCGGAACAATTTATAAAAAATCTTAGTGGAAATTTAATTTTCTTTAAATGTAGTTATATGATTTTTTTTCTTAATTTTGGATATTAATCGAAAAATTAGTATTTTTTTTTTACATTTCAGCATTCAATGCATTACATGTAAATATCAAGTCAATACTCGATATATAACAGTTTCATTCAACAGCAAAGATCATATTTGTTAAAGGTTGAAATCTGCCGGGGAGGAATTGGGGGCTTTAGAAAATTCAAAATATCTACCTTATTATGAGTCGCACAGAAAAATGTGTTATTTTTGTCATGCTGTTTTTGGGATGCTCAACAATTTTTAGTCTATACATTTTTTACTCCGTACATTCAGATTTATTCGGGTATTTTATTCAAAATATGGGCAGAATAGCTCTTGGAGAAGTTGTAATAGTGTTGTAAGCAGTTTTTTGATGCGATTGAGCTTTTCGAGAAAATCTTGGGGAGATAGATACATGAGGTCGTCCAGACTTTTGGCCGGGGAGCGTTCCTCTCCTGGGAAATCTGCTTATTTTACGCAGCCCCTGCGTGACGGACGGTATATAGGTGGGGAGGGAGGTAAGCCCTCTAGAGTCGGAGCCCTGATCCAGGTGGAAGGTTTCCAGGACTATGTTTTTGTCAGAAAGCCATAACTCAGAGCGGTCCTAGGACCGTCTCCATGGAAACATTAATATATTCAACCCCCTCCTCCCTCCAACTACTACCCTCACTAAATTATAGACTCCCCCTTCCACACCCCCCCCCCCCGGTACTCGTCTTACAGGTTTACCACAACCCAGCCCAGATATTTCCATATATATATATATATATATATATATATATATATATATATATATATATATATATATATATATATATATATCAGTTACCGATAGTGATTTCAAAACCCGATATTCCAACACTCCACGACACGCTCAGTTTTATCTCTCACTAAACTGTTGCCAACGATTCCCAACGAAATTTTTCGGAATTAACCCTAGAACTACCAAGGGGGGGGGGCTCCTTGAGCCCTCAACTTTTTGTTTTTGTTACCTATCAACCAATATGAATATGATATTATTGATATTTTATGTATTCCACAGAAAAACATCCTAGAGGGAGGTCATAACAATAAAATTAAATAAAAAAATGTCTATGTTGAGAAAAAAATTTTTTTTGACGTTTGGGCGCGCGTCCCACCCCCCCCCTTGGTAATGCAAGGGGTAGTTATCCACTTAAGTACCAAGGGGGGGGGGCGCCTCGAGCCCACTGATAGTTAATACTACTATTAACTAGTAATCAAGTGTTATTAATTATATTAATCAAATAATAATTACTTTGATGTAATTTTAACATACACAAACCTTCTCAAGTTTTTTTTTCTCAAAAAAAAATATATATATTCTCCCCATATAATTTTTTTTCATATAAAAATATATTACTGAGATGGTTATAATTATTGCTCCTGATAGGTACTTTTTTAGAAAAGAGAAGATTTTCTAGGTTGTTCCCAACTAGGGGAACAGTTAGTCCATGCTGCATCCTGGATAAACACTCGGAAAAATAATTATTGTGTAAAAGCACCGATAATTGCATTACGAATCTGATAATTATATTTTCTTAAATTATTGTTCTATTATAATGTTCTAATAACTTAGATATAGATAACTTTTTATTCTAACAATGTTTAGATATGTTCCTCCAGTAGAATAAAATAACATTTAATTAAAAGTCATCCATTTTTCCCCATCCGAACTTTTTTTTTAAATTTATTTTTATTTTTGTATTTAATTTTTTTTTTCACAGGTGTCATAAGAAACGTTCATTAAACATAATCCAATAGAAATAAAAATTTTAAAAAAATTATAGAACCAAAATAAAAGGTTTTTAAGGTTGTGGGCTCGAGGAGCCCCCCCCCCCCTTGGTAATCCATGCGACCTGGGAGAGGTCGGTAATACTAGGGTTAATAAATACTCTCTTAAAACCCGCTACGTTTTCTTTTAGGTTTTCATCCACAATATCCTTTTAACAATTTGTTGTTAATGTCAGTTTCATTTCTTATCAAAAACACATTATAGCATAGATGACATCATACGAGTGTCTTTCTAGTACTTGTCAAAATTTCCTTGGTTTATGCGGCTCCTGCCCGAAGGAATTTTCGAAATGTGCCCTTCGCCAACGCGAGCCGCGTCGCCATGCATTTTGCATGACTCCCACGGGACTCGAGATGCGCTCAAAGTTTTTCCCCTTTCATCCAAAAGGGATTTGCCGACTGGCGGAAGCTAATCGGATTCCGAGGTCTGTGCTGCCATCTGCCCCCACCCCCCGATGTCCCCCCCCCCGCGAGGAATTTCAATTCGGCGTGCCTTGAATTTTTCATCCCCTATTCCCAATGTCTTTCCTATAAACTATTTATAACTTTTGCAAGTCCCTATTTTACATTTGTCCCACTATCTTTCTTGGTTTTTTTTTCCTTGTCCATGTTTCCTTATAACATTTACGACTGAGTGTCGGAAAATTGTTAAATAATGTACCACTTTCCCGGCTGCCGACATATATAGTGAAAAGTGTGATTTCATCATATTTTTTTTTTTTTTTGTGATTCGGCCATGATAAGTATATGATTGGATGAAAAATATTTAATTAGCAGATATCCAAAGCAGATGATTATGATTTTTTTTTTTAAAGTAGCAAAGACAAAAATACAAGAGATAATTGAACTCGTTGTACCTGTAAATTTTCATGATGCTATTCAGTTTGTTTGTTTGATTTTGGGCAAAAAAATTCCCGGTTATCAATGCCCAACACTCTTCACACCGTATTTGAGTTCCCCAGTCATGGGAAGTCCCAGGCACACGCATGCTAGGCCGACTTTATCTATCTATCTATCTATATATATATATATATATATATATATATATATATATATATATATAAAATTGTAACCTCTGTCTGTACATTGATTTTTTTCGCGAAATTTCACGATACCTTTTCGTTTCACATGTCATAGACACCATACCTGCATTTTGTTTCTTTAGTGTATGTTTGTTTGTTTGTTTGTTACCTTTTCACGCATAAACGGCTGAACCGAATTTTATGAAACTTAGTATGTATATTACTACTAACCCAACTTAGACTTTAGGCTATATTAATTTTCTCTGAGACGAACAGGAGTGGGGGTTATAAGGGAAGCATGAAATTAAAAATAGCGATATTTCGTTTTCTATTGGTTTTTCGGTACATATACACATAACAAAAGTTGTTTATTTTGTTATTTAGAGTAACTTTTGTGATATACACTTTTGTCGTATACCTAAGTATAAATGAGTTATACGTTAAAACTTTAGCGGGCACTAACGGCTGAACCGAACTTAACAAAACTCGGTATGTCAATTAGCATTAATTCTTTCATGATTATAAGTTATATTAAAATTTTTAGGTTCGAAAAGGAGGGGGGTTAAAAGGGAGGCCTGAAATAAAAATTCACCATATTTACATGTATAAGAGACGGGAAATTTAAAAATATCGAAGACTGTGAAGCCTTATCGAACAAATAATTCTATTATTAGCAAATCCACGGCAAAGATGGGTATCAATCCTAAAAACTGGGACGGGTAAATGTCAAAATATTGTGCAATGTAAAGCCTGCTAAAAAATACCATCACCATTCAGCCTCAGATGAATTCCCGGGCGAAGAAAATTAAGAACATTTAATTAAGAATTAAAAAGAAAGAAAATTAAGAAAATTTAAACTCACAAATTGAGCTCAAAAAGCTTGATGTTACTTTAATGAACTGGCTAATGTAAGGAGCTTAATATGTGCATTAAGACTAAACAACAGTAAAAATATACAACACTAATAAAAGAGTCCGTCACGCAGGTGCTGCGTAAACTAAGCAGATTTGTCACGCGTAGGTTTACAATAGATAAATCTACATACAGGTAACACTACCGTGAACCTTAAGTGAATAAATACGAACGCTAATGAGTAATCCTTCAGTCAATTTACAAGGTAATAATCTCTACTATGGAAAACGGCTGAATTGTAAACAAACAGGGCAGCCAACCTCGTAGCGCTGAATAGATAAACCAGAAAGAAAAAAAAAAAGTCCGTCACGCAAGGGCTGCGTAAACTAAGCAGATTTCCCTCGTGAAGTTTAGTAATAGATAAATATGCATACTGCTAACACAACACCGTGAATAAATACAAACGGAAATATAAGAAATGTTTCATCCAATTTCAATAGCCTGCCGACAGGAAGCGTTAGGTTAGAAATGTAAACAAACGGGTCCCGCCTCACACCGGAAAGAAAAACAATTACTGAAATATATCAGAATATAAACACATAATTTTATTGAGAACTATTTTACTAATCTAGTACTGTAAATTATAAATGAGTAAGAATAATTGTTATCAAAATCAATAAAATTTTAGTAGTCCAAAACTTTAAGATGGGGGGGTGGGGAAGTCACCACGCAATATTTGCATGTATCTCGAAAAATAAATAAATCTTGAATACAATTTTTGGTATTTAAACTTACAATAATGTGATTTATTATGTATCAGAGTATTGTTTACGTAACATGAGTAGAAGTGGCGGTTTGGTGAAAACTGAAAAATGCAAATATCTCGGTTAATATTCAAGATAGAGAATAAATGTATATAACAGTATTTATAGTAAATTTAATTAAGAATAAGGTTGATTCTGTATAATTTTTCGATCCGACGTATAGTAACGGAGATATTTCGAATTTTCGAAAATCCTCCCCTCTAAAATCCACCCACTGGTCCGATTTCAGCCGTTAACGAACTTGATCTTTCTTTTTACATAAAAGTTTGGTAAGGATTAAACAAAAATTGCGACCGCTAGAGCGGTAACAGACATATATATATATACAGTTTTGAACGGACCTCATTTTCGTCATCTACTAGGTAGGGTCGATGGACATTTGAAGAAAGATGTCGAAAATTCCGTCATGAGTACAACCTCAATAGCTGATTTCCCATAAGGGAAATCTGCTAATAATGAAAAACATATGAATATAACACATTAATTTTATTGAAAACTATTTACTATAGCTAGTGGCGAAATTTTAACTGAATCAGAATAATTTCTATTTCAATCACTCAGATTTTTGTAATCCAAGAAAAAAAGAAGTGGACGAGGGCTCAAACAGAACGTATTTGTTTGTATCTCGTATAATAAAGCTTTGTCGAAGACAAAATATTTGATAGGTTACATGATTGGGTTCATGATATAACAGCTTATTATTAATATGACATTATTAGGAGGGGGGGGGGCTTAAAACTATAAAATCCAAATATCTCAGTTAATACTCAATATACGGAAAATGTCAAAGAAGAATATTTATACTAATTAGCAGATTTCCCTTAAGGGAAATCAGCTATTGAGGTTGTACTCATGACGGAATTTTCGAAATTTTTCTTCAAATGTCCATCGATCCGACCCAGGAGATGACGAAAATGATGTCCGTTCAAAACTGTATATATATATCTATATATATAAATATATATAATATATATATATATATGAAATATAATATATATAAAATATATTTGTCTGTTGCCGCTCTAGCGGTCGCAATTTTTGTTTGATCGTTACCAAACTCGATATTTAGTCGTTTTATGTAAAAAGAAAGATCAAATTCGTTAACGGCTGAAATCGGACCAGTGGGAGGGGGGTTTAGAGGGGAGGATTTTCGAAAATTCGAAATATCTCCGTTACTATACGTCGGACCGAAAAATTGTACAGAATCAATCTTGTTGCAAATTACATTTACTATAAATATTGTTATATACATTTTTCCTCTATTTTGAATATTAACCGAGATATTTGCATTTGTATTCTGCGTGTGGTCACCAGTAGGCTATGTTCGGACTTTCCGCCGAGAGCTCTGGTGGCCGTTTCCATAACTATTCGTCCCTTATGAACAGGTTTTGAGGTTAGGTTAACTGTTTTTTGGGGCTAGAAACTACTGGGTTATTACGCCCTAAATAATTTTTAGGTTTAGAGGTTTCTTACTACTACAGTTGTTATTAGGCAGATTTCTCTATTGTAAAACTTCCCGTGCGAAATCTGCTTAGTTTACGCAGCCCTGCGTGACGGACGTTTCTAACCTAACGCTACCTGTCGGCTGTTTATTGAAATTGGATGAAACATTTCTTATTTCCGTTTGTATTTATTCATGGTGGTGTTGTGTTACCAGTATGTATGTTTATCTATTACTAATCTTCACGTGGGAAATCTGCTTAGTTTACGCAGCCCGTGCGTGACGGACTTTTTTTTTAATTTGCAATAAGATTGGTCCTATACTTTATAATTTTTCGATTAACGTATAGTAACGGAGATATTCCGAATTTTCGAAAATCCCCCCCTCTAAGCCCCCCCCCCTCGTCCCTGTATATATATAATATATATATATATATATATATATATATATATATATATATATATATATATAATTGTCAAGGGACCTCATTTTAGTGAGTCACTAGATATGCTCGATGGACATTTGAAGAAAACTTAAAAAATCGCGTCATGAGTACGACCTCAATAGCTGATTTCCCTTAAGAGAAATCTGCTAAAATGCAATAGTTACCAGTGAACATGGAAATAATCGTCGAGTATTTAACGAGCGCGGAATAAAAATTAACTCCCTTTTTTCTTTCTTTTTTAATTTATTGCCTTACGTTTGATTTAAATTAGAATTTCCAAAATTAGGTCATTCAATGTGCTTAAAAATAAAATAAAAAAAAATAATGCTTGCGATATAAAGAGGAAATCAGGAACGGGCAGAATGAAAAGGGCTCAGTTAATACCTGGCTTTATTCAGAGATTTCATTTGTGCCGTCATTCAAGCGTGAATGATCACTTAATGGCCACTGCTAATGACGTGTAATTACATTTCGAGAGCCATTCATTCCTACAAATGGAAAATCGCAATCACACTCGACATTCGCTTTGTGCGTGTGTGTGTGTGTTTCAAAGTCACAATCGCCTGAATGATATGGCTCTCATTTTCCCTTCATAAATACAAATATATTCTTTACAAATTTATCGCTTCCAATTTTAGCAGATTTCCCTTAAGGGAAATCAGCTATTGAGGTCGTACTCAGGACGCGAGTTTTGAAAAATTTCTTCAAATGTCCATCGATCCTACCCAGGAGATGACGAAAATGAGGTCCGTTCAAAATTATATATATATATATTTGTCTGTTAACGCTCTAGTGGTCGCAATTTTCGTTTGATCGTTACCAAACTCGATATTTAAACGTTTTATGCAAAAATAAAGATCAAGTTCGTTAATGGCTAAAATCGGACCATTGGGAGGGGGGGGGGTTTAGAAGGGAAAGTTTTCGAAAATTCGAAATATCTCCGTTACTATACGTCGGATCGAAAAATTATATAAAATCAATCTTATTGGAAATTGCATTTACTATAAATAATGTGATATACATTTATTCTGTATCTTGAATATTAACCGAGATATTTTCATTTTTCTTTTTTCAGCTTCTGAGATGAGATCGGCTAACTTCGGGTCTAGTCGTGAGTTTCCGTGAAGAGCTAGTTCGGGCCGTTCCTGTTTGACTCTCTATTCTGAAATTTCTCTATTGTATAAATTCACGTGGGAAATCTGCTTAGTTTACGCAGCCCCTGCGTGACGGACTTTTTTTAATTTCAAATTAACAGTTTTAAAAATTGGATTAGTATTTCGTATAGAAGTGAATCCTTTATCGCTTCCACAATATGGCTAATGAAACGTCTTTGCTATACTGCAATTATTATACGTCGAATTCAATAATTGTGTAGAACCAGTCTTTTTACAAATATAATGCCTTATATATATTGTTATATACACTTTTTCTCTATCTAAATTTTATAATAATCTTCAGCCTAAGAAACCTCCCCCTTTTAGTTACCGTACTTTAACAAACATATCAGTTTCATATTGTTTTCGAATTTGTTTGTTTGAAAATGTTGAGACACCTAGAGCGTTAACAGACGCTATATGTGTGAGTGTGTATATATATATATATATACATACTAGAGGACCCGACAGACGGTGTCCTGCATGATATTTCAACCTTGATGCACAAGTCAATGCGTCCAGGAAGACGTGGCATTGTTTTATGTACTTATATGTGAATATAATACACTTAATATTTACTGAAATGCGACTCCTGAAATATCAAAAGACACCGAACAATAAAATTAAAATATCAAAATAACGAAAAACACCTAATATAATACACTCAAGTTAAAATGCCGAAAAATAAACAAAATCCTATGCACGTAACTTACGTATACTGAAAATAATACGCTCAATATATTCGTAAATGCGATACATATAATACCAAAATACTTGGTTACAAAAGAATTAAATGCATTGAATGAATACATACTTAATAAGCTGTTTAGTAGCATTATAGATAAATAACCTAGGTACCGACTGCAGCGCCATCTGCCGGGCTGATTTGTGAATCTAAACCATCCAGGGCGTCACCCAAACCCATATAAACACATTCATTCAAATCTGTCCAGCCGTTTAGGAAGAGTTCAGTAACATACACACGTACAGCAGAATTATATATATACACACACACACATGAAGTATATCTTATCAAGTCTATGTTATCAGCTCTTGTTGTCATATCAGTGTTGTGAACCTGAAGGAACATATTGATGTCAAGGATATCATTGGGATCCCGACTGAACAGTGGCGGAGTAGGTTGGCTAACCAAGATACAATTTGTAATGGAGGATGGACACAGATATGATGCTCATGCCACGGATTCGGTGCCATGAAACGATGCAAGATGTCGAAGATGAACGTCCGATGATGGCTCTCCAAACACCTGATGCCACCTACATCTATCTGTTTCCGATCTCGTGCATAGCTAGAAGGACGCTACGCTATGTATACATATTCTAATCCTACATTGCTACGAACGTTAGACTTTTATAGGCAGAAGATTAGCTAGAATGCCGTGTATCGAACTATGCCAGCTTCATTATGATGATGTCAGCTGAAGCTGATTATATGCATATTATCGTATGGCGTTATCATATCTACCAACTCAAACATGAGCTTCAATTGATCATTCATTCGGAAGGTGGTGCACTTATATTTCATTCTCTGCTGAACTTGCAGGAGAAACGTATTCACTGCATTTTGTACATGCAATTTCAATAAAAATGTCTAGGCACAAAACCATTAGAGGCAATACAGCTTAACGTAAAAATTCGAGTAAGAAGTGGGGCATTATTGAAGGGCGAAGCAACAAAAATACAAACAACTCCGTTAATAATGGAGAAAAATGAATTCGACACAAATGGGTTGCGTAAATTAAGCAGATTTCCCATGTGCTAGTACAGTATACTTGTGACCTCAAATCACCACATACTCTCAATACGTTTATAAAAAATCGATAAGTAGAAGGGGCACGGAAGTTAATGCGGGTACGGAAGTTACAACGAAGTAACTTAATTAGAATTTGAGTCAGGAATAAATGCAACGAGCAATAATTGGTGAAAATCAAAATTTTAACAAGATTGAATCTATAAAACTTTATGATCCGACCCATAATAACGGTGATATTTAGAATTTTCCCCATCTAAACCCCCACTATTCTAGGTCTGATTACAACCACTAGCAAACATGAACTTTATTGTTGTCAGAAATAGTTAAATATCGTGTACGGATTGATCAAATAAACATTTTCGAGTTAGACAACAGTGTTATCATCTGGAGTTATCATAACCATAAACTAGTATCCCTAAAAGCGTCGATTAAACATTCATTCCGGAGGTGGCGAACAGCAATTTCATTGCCTGCTCAACTTGCAGGAGTAACTTCAGGCCTGCATTTTGCACATGCAATTTTGATAAAATCGCCCCTCACCCCTGGGTCCCTGGAAGCGGAGTACCCACTATTTGAGGCCCTGTGGGGACGACTTTCTCTAAACTTTAACCGAGGGGGGGGGGGGTGCGGAGTCGAGCCGATGAAGCACTTAAAACGACGTGCATAAACGACGGGAAGTGCACTGATAAAGGTTTCAGCCTTGGGAGAAGTTCTAATCTCTCAGGGGGAGGGGATGAAGTGCAAGTAAGTGATAATGATGCTAAGTGCTGGAGGAAGTGCTCCCATATACAAACTACAAACAGGACGCGAGACTAGATAGCCTTATATCCAAACTACTTTCAACTATGGCCGCTTGTAACTGGTGTGAAACGGCTCTTGGCTCATAGTTGGCTGTAAATTTCATATAAAACTTTGCGTTAGTCCCTATAGAAAACAGATTCAGGGGGCTTATCTCGCAACTACAAACGGGCCGTTGAAATGTTATCATAATGGTCGCGTTAGCAATGTTGCAACAAACATTTTCAATTAGCTCTAACAAGCAATAAACCAACAAAACCATAGATTAAATTACAACATTTCAAAACCAATTAAGTGAAATTCCAAAGACAAATTCAGGGAATTACATACGATATTCATCTTAAAGTAATGAATGTTTCTAATTTTAATAAAGAAATCTAAAGAACGACTGAATTGCAGATTTATCTTTTTTCCATTAAGAACTCAGAAAAATGTTTTAAGGACACAGCATCCGTTTTCTGGATTGCTAAGATGTAAAGAAAATTATGAGCTTATATATTTATCAACTTTTCTCCCTTTTATTTTAGTATCTTTATGTTTGTTGTGTAAGTTTCAATTTAATTTATAATAATTTAGTTTAATTTCTCTCTCCCTCTCTCTCTCTCTCTCTCTCTCTCTCTCTCTCTCTCTCTCTCTCTCTCTCTCTCTCTCTCTCTCTCTCTCTCTCTCCTCTCTCTCTCTCTCTCTCTCCTCCCTCTCTCTCTCTCCTCTCTCTCTCTCTCTCTCTCTCCCTCTCTCTCTCTCTCTCTCTCTCTCTCTCTCTCTCTCGCTCTCTCTCTCTCTCTCTCTCTCTCTCTCTCTCTCTCTCTCTTTCTCTCCCTCTCTCTGTCTCTCTCTCTCTCTCTCTCTCTCTCTCTCTCTCTCTCTCTCTCTCTCTCTCTCTCTCTCTCTCTCTCTCTCTCTCTCTCTCTCTCTCTCTCTCTCTCTCTCTCTCTCTCTCTCTCTCTCTCTCTCTCTCTCTCTCTCTCTCTCTCTCTCTCATATATATATAAATATATATACATTCATACTGCTTTATTTTTTTTAATTTACCCGTGATTTAATTAAATTTTATATTCTTGGTGCAGTTCAATTTTATATGATGGAATTTATGTAGTTTATAACTTGCATTTTAAGCTCTGAAGATGTGTAACCGGTGGTTAAAAATTAAGATATTATGCAGGAAGACTATATCTTTCTGACTCTTTTTTTGTGACTCTAATGAAATTTTCTTTTTAACTACGTAAAAGATTAAAGTGTAAACCTAATATGGATTTCACAATAGGTATGTTTAATATATATATATATATATATTGTTGTGATTTCAGTCCTCGAGCAAAATATAAGAAAAGAGAACAGTTCTCATTACTCGAATGGAAGAGATTGCTGGAGTGGCGAAGATCTCCAGCTGAGCATGTCTTCTCCAGGATTCTGCTAATATTCTCCAACCCTCCCCCTTAACCTTTTTTTTTATTACTTCCCCTTCCGTTTCCGGAGGAGATAATGGTTTGCAAATCGGCATGACGAAGGATACTTCAAAATACTTACTACTTTTTTTTTCGTATGACCAATGACATTTTCTGGATTTCTCACCATCCATTCCCTAGTTCGTGGTGTTTTCCAAATGAAATGAAATGTATTTATTTACCATAAATGTTAACATAAAATAATAGGATACTCCAAATAGTTTTCTTTTCTAAAAAAACAATTACTAATATTAGTCTGGACTCTGGATTTGGGCTGGCTGGTGGAGGTCCATCATCAACGGAAGGATCAAAAAGTCCAAACACCTCCACTCTTAATCCGTTCCGTTGACTAATATTAATGAAATAATTTCTTTAGATATTATTGAATTCATTTATATACGTATTACAAAAACTAACGTACATTTTTTTAATTTATTGACATACAACTATATTACAGGATAACAGGCTTCATATATGATATATGCCCCACCTTATGCGACAATTCACATGAAACCAAATTACTTTTAGCAGATTTCCCTTAAGGGAAATCAGCTATTGAGGTTGTACTCATGACGGAATTTTCGACTTTTTTCTTCAAATGTCCATCGATCCTACTACCTAGGAGATGACGAAAATGAGGTCCGCTCAAAACTATATATATATATATATATATATATATATATATATATACATATATATATTTGTCTGTTACCGCTTTAGTGGTCGCAATTTTTCTTTAATCAAACTCGATATTTAGTCGATTTATGTAAAAACGAAGATCTAGTTCATTAACGGCTAAAATCGGACCACTGGGAGGGGGGGGGTTTAGAGGGAGGATTTTCGAAACATCGAAATATCTCCGTTACTGTACGTTGGATCGAAACATTATACAGAATCAATCTTACTGTAAATTAAATTTACTATAAATATGGTTATATACATTTATTCTCTATATTGAATATTAACCGAGATATTTGCATTTTTATTAAATCTGGGCTAACGGACGTGAGTGACTTTCCCGCCAAAAACTAGTTCGGCCGTTTCCTTGATTGCTCGGCTCTCGTGAAATTTCTCTATTCTCTAAAACTTCACGTGGGAAATCTGCTTAGTTTACGCAGCCTCTGCGTGACGGACTTTTTTACTGATTTTGATGGCAAATATTTTGTAGTATACTATTACAACATTTCTTTTTTCCTAAACTCCATCTGTTACCACACTAGGAAAAGAAAGACCAAATGCTCGCTAAAGGCTGAAATCAGACTAGGAAAGAATTTTGAAAATCCGAAGTATCTAGTTGGATCGGGAAAGTGTATAGTACCAATCTTATTGTAAATTAAATTTACTGTAAATATTGTTATATGCATTTCTGTATCTTGTATTATTAGCCGAGATATTTGTATTTTTCAATGTTCAACCTTCAACAAACCCCCATTTCTATTGAAGTTACATAAATAATATTCTGTTATATAATACACAACATTATTCGAAACTTAAATATCAAATATTGTTTTCAAGAGGCCTTTATTACACGAGATACATGCGAATGTATTCTGGTGACCCCCACCCATCTTAAATTCTTGGACTACTAAAATTTGATTGATTGCGATACAAATTATTCTTTTTTATTATAAATTGCAGTACTAGATGTAGTAAATAATTTTGAATACAATTAATATATTATATTTTGATATATTCTAGTAATTGTTTTTCTTTCCGGCGAGAAGTTAGCATTACTGTTTGTGTATATTTCGGACGCTTTCCTTTGGGAGGGGAAAGATTTGCTATTACCTCTTGTATTTATTCACTTAATAATCACGGTTGTGTTGTGTTCTAGTATGTGGATTTATCTATTTTCTATTTATCAGCCCCTGCGTGACGGAATTTTTAATAAGTTTAATGACATCGTGTCCTGTAATGTGATCAGTGTGTAATATGTCAAGATGAGTTGGTAATTTTGCATGTTTGTCAGCCAAAATATTTCCCGTGATGTCTGAATGTCCTGGTGACAAATGGATTGTTATTATTTTGTTCATGTTAGTCTCTAGGAAGTAGATTTGAAAGGTTCACAAATATGTTTATTAAAAGTCCGGGTAAAAAAATAATGTCAGTAAAGGAAGTAGCGAAGGCAGTTTTTGTACGGTGACAATGTTTTTCCAGGTGCGAAACTAAACACCGATGGCCGTTAGATATTCTATACTGAAGCCTCTCGGTGCAGCAAGCTGCCAACTGGTTAGATGCAAATTGTACCACCAGATGCATTATGCACTCAGACATGTACAGTCTACTTGCATACCACACAACAAGGCGAGGGTGTCTTTTTTCTGCCATTCATTATTTATTTATGCCTTTCCTATTTACGAACGACCACTTTTAGCAGATTTCTCTTAAGGGAAATACTCGTTGAGGTCGTACTCATGACGCGATTTTCGAAAATGTCCATCGATACCTTACCTAGTAGATGATAAAAATGACGTCCGTTCAAAATTCTGTACAAATTTTTGTCTCTCTCTCTCTCTCTCTCTCTCTCTCTCTCTCTCTCTGTCTCTCTCTCTATATATATATATATATATATATATATATATATATAATTGTAACCCCGCCCAGTACATTGATTTTTATCGCGAAATTTCAAGATAACTTTTCGTTTCACACGTCAACTGCATTTTGTTTCTTTCGTGTCTGGTTGTTTGTTTGTTACCTTTTAACGCAAAGACTGCTAAACCGAATTTAATGAAACTTGTTATGTATATTACAACTAGCCCAACTTAGACTTAAGGCTATATTAATATTCTCTGAGATGAACAGGAGCGGGGGTTATGACGGAGGCCTGAAATTAAAAATAGCGATATTTCGTTTACTATTGGTTTTTCGGCAATGATGCACATAACAAAAGTTATTTATTTTGTTATTTGGAGTAACTTTTGTTATATGTACTTTTGTCTTATACCTAAGCATAAATGAGTTACACTTTTGTCGTATATCGAATTATAAACAAGATATAAGCTAAAACCTATAGCGGAAGTGAACAATTTTATTTAGCGCAAAAGACTCAACCGTACTAAATAAAACCTGGTATGTGTATTAGCACTAACGCCTTCCTTATAATAAGCCACACTAACATTTCTAGGGACGGGCAGGAGTGGGGGTACAAGGGAGGAGTGAAATTAAAAATAGTGATATTTCGTTTCCTATTGGGGTTTCGGCAAATCGGAAAGTAAAGCCAGGCCAAAAAACTACCCTCACCTTTCAGCCTCAAATGAATTCCCGAGCCAAGCCGGGTAACTGAGCTAGTATATATATATATAGATATATATATAAATATATATATATATATATATATATATATATAAATGTTAATTGGGACGGGTTATCTACATGCTTCCACCATTTTCTAACCAGGGTGAAATTTAAATTGCAATTGTTTTGTATCCTCGTTTCTATTGCTAAATTTAAAATAGCAATATCAATGAGGATATAACTATATTAACAATTTACATAAACGCACTTTATTCTCAAAGTACAGGTACTTTTCC
>CM032230.1:154307500-154352500 GCA_019009955.1 Riptortus pedestris | reverse complement strand
TTTACATGTAAATTTCAAGGGGGGAAAGGGAAGGGGGGGTTGGCTTTATGTGACACAACTAGAACAAAATTCAACCCCTCAACCCCTCCCCCCTCCCTCACTCTCCCTCTCTCTCTCACCCCTCCCTCCAAGTGATTAGTATTCCCTCTCTCGCTCTAATTATAAGAGGGACTCACAAGAGGAGTGGGGGGGGGAGGTATTTTTTTACCTCCTCGAGTTTACACAGCACCAACGGGAAAATAATTTATCGCTAGAGTTTCTTTTTCATCGGGGAAACGACACAAAGGGAATACTCTCTAACCGCACGCGAATGAAGTTAACGAAGACAGTTCGTTCGTTATCAATGATAAAGTTAACGAAGATTTGCGATTCATTCGTTTTATCAGCGATAAAGGCCTGATGGGAAATGAACGATAGAAAGCTTTTATTCATAAAATATAACCTCAATATTTTTTTTTAATGGCCATGTAGAATACCCGGGTTCATTCGTTCATAAAAAAAAAAGTCCGTCACGCAGGGGCTGCGTAAACTAAGCAGATTTCCCAAGTGAAGTTTAGTAATAGATAAATATACATACTGCTGACACAACAACACCGTGAATACAAATACAAACGGTTAAATTCAAGAAATGTTTCATCCAATTTCAATAACCTGCCGACAGGAAGCGTTAGTTTAGAAATGTAAACAAACGGGTCGGCCCGCCTCACACCGGAAAGAAAAACAATTACTGAAATATATCAGAATATAACACATTAATTTTATTGAGAACTATTTACTATATCTAGTATTGTAATTAATAATGAGTCAGAATAATTGTTATCTCAATCAATAAAATTTTAGTAGGCCAAAACTTTAAGACGGAGGGGGGCGTCACCAGGGCATATTTGCATGTATCTCGTATAATAAAGGTCTCTTGAATACAATTTTTGGTATTTAAACTTCCAATAATGTGATTTATTATGTAGCAGAGTATTGTTTAAATCTAAGGGTTAACAAAAAATAGATAATTCTTCAAAAGGCTGACCGGGCCTAAAGACCACTCAGATTTACGTTTTTCTAACATATCTAAAACAGATCAACATTTACAAAAACATATAATACAAAATAGAATAGGTCCACAGCATACCTAAAACGATTTAAAAGGGTTAACTTTTATTATATTCTTTGGACAAAGCACGGCTATGAGAAAGAATCAGATGTTAAAGAAATATTTTCCATAGTATAAAAGTACAAAAAAGGTAAGCACATGAAGGAGTAAAAATATCATCCTAATAATAACAATCACCAACGCTGTGGGGCTCAAAACAAAATAAATAAAATAAAAAAAATAATATAAATGTACTAGTATATAGGAATAACATAATTGTTTTATTAAAACCATTTTAAATTATTTTCCTTATTATTAGTCTAATTTTTATTTGTTTGTATATCTAATGTTTATTTATGTCTTATGTTTATTAATTGTCTTTATTACTAGTACTTAATGGTTATTTGTTGTGTTTAATTTTTTATTTGTTGTTTCAGTTTTAGTTATTTGCAGATATCCCTTAAAGGAAATCAGCTATTGAGGTTGTACTCATGATGGAATTTTCGAAATTTTTCTTCAAATATCCATCGATCCTACCTAGTAGATGAAGAAAATGAGGTCCGTTCAAAACTGTATATATATACTTGTCTGTTACCACTCTAGAGGTCGCAATTTTTGTTTAATCATTACCAAACTCGATATTTAGTCGTTTTATGTAAAAATAAAGATCAAGTTCGTTAACGGCTGAAATTGGACCAGTGGGAGGGAGGGTTTAGAGGGGAGGATTTTCGAAAATACAAAATATCTCCGTTGCTATACGTCGGATCGAAAAGTTGTACAGAATCAATTTAATTGCAAATTACATTTACTATAAATATTGTTATATACATTTATTCTCTATCTTTAATATTAACTGAGATATTTGCAATTTTAATAAATCGACGGCTAACGGACGAGAGTGACTTTCCTGCCAAAAACTCGTTCGGCCGTTTCCTTGATTGCTCGGCTCTCGTGAAATTTCTCTATTATAAACCTTCAAGTGGGAAATCTGCTTAGTTTACGCAGCCCTGCGTGACGGACTTTTTTTCTATAATTTTGTTTTCATTTTACATTGTGAAACTTTGACCCAAATCGCCAAGATGCGGCTGCTCCAGTATAAATAAATAAAATAAAAAAACCTTTTTCTGGTAGTTAAATAAAAAAATTAAAACCTATAACAATACGATGAGAAGAAGAGTAAAAAGCTATATATAATACATCACATTCTGGAATTAAAACATTCCGGCATAGAAATAACCCTACCAACAATTCGCACAGAAACAAATTTATAAGCCTCTAACGTAATAAGAAGATTAATGCTGAAGAATGGGAGAGAAAGAGCTAGCTAAGTGAAATAACTGGAAGAGGGGAAAATAAAGCGAAACGTAAAAAATTAAAACAAGAAAAAACTTTGGAAAATAAAAGTACATTACGTCCGCACGAGCTAAATAAAGGCTCCAGCGAATTCTAATTCGACTAATCTGATAAACAACTCAGTATTCACCGTGCCGTGATTCGGATAGACAATTTTTTCTGTATCATAATGCATACGAATAGTTATAATACAATGTTGCGGACAAACCATTTTCTTATAAATTATACTTTTTTATGTATTGTCACATTAGCTATTAGTGAGTTAATATTAAGTAGTTTTAGCTAATTAAAAAGAAATCAAGTGTAATTTTTCAAGGTCCAATACCCCATAAGAAATTTATTTAAAGTATTTGTATACATCAGTTTATGATTCAACACGGAGTAATTATTTAAAAGTCCGTCACGCAGGGGGCTGCGTAAACTAAGCAGGTTTTCCATGCGAAGTTTTACAATAGAGAAACCTGCATACAGGCCCACCATGAGTAAATACAAACGGTAATAAGAAATCTTTCAGTTAATTTTAATAAATCCCCAACAGAAACGGCTTCTGAATTGTAAAAATAATTTATATTTTAATAACTCAAATTTTAGCAGTACAAGAAAAAAAGAAGGGGGGGCGGACGAACATACCGTATTTGCATAAATCACTCAAAGTAACGAAGGTAAGGTAAGGTTAGAAGAAGCTTCCACCTGAGCCGAGAAGTTACGAAAACGGCCGAACTAATCCAAACAATACCCGACCACAGCCTTCATAAAAGTGTAAATATCTCGGTTAATATTCAAGATAGAGATGAAATGTATATAACAATATTTATTGTAAAATTAGTTGACAATAAGATTGGTTCTGTACAAATTTTCGATTCGATGCATAATAACGGAGATATTTCGAATTTTTGAAAATCCCCACCTCTAAACCCCCCCCTCCCACTGGTCCGATTTCAGCCATTAACGAACTTGATCTTCCTTTTTACATAAAACGATTAAATACCGAGTTTGGTGACGATTAAACAAAAATTGCGACCGCTAGAGTGTTAACAGGCAAATATATATATATATATAGTTTTGAACGGACCTCATTTTCGTCATCTCCTGGGTAGGGTCGATGGACATTTGAAGAAATTTTTCGAAACTCGCGTCATGAGTACAACCTCAATAGCTGATTTCCCTTAAGGGAAATCTGCTAAAATTCTTATAACGCCTTCGTATATGTGTGAAATACTCTTGACGTCAACATTTCAGGTGGAAACAGCTGTATTCGGGAAAGCGAACCTGACTTTTCGCGGGTATTCGCTCCATTTGGCGCACAGATCAAAGGTTCGCGCCGACCCTTCACAATTGACTGGATGTACACGCACGGTCCGTGAGCATTCCCGAAATACGGCAACACGGAGTATCTTAACTAAACAATTAATTAACTCTAACCAACGGCGGCGTCGAGTGGCGAGGCAGGGGATCAAATGCCGCTGACAACCACTCCAATTGCCAATAGAAATGGGAATACCTCCATACATTAACTTAATTAATAGCGGGCCTATTATATACTCCTGAATGGACTGGATAGCAGGCAATGCTTATATAGGCCATCGGCTCCTGCTTTCCAACATGTCCTGGGAAATACAAGGATAGTTCGTATGACCTCAGGTCAACACTTCATACATTACAAGTGTGTATGTAATATCCTACCTGAAAAAAGTCCGTCACGCAGGGGCTGCGTAAACTAAGCACATTTCCCACGTGAAGTTTTACAATAGAAAAATCTGCCTAATAACAGGTGTCGTAGTAAGAAACCTCTTAACCTAAACATTATTTAGGGCGTAATAACCCAGTAGTTTCTAGCCCCAAAAAACAGTTAACCTAACCTCTAAACCTATTCACGAGGGACGAATAGTTATGGAAACGACCACCAGAGCTCTCGGCGGAAAGTCCGAACATAGACTCTTGCCGACCACACGCAGAATACAAATGCAAATATCTCGGTTAATATTCAAGATAGAGAATAAATGTATATAACAATATATATAGTAAATTTAATTTGCAATAAGATTAATTCTGTACAAGTTTTCGGTCCGACGTATAGTAACGGAGATATATCGAAGTTTCGACAAGCCTCCCCTCTAACCCCCCCTCCCCCTCCCACTGGTCCGATTTCAGCCGTTAACGAACTTGATCTTTCTTTTTACATAAAACGACTAAATATCGAGTTTGGTAACGACCAAACTAAAATTGCGACCGCTAGAGCGGTAACAGACAAATATATATATATATATATATATATATATATATATATATATATATATATATATATACAGTTTTGAACGGACCTCATTTTCGTCATCTTCCTTGGTAGGATCGATGGACATTTCAAGAAAAATTTCGAAAATTCCGTCATGAGTACAACCTCAATAGCTGATTTCCCTTAAGGGAAATCTGCTAAAATGAGTAGGACCTCAATAGCAGATTTCCCTTAGGGGAAATCTGCTAAAACCTACAGAAAGGGAGTTAAATTTCCACACCTCCCGTAGAATCGTTTAGCAGATTTCCCTTAATGTAAATCAGCTATTGAGGTCGTACTCATGACGCAAGTTTCGAACAATTTCCTCAAATGTCCATCGATCCTATTCAGGAGATGACGAAAATGAGGTCCGTTCAAAATTATATATATATATATATATATATATATATATATATATATATATATATATATATATATATATATGAGTGTTAACGCTCTAGCGGTCGCAATTTTTGTTTGATCGTTACCAAACTCGGTATTTAATAGTTTTATGTAAAAAGGAAGATCAAGTTCGTTAATGGCTGAAATCTGACAAGTTGTATAGGGATGGGTTTAGGACGGACGAATTTCGATAAATTTTAATTTCTCCGTTATTATGCTTCGGATCGAAAAGATGTATAGAACCAATCTTATTGCAAATTACATTTACTATAAATATTGTTATATACATTTCTTCACTATCTCGAATATTAAACGAGATATTTGCATTTTTCCAATTTTCAGCCTTCAGCAAACCGCCACTTCTACTCATGTTACATTAACAATACTCTGCTACGTAATAAACCACATTATTCGTAGTTTAAATGCCAAAAATTGTATTCAAGAGACTTTTATTATTCGAGATACATGCAAATATGTCCTGGTGACCCCCCCTCCCCCGTCTTAAGGTTTTTGGACTACCATATATTCTGATATGTTGCATTAATTGTTTTTCTTTCCGGTGTGTAAGGCGGGCAGACCCGTTTGTTTATATTTCTAACCTAACGCTTCCTGTCGGCAGGTTATTGAAATTGGATGAAACATTTCTTATTAAAGTTTGTATTTATTCTCGGTGTAGTTGTGTTACCAGTATGTAGATTTATCTATTACTAAACTCCAGCGTGACGGACTTTTTTGTGATTATTGTGTGAAGTTAGAAAGAGTTACTTTTCAAAAAATGTCAAAATTGACGTAGGTTAATGGTTATATTAAAAGATAAAACTGATAAGGCCATTACAAGTTGAGAGTTATTATTGGATTATGTTAGAATTGATTATGACACCGAGAGAGGAGTATATTGGAAGCCTGTAACAATATAAGGCAGTTATAAGGCAATTAGGAAGTCTGTTCTAATCACTTTCCGATGTAGGATTCGTCGAGTGCATTAGAGTGCAGCTGGAGTATAATGCACGCACTCGGCTGATGCACTTCAATAAAGTCTAATGCTTTTTTAATATGATTATGACGCCTTATGGTCTTGATCCTGTCATTAATCAGGACCAGCTGATGAAGCTGGCAGCATGGAACTGATAGGAAATGCCATGGGTTTCTGTTAGACCCAGCAGGAGCTGCGTACACTAAGCAGATTTCCAACGTGAAGTTTTACAGTAGAGAAATCTGCCTAATAACAACTGTAGTAGTAAGAAACCTCTAAACCTATTCACAAGGGACGAATAATTACGGAAACGGCCGCCAGAGCTCTCGGCGGAAAGTCCGAACATAGACTCTTGCCGACCACACGCAGAATACAAATGCAAATATCTCGGTTAATATTCAAGATACAGAATAAATGTATATACCTATGTGTATATGTATATATGTACAATATTTATAGTAAATGTAATTTGCAATAAGATCCATTCTATACAATTTTTCGATCCGACGCATAATAACGGAGATATTTTGAATTTTCAAAAATCCCCCCTCTTAACCCCCCCCTTCCCACTGGTCCGATTTCAGCCATTAACGAACTTGATCTTTCTTTTTACATAAAACGATTAAATTCCGAGTTTGGTAACGATCAAACAAAAATTGCGACCGTTAGAGCGTTAACAGACAAATATATATATAATATTGAACGGACCTCATTTTCGTCACCTCCTGGGTAGGAAGGATCGATGGACATTTGAAGAAATGTTTCGAAACTCGCGTCATGAGTACGACCTCAATAGCTGATTTTCCTTAAGGGAAATCTGCTAATAGTGACATCTCACTGATTAGGCAAGACGAAAATTTGTACAGTATCAGAAAAGACTAAACGTTGATTTCCCCTCCACTAGTACAGACTTATTACTAATGACCATATCCACTATTTATTTTAAAAAAATGTTTAGTCAGTGATATTTTTAACAAATTCTGTAACACAAGAGTTGCGTACAGTAAGCAGATTTCACACGGACTGATATGACACGCTAGCGAGTTCGTCTCACCATATATTTCTCTATGTAAAGCTCCGTGAGACAAAGTAGAGGTTTACTGAATGCTGAAAACAATAAAAAGTATGAATAACTCACTTCATTTGAATTAAGAGAAAATATAGCAACAAACCTAAGTAGAGCATAATTGTTTACGACTGAGTCTATAACAGTTTTCGAACTAACTCGGATAATAAACAAAATATCTTGATTTTTCGAGTCCCCCTCACCCATTAATCTCCTCCTCAAGAATCCGAATTTAATAACGAACATGATCTTTAGGGGTGAATGAAACGGTTAAATACTAAGTATGGTATAGATCAAATAAACATAAATACACACAGTTCTTGCGTGAAGGACTTTTTATGGGTGACTCTTGTTGTTAAACAATGAAAAATGAATAAGAATATACGATAGGGAATAATATATATATATGTATGTATATTATATATATATATATATATATATATATATATATATATATATATATAGAGAGGGAGAGAGACAGAGAGAGAGAGCGAGAGGGGAGGGGAGAGGGAGGGAGAGAGGGGGAGGGAGAGGGAGAGAGAGAGAAAGAGAGACCGAGAGAGAGAGAGAGAGAGAGAGAGAGAGAGGGAGGAGGGAGAGGGGAGAGAGAGAGAGAGAAAGAGAGAGAGAGGGGAGAGAGAGAGGAGGGGGGGAGAGGGGAGAGAGAGAGAGAGAGAGAGAGGGAGAGAGAGGGGAGGAGAGAGGAGAGAGAGAGAGAGAGAGAGAGAGAGAGAGAGAGGAGAGAGGAGAGAGAGCGAGAGAGAGAGAGAGAGAGAGAGAGAATGAGAGAGATGGAGAGAGAGATGAGTGATAGAGAGAGAGAGGAGATATAGCGAGAGAGAGGAGAGATAGCGAGAGAGAGAGAGAGGAGAGACACCGAGAGAGTGGAGAGATAGCGAGAGAGATGGAGAGAGAGGAAAGAAAGCGAGAGGGAGAGAGAGGAGAGATAGCGAGAGAGAGGAGAGATAGCGAGAGAGATGGAGAGAGAGAGGAGAGATAGCGAGAGAGAGGAGAGAATGCGAGAGAGATGGAGAGAGAGAGGAGAGATAGCGAGAGAGAGGAGAGATAGCGAGAGAGAGGAGAGAGAGAAGAGAGAGAGAGAGAGCTTATACATGTAGCTATCCAATTGCCTTACAATGTTCTCCGCATCCTGGTATCCGGCCACAGCCCAACTTTTCTAGTACGGCTTCAGGAAGTACAAACCACCATCGAGTTACAGAATTAATGAGTTAAGCCAGTATTGGTGAAGCACATGATGATGAAGTTAAAAAGGTAACTGCTTAATAAAAGTTTGTAATTTATTTATGATAAGATAAGTAGACAGGTAGCGGATTATACAGGTGATTATCCGAAGCTTGTTACAATCTGTGCGGAAGTTATTTTCAATTAGGGTTGGCCCGTAATAACCTCCCGACTAAACCCCCCCCCCCCATCGAGTGCATTAGAATGCAGCTGGAACTAATGAACATCCTCGTTTAATGCAGTTTAATCAAGTTTTATACCGAGAGAGAGGGAGAGGAGAAGTTGAGAAGACATTAGGGAAAGGGGGGGGGGCTCGGAGCACAAGTTCAACCGAACAAGTATTTACTTTGTTCTCGGCGGTTAATATTACCCTGTAATGAGTTCTCTAATAGTTCCACCCTCTAACAGGTTCTAAATCTCTACAAGTCTTGTTTACTCATAATAACCGTTGCAACAGTCAAAGGGCGGAGTTAATAACTTCTGAAATCCCCCCCCCCCGGCGTATGTGATTATACACCGTGTTATATTATATACCGTGTTATCTGTACCAATGGAGCATGGATAACTAACTAATAACGTTATCACGTGATATCTTAACTGCTTAACGCCATTCGGAGAAACTTCTCCGCCCAACTCGCAAGATCATGTCTAGTTTATTTCGTCGAACCAGATACAAGAAGTACCTAGTTTTATAGATCAATACTCCCCGTTTTCAGCCAGGCTTGACCAATTGAAAATGGATAACCACTTTTTGAACCACAAATTGATAACAATGGTCGGTTATCATTTTCCAAGGTCCATTTGTGGCTCGTTCATCATTTACGCCTATTAGCAGATTTCCCTTAAGGGAAATCAGCTATTGAGGTTGTACTCATGATGCGATTTTCGAAATTTTTCTTCAAATGTCCATCGATCCTACCCAGGAGATGACGAAAATGAGGTCCGTTCAAAAACTGCTATTTATATATATTATATATATATATATTATATATTATATATATATAAATATATATAATATATATTTGTCTGTTACCTCTCTAGCGGTCGAAATTTTTGTTTGATCGTTACCAAACTGGATATTTAGTCGTTTTGTGTAAAAAGAATGATCAAGTTCGTTAACGGCTGAAATCGGACCAGTGGGAGGGGGGGTTTAGAGGAAAGGATTTTCGAAAAATCAAAATATCTTCGTTACTATACGTCGGATCACAAAATTGTACAGATTCAAATCTTATTGCAAAATTAAATTACTATAAATATTGTTATATACATTTATTCCTTATCTTAAATTTAACGAGATATTTGAATTTTTTATGAAATTGGCCGATATACCCCGATTTTTGAATTTTCCGCGAAAAGCTAGATCGGCCCTTTGCCTAACCGTTTGGTTCTTCTATGGAGATTTCTCTATTACCCCCCCCCCCCCCCCCTCCCCCCCCCCCCCCCCCCCACCCGCCCCCCAATATAACTTCACGTGGGAAATCTGCTTAGTTTACGCAGCCCCTGCGTGACGGAATTTTTTAAAAGTCCGTCACGCAGGGGGCTAAGTAAACAAAGCTTATTTCTCTCGTGCTCCAAGAATTTGGATAAATCTAAAAAAAAAATATAAATAAAATAAAATACAATGAACACAATATCTGTTATTTAGGCTTCAAATAACGGCTTATTGTTAATATCACATGAGTAGGAGTGGAGGTTTCCTAAAGGCCGACAACTAAAAAATGCAAATATCTTGGTTACCGTGTATATAACAGTATTTATAGAAAAAGTCCGTCACGCAGGGGCTGCGTAAACTAAGCAGATTTCCCACGTGAAGTTTTACAATAGAGAAATCTGCCTAGTAACAACTGTAGTAGTAAGAAACCTCTAAACCTATTCCCGAGGGACGAACAGTTACGGAAACGGCCAGAGCTCTCGGCGGAAAGTCCGAACATAGCTGACTCTTGCCGACCATACGCAGAATACAAATGTAAATATCTCTGTTAATATTCAAGATAGGGAATAAATGTATATAACAATATTTATAGTGAATTTAATTTGCAATAAGATTGATTCTATACAATTTTTCGATACGACGTATAGTAACGGAGATATTTCGAATTTTCGAAAATCCTCCCCTCTAAACCCGTTTTTTTTACATAAAATGACCAAATATCGAGTTTGGTAACGATCAAACAAAAATTGTGACCGCTAGAGTGGTACCAGACAAATATATTATACATATATATATATAATATATATATATATAATATATAATATATATAATTTTGAACGGACCTCATTTTTGTCATCTACTAGGTAGGATCGATGGACATTTGAAGAAAAATTTCAAAAATTCCGTCTTGAGTACAACCTCAGTAGCTGATTTCCCTTAAGGGAAATCTGGTATAAATTCAATGAGCACAATATTTGGCATTTAGGCTTCAAATAAAGTGATTCATGATATAACGGCTTATTGTTAATATGGTGTAGGAGTGGAGGATTACTGACGACAGAAAACTCAAAATTGTTAATATCTTTGTTAATATGTATATAACAAGATTTATAGAAAATTACATTTGCAATAACATTGAATCTATACAATTTTTCGATCCGACGTATAATAACGGAGATATTTCTAATCTTTCAGCTTGTCCGATTTCACCAGTCAACAAACAAGATCTTCATTTTTACATAAATCATTTAAGTATCGAGTATGTTTCCGATCAAACAAAAATTGCGATCGTGAGAGCGTCAACAGACAAATATATTAATACAGTTTCGAACGGACCTCATTTTCGTCATCTCCTGGGTAGGATCGATGGACATTTGAGAACATTTTTCAAAAATAGTGTCATGAGGACGACCTCAATAGCTGATTTTCCTTAAGGGAAATCTGCTAAAAACTGGAACACAATCGACACTCTTAAATGTTAATAAAAATAATAATAATAAAATAAGGAAAAGAGAAAAGCAAAGAAATAACTAAATTAAAAAAAAGAAGAGAAAACAAAAAAAAAATGAATAAATAAAAGAAAAAGGGGAAAGGGAAACTAAAAAATAAAATACTATATTAAAATAATAATAAATAAAATTAATGTTTATCCACCCTGCTAATGTAAGAAAGAAGTAAGGAGTAGTGTGTGTGTGGAAATTGTAGATTATAGTGTGTTGTATATATTAATGTCTTTTAGGTGTTTAATGATTGAGTCTAGGTAATTACTGTTATCGGTCAAAGGTTCCTGTAAGTCATGTGGAATATCTAAATTGTCTCTTGGTCGACAGTCAGTCAATATGTGATGTACAGTTAATGTTTCGTTACAATGTCTGCAAGTCGGTGTGTCCTTGTTTGTCCCCCCCCCCAGTCAATCTTATATTTTCATTTATATTATTTTCACCATCTTGATGTTTCCATACAATACTATTTGATTCTTATAAAAATGTTATTCCAATGAACCCATCAAAAACCACCTTTGTTCATTCCTTTTACGTTTCCCTCTATTTTTTTTTGCTATTCTTTTTTTTGCGTGCACGATTTAGTTATGAGTAAATCACCGGTGTTGCGGAACTCATTTAAATAAAAAAATAACATTTTAATAAAAGTATACTTCCATTTAATTCCTCCGACTTATAATATATATACACACACACACACACACACACACACACACACACACATATATATATATTTGGTTGGTATTATAGGCCTATAAGATCTTTATCTGCCCATCCTGTCTAATTTTAACTTCAGGGAGTAGTAATATTTAACACGCACGAACGAGGAAACGTAAGCGAACGTCGAAGCACAAAGTGAGCCACCCCCAAACCCCAAATATTTCTTCCGATTAGCCCTTAGGGCGAGAAACAAGCCCTCCCCTCCCGCCAATGAATATGCAACAATGACGGTACTTAGCAGGCATAAAAGTATTTGAGATTCTCAGATATCGAGAGAATACCAAATGAGGCGAGGGAGGGGCTTTTCTGCGACTTGAAAACAACCCCCAGCTCACAAGAGAACTTAAAGGCCATTTTATAATATCACAAATCCGATTTTGTTCCGAGGAACAGAAGGCCGCTTTAAGCCCCGGCCCTCGTTTCAAAACATCCTGTATTTACATCTCAAAGATGTTTATTTCGTTCAAGAACAGAGCTTTCCACACGCTGACTTTCCAATTGCAATTAGTACTTACAATACTTCAATACATACTTGGAAATTTGGTAAGAAGCGTCTACCATGTTTCTAGATATTTAGCAGATTTCCCTTCAGGGAAATCAGCTATTGAGGTTGTAATCATGACGGCATTTTCGAAATTTTTCTTCAAATGTCCATCAATCCTACCTAGTAGATGACAATATTGAGGTCCATTCCAAATATATATATATATATATATATATATATATATATATATATATATACATACGTATATTGGTCTGTTACCGCGATAGCGGTCGCAATTTTTTTTTTGATCGTGTCCAAAGTCGATATTTAGTCGTTTTATGTAAAAAGAAAGACCAAGTTCGTTAACGACTGAAATTGGACTAGTAGGAGAGGGGGGTTTAGAGGGGAGGATTTTCGAAAATTCGAAATATCTCCTTTACTATACGTCGGATCAAATAATTTTACAGAATCAATCTTATTGCAAATTACATTTGCTATAAGTATTGTAATATACATTTGTTCTCTACTTTGAATATTAACTGAGATATTTGCATTTTTATTAAATCGACGGCTAAGGGACGAGAGTGACTTTCCCGCCAAAAGCTCGTTCGGCCGTTTCCTTGATTGCTCTCCTGAAATTTCTCTATTGTAAAACTTCACGTGGGAAATCTGTTTAGTTTACGCAGCCCCTGCGTGACCGACTTATTTAGATTGGAGCCTTCAGGAAAACCCCTCACCTACACTTGTCGTGTTATTTTTTGTTCGATAGGTACCAAATTCACGATTAAATTTGAGTTTCGTAACCATCGACTAAAAATTGCGACCGCTAAAGCGGTAATATATATATATACATATATATATATATATATATATATATATATAAAATTTTAAACAGACATCATTTTCGTCATCTCCGGGGTAGGATTGGTGGACATTTGTGGGAATTTTTCAAAAATCGCGTCATGAGTACGACCACAATAGCTGATCGCATTTATTGGTAATTTGCTAAAAGAGTAAAAATTATGTTCAGCAACATTTCTTTGTGATACATATAGAAACGGAAATTTTTGAGGTTTTGTTTCTTGAACCCTTTCTGACTAAAATCTATAAATGCAGTTGTCGAAATGCACATACTGTTCAGTTAGACATAAAAGCTAAAGTATAACTTTTCATGGACTTGATGTCACTAGTGGGCAAAGGGGCAAGATTAATAGAAACATTATGCAAGGTTGCAATCCTTAATCCTTCTATCCTATGCCATGTCAATCCGTGCAAATATTATAAAATCTTTTCATTCTCGTAAATTTAAAATCCGAAAAGTGACAGTAATTTACTACCGTACTCCCCCAACAAATCTGAAGAAAAAATAATTCATTAAAAGCAGTAGGGAATCGGAACGCAAATTAACTCATAGAATTTTTAATTTCACTACAATTGTTACATACATGTAAAAGACAAAACTTAGTTGTGTTTCATATGATACATTGTTTCGTTTCGTTACATAGAAGTATCCATTAAAAATGATTGAATTGTTTTAAATACTTAATGACTGGAGTGAACAAGAGGGAAATTAATGAAACATTTGACCTTTTTTGACAGACAAACGAGAATCAGATTGAAATGACCCCTGTTGAACTTTGTCAGAGTAAAAAACATTCATCATCATGAAGAAATTTTTGAATTCACGACAGTGGTTTATAAAATAAAAGTCGGACACGAAGGGTTGAGTAAACTAAGCAGATTTCCCACGTATTTGCATTTATCTCAAAAAGTAAATGCTCGTTTGGAAAAATATTTGGTATTTATGCTTCAAATAATGCGCTTCATAATATAACAGCTTATTGTTAATATGACATGAGTAGGAGGAAGAACTTAGTGAAGGCCGAAAACTAAAAAATGCAAATACCTACGTTAATAATAAAGAAAATGAAAAAAAAAAAAGTAAATAACATTTATAGAAAATTACATCTGCAATATTATCGATTGTATAAACATTTTCGATCTAATGTATAATAATGAAGATATTTCAAATTTTTGAAATTCCCCCTCAACCCCCCCCTCCCACTGGTCCGATTTTAACCGTTAACAAGCTTAATCTTCATTTTTACATAAACCGTTCAAATAACGAGTTTGGTATCGATTAAACAAAAGTCTGTCACGCAGGGGCTGCGTAAACTAAGCAGATTTCCCATGTGAAGTCTAACAATAGAGAAATGAGCATACTGGGAACACAACGGTAATGAGAAATCTTTCAGTTAATTAAAATAAATTCCCAACTGAAAAGGCTTCCGAATTTTAAGAATAATTTATATTTTAATAATTCAAATTTTAGTAGTCCAAAAACAAAAGCAGGGCGGGGGGGGAGGATGAAAAGAACGTATTGACATAAATCTCACAAAGGTAAGGTAAGGTTAGAAACGACACTTAAGGTTAGAAGAAGCTTCCACCTGAGCCGAGCAGTTACGAAAACGGTCGACCTAATCCGAACCATACCCGTATATTCATAAAAATGCAAATATCTCGGTTAATTATCAAGATAGAGAATGAATGTATATAACAATATTTATAGTTCTTTTAATATGCAATAAAATCAGCTCTATACAATTTTTCCCTTAAGGGAAATCTGCTAAAAATTGCTACCAGATTATATATATATATATATATATATATATATATATATATATATATATATATACTAATGACCGGACCTCATTTCCGTCATCTAGGTACGATCGATGGACATTTTAAAAAATTATTTAAAAATCCCATCATGACTACAACCTAAATAGCTGATTTCATCTAAGGAAAATTTGTTAATAACATAACCAGATTGAACTTTGACAGAGAGAAACATTTATCATTACGATGAAATATAAACTCTCGACTGAGGTTTATAAAAGTATTTCAAAGCTCTTTGAGGAATGATATTTAGCTGACGGAAATACAATACAGCTAGCATTTCCGAGTCAAGTGGTCGAGGGTTGCCTCCCCCATGTTGGAAATAGCCGGAGCGGGGAAGATAAAAGGGCGGACCAAGAGGCAGGCCGGCCCGAGGTGGGAGCCGCTCCAACTCCTTAATAGGATTATCGAGGTAATTCCAAGCCCACGTGTTGGTTCCTCTTGCCAGCGCCTACACCAGCGCTCTCTATCGCCCATTTAACTAATAAACCTGACCATCGCTATTCAATTTGACGTCAAAACAAACTCACCGATATTTTTCACACCTCAAATAAAAAGGTCCGTCACGCAGGGGCTGTGTAAACTAAGTAGATTCCCCATGTGAAGTTTCACAATATATGAATGCACATACTAGTAACACACTGAGAAATCATTCAGTGATTTTATATTTTTATAATCTCCACAACGGAAAGCGTCTAAATTGTAAACAAACAAGTCAACCAACCTCTCAGAACGCTACACATTTAATAATTAATTTTAGTGAAAAATATTTACAATATCTTTTGCTGTAATTTAGAATGAATCAGAATAATTTTATATGCACTCAAATTAAAGTAATCCAACATGCTTAGGAGTGAAGGTTTGATAAAGGCTAAAAACTGAAAAATGCAAATATCTCGGATAATATTCAAGGTAGAGAATTAATGTATATAACAATATTTATAGTACTTTTAATATGCAATGAAATTGGCTCTATACAATTTTTCAATCCGACGAAGATATTAAAGTATGATTCAAAAATAACTGAGATATTACAGAAATACTCCCTGTAAACTCCACCCCTCTCCCTCCACTAGGACTAAATATCGAGTTTGGTAACGATCAAACAAAAATTGCGACCACTAGAGCATTAACAGACACACCTATATGTATATTGAAAATTTTATATAACTTATATCGAATAAATCCTAAAAGAATTTCCGAATCAAGACAGCGAATCTGGCATAATAAAGGAGCCATTGAAACCCGTATTAGGTATTTAAGATTAGAAAAAAAAAATGTTCATGATATAACGGCTTATTGTTTACATGACATAAGTAGGAGTGGGGATTTACTGAAGGACGAAAACCAAAAAAAAAAGAAAAAAATAATATATCGGTTAATATACATGGTAGAGAAAATATGTTTTTCTGTAATCGTTGAATAATGGTAACATTACTTAACTGAAATGAGTGAAGAAAGTGAAACATTTTGCAATAGAGTGAAGAAAGTGAATTGCCTTCTTAATTAGTAATAAGTATAAATTAAAAAATTTGAAGTTGGAAATTAAATGATTTTAAATGTTTCTTAACAATATAAGAATTTATTTTAACAAAATAAATTGAAATGTGAATGAAATATTGGTGGAAATAATCAATATATTTTAAAATTTAAATATAATAATAATTACCTTCCTTGTTTATAACCTGCACTTGTTTATAACTGCACTACTTCACAATCATCACTAGTTGTTTTATAACTATGCTTATAACCTTTCACAACCATGCTTATAACCTACCAACAACATACCATAATCTTCACAAGATCCTAATTTTGTTCATATTCTGGTTAGATCTGATCATGTATTACACGATTACAGAAAAAAATTAATATTACACTCGTGACGAAAGTAGAATTTACAACTCTCGTGAAATTACCAGACTCGCTTCGCTCGTGTGGGTAAACGTTTCACTCGAGTTGTAAAATTATCTACTTTCGTCACTTGTATAATAAATAACTATTATAAGAACAAATATAGGTAATTAAATTTTCAATAAGTATGGTTCCGTATATTTTTTAATCCGACTTATTATAACAAAAATATTTTGAATTTTTAAAATTTCTACCTCTGAACCCCCCCCCCCCAGGTCTCCCGGGTCAGATTTCACAGACTTCAGCCGTTAACAAACTCAATCTTCAGTTTTACATAAAATGCTTATATATCGAGTTTAGTAACGATCAAACAACTATTTCTTCCGCTAAAGTGTTAACAGCCATATATATATCATCTTCTAGCTAGGATGAATGGACATTTGAGGACCTCAATAGCTGATCTTTTATTTTTATCTTAAGGGAAATTTGCCAGATTAATATGTATATTGCACTTATTGCATTTACTACTTCATTTGAAAGTGATATAGGATATCTTTGTTTTAATGCATCCCATTGAAAAAATGCCATAGGACGTAATTCATTGATTCGTGATAAACAAAAATAGTTTTATTACAATCTCATCTCTAAATGATACAATGAAAATCCGATTATTTACTTCCGCACCCGAGTCCCAACTTCCTTTCCATTGATTTTGGAGAAGGAGCACAATCGAGGAAATACAGTACTAAAAATGCATTCCAACTTTCTAAAGCTAGTCGATTTCGATTGTAATCGTAATTCAATGAAATAATGCAGGATATTTTGTTTATATATAAATTAAGGTATATATAATTCTTCTGGGCTGCGTAAACTAAGCAGTTTTCCGACCTGTGCTATGTATTTGCACTTATTTCAAAAAAGTATAAGTTCAATGAGAACAATATTTAGTATTTATGCTTCAAATAATGTACTTCATAGTATAACAGCATATTGTTAATAAAACATGAGTAGGAAGGGAGGTTTACTGAAGGTCAAAAACTGAAAAGTCCGTGACGCAGGGGCTGCGTAAACTAAGCAGATTTCCCTCGTGAAGTTTTACAATAGAGAAATTTCACGAGAGCCGAGCAGTTAATGAAACGGCCGAACTAGCTTTTGGTGGGAGTCACTTCGTCCGTTAGACACCCAGATTTAATAAAAATGCAATTATCTCGGTTAATATTCAAGATAGAGAATGTATATAACAATATTTATAATAAATTTAATTTGGAATAAGATTGAATCTATACAAATTTCGATTCGACGTAATGTAACGGAGATATTTCGAATTTTCAAAAATCATCCCCTTTAAACTCCTCCTCCCCCTGGTCCGATTTCAGCCGTTAACGAACTTAAAATTTCTTTTTACATAAAATGACTAAATGTCGAGTTTGGTAACGATCAAACAAAATTGCGACTGCTAGAGCAGACAAATATATATATATATATATATATATATATATATATATATATATATATATATATATACATACAGTTTTGAACGGACCTCATTTTCGTCATCTACTAGGTAGGATCGATGGTAATTTAAAGAAATTATTCGAAAATCGTGCCATGAGTACAACCTCAATAGCAGATTTATTCTAAGGGAAATCTGCTAATATACAATTCTTAGATAATAAAACAATTAGATTAAACATTAGAAATATTTTGGTCTGGTCGTTGAGGGCGCCTACAATATCTCCTAACGCAACTCCCACCTGTATTGCGGGATAGTATAACCGTATATTCCCCTTGGAATGGAGTTTGTCAGGAGTCAAAAGGACAATGGAAAATGTCATTATATTATAAAACAACTAAATAATGCTTAAAATAATAAACCTGAAACCAATGCCATTCGTTTAATGAGTAAAATGAATAGTTGTTCGTCTCTCAGGAAACACAAATAGATTCTTGGGAAGACAAATAATTTTGTAGATTCCTCAAAATTGAAATTCGTCCAAACTTATAATTATTTGCACTAGTGAAGCAATACGATTACGTTCGTTCGTAAGTCATTCGAATTATTATTTAAGGTTCAAAACAGGCAGAGACAGCGAATTTTGTTTTAGCTGTTCAAATGTATTTTGATATTATATCCTGCCAAACCTTGATATGACAATCATGAAATGAATTTGGGCCTGAATAACAGCATTCAACAGTTGTCCATAGTCAAAAAAATCTGTCTCAAAAATTTAATCTTCAATTAAGAGCTAAGTACTTTGATTTCAAACTTACATCGTAAGTCGCAAACCATCTCACTGACGTAAGGTAATTTATTATTTTCATTACTGCCAGTTGCTAATCTAATATTTTAAGAGACAACAGGTGCGTGGCGAGTACTTAGACAGCATAGAGAATTTTCATCACAAGGACAGCTACGATGAAAACAGTTAAAAATAGTATTTTATTTTTATTTTAGCGTTTTCAAAACGACGCAAGTTCCGAGCAATTAAAAATTTAAAAATATATTCAACAGAAAAAGCATCGAAAAATATTGTACTCTAACATGAAACTCAATGAGTGAATGTCTTCCCTCAATACTTTTAGTTATTGCTCAATTCTGCATTCAACGACTGTTGAGAAGAAAACATTGGCTGGTGAAAACAAACTGAACAAAACATGTAATGAATCTGACTTTGCATTACATAAACCCATTATAAATGACCATATATTTTATATTCTGAGTATTCCCAGCACAGAGCACATTAAGATTATTATTTATGAATGGTTAAATGTATAGTTGTTACCTTTAAATAAGAGCTATATCCAATTTGGAGTTGTCACCATGTACTCTAGTATTTTTGTAGATAAAGCCGATGGATTTTTATAATAGCATTCACAGCTCTTAATGTCGATACACTAACTAATAATACGGATGAATTTCGATAATAATTTCCCGTTAAATACACTTTTTGAGCGTATTTCGGTTGGTAGTTCAAAGTTCACCGCAGTTTTAGGCCTATTTAAGGACCCCGACGTGAAGGACTATAGTCAGTCATATTTGGCATCCTCTGGAGGGGAGACCCTTGTTAGTGGATCCTTGCTAATACTTTTGCCAGATCCGGCCTGCTCCAGCCAGACTACTTCTCGCCTGTACTATCTCGGCTAATTAACACTTCTATTAAAATGCTAAGTGTTTTAATTGTAATATAGTATAAGTAGTTAAGTGTCCCCCATTACATTATTAAAAGGTGCCTCTTCATTTTCGTTTTATAATTATTATTGGTGAATATTTTGATTATATATATATATATATATAAATATCCACATGTAATTCCAATATAGTTTTAACGTTAGATTCTCACCTTCAGTGGTCTTGAACATGGAACAACATTAATTAGTGGTATATGTTCAATTAATCATGAGTGAAGTACGCTGATTAACGCATTGCCTGCATTTGTCAAGGCGGATGTTTATAGACTGTCCTGATATGAACCTTGCGCATTGTGTAGAGAACAGGTTCCTGGATCAAGATTTGCCAAGAGTCCTGGGAGCCGTCAAGTCATCGCCTACTTTCACGCCCGCAGATCCTTCACTGTGCGCGGGGGTAGGCCGCAATTGCAAAACCCAACGAGAACTGGGTTAAATATATAATTTATTACAGGCGGGCTGACAAAAGGTCCTGCGGCTTTCATAAAAGGGGGGGGGGTGCAGAGCCCCGGGTAAAAAATAGCGAATTTATTCATGAACTGGAGGCCGAACGGAATATATTTTTTTTCTGTTTGTATATCACTATTAGCGAAGGCGATGGGAGAGGCCATAACTCTTGTAGGACGTGCTCGTGGGAAAGGCCATACCGGCGAGGGTTAAGCACTTGATGTTATACTAGATACCGCCTTGTTCACACAAGTATCGCACGTCAGAAATGTTGCATACATCAAGAAACAGGAGGATGAAGCTGAATGTGGAGACTTGGAGAAGCTGGATTGGTGGACTCCTCAGAACGGATGGTTGGCAACACTGAGTTAAGCATGCTGGTGTCCTGAAAGGATTTAAAAAGTCCGTCACGCAGGGGCTGCGTAAACTAAGCAGATTTCCCACGTAAAGTTATACAATAGAGAAATCTCGATACAAGTGCCGTACAGTTACGGAAACGCCCGAACTAGCTTTCAGTGATACCCATAGCTCGTCCGTTACACTTAATTAAAATGCAAATATCTCGGTTAATATTGAAGATAGAGAATAAATGAATATAACAATATTTATAGTACATTACATTTGCCATAAGATTGACTCTATACACTTTTTCGATCCGACGTATAGTACCGGAGATATTTCGAATTTTCGAAAATCCCCCCTCTAAACCCCCACCCCCTCCCACTGGTCCAATTTCAGCCGTTAACGAACTTGATCTTCCTTTTTACATAAAACGATTAAATACCGACTTTGGTGACGATTAAACAATATATATATGTAGTTTCGAACGGACCTCATTTTCGTCATCTCCTGGGTAGGATCGATGGACGTTTGAAGAATTTTTTTTGAAAATTGAGTCATGAGTACGGCCTCAATAGCTAAACAGGGTGTTCCAGCTGAATTTGGAGAAGCTGGATTGGTGGACTCCACAGAACGATTGGTTGGCAACACTGAGTTAAGAAAGCTGGTGTCCTGAAAGGATTTTAATACCAGATTTAATGATATTTATGCGAATCTAGCAGAATCGAAAAGCGTTTCAAATAATTTTGTAGTAGAGAAAATATAGTTTTTCTACTTGCCTTTTAGGAGGACATTCTACCAGCCGAGACTCTTCTATGGCTAGCTAAGCAGATTTTTCTATGTGAAGTTTCAGCAGATTTCCCTCAAGGGAAATCAGCTATTGAGGTTGTTGTACTCATGACGCGATTTTCAAAAAACGTTTTCAAATGTCCATCGATCCTACCCAGGAGATGACGAAAATGAAGTCCGTTTAAAATTATATATATATATATATATATATATATATATATATATATATATATTTGTCTGTCAATGCTCTAGCGCTTGCAATTGTTGTTTGATCGTCACCAAACAAGTATTTAATGGTAATTAATCGTTTTATGTAAAAAGACCAAAGATCAAGTTCGTTAATGGCTGACATCGGGCGGGTTTAGAAGAGGGAGGATTTTTGAAAATTCAAAATATCTCCGTTACTGTACGTCGAATTGAAGAATTGTATAGAATCAATCTAATTGCAAATTGTATTTACAATAAATATTGTTATAAACATTTACTCTTTACCTCGAATATTAACTGAGATATTTACATTTTTATTAATTATGTGCGGAGATAAGATCGGCTGTCGGTTCTATTTGTTTCCGGCGAAAGCTAGTTCGGCCATTTCCGTAAATGTTTGGCTCTCGCATGGAGATTTCTCTTTTGTATAACTTTACGAGAGGAATCTTCTTAGTTTACACAGCCCCTGCGTGATAGAGACTTTCTTTATTAAGTTAGTATTTATCTAGGTTGAATTAGCTTTTACATCTGTTGAACCCATAGCGCGGGGTGAAAATATAAAAAAGAAAAGCTTTGCGCCATTAATGCGGTCTAGTATTGAAAAGACTATTGGTCGTGATAATCTCATTGTTTAGGTTGACATATTTAGCTGTTATCAGTTATCAGCCTTTCAGCCGTCCAAAGGCTCCGGAGCCTTTCAGCCTAAGATTGATGAAGCAACTTCTCGAGGCTTTCCTATCGGGCCGATGTATAAGCAGCCTTTAGTTGGGGAGAGCCTTTAGGCTACCATGTATAAGCAGCCTTTAGAGCCATTACTGGGCGGCCTTTAGGCTCCGACGAGCAAATTGAATCCCCCTTTTCCTTTATTCGTTAGCTTTTCAACAAGTGATCGTTAATACGCTCACTGTCAACGGACTCCGACACTTACTTTTTGTATCATATCCTAAACGCTTTATGTTTTCTTATCTCACTCACACGCATACACACAGTTTATTTCTACTTCCTAGTAAGAAGCAAAGCAAGTGCGAAAATGTTCGCTTTGGAGTTTACAACGGAATTATAGGTTCAGACCTCATCTGAACCTATTTTGACAAGTCTTGTAGTAACACAGAACGTATATACCGTATCTGGAATAATCTACGGATATTTAAAACTTTATATATTTCGGATTATTGTAACTTTTAATTCTACACCTCTTTTTCATGCTTACAATTATTTCAACATTAGTTTATACATCAGTATGGAAAACGTTTCCAGTTTTCATTCATATTGGGAAAATTTCAATAAGAAATTTAGGGGCTTTTTTTACTGTATCCACACCAGAGACCATATGCAAATTAAAAAGACTCTAGGTGTTAGGTTCAAGTTCAAAAAGTCCGTCACGCAGGGGCTGCTAAACTAAGCAGATTTCCCACGTGAAGTTTTACAATAGAGAAATTCGCCTAATAACAGCTGTAGTAGGAAGGGATCTCTAAACCTATTCACGAGGGACGAATAGTTCTGGAAACGGCCACCAGAGCTCTCGGCGGAGAGTCCGGAACATGGGGTTCCGTCGACCACACACACAATACAAATGCAAATATCTCGGTTAACATTCAAGATACAGAATAAATGCACGGAAAAATATTTAAATTAAATTTAATTTACAATAAGATTGATTCTATACAATATTTCGATCCGACGCATAATAACGGAGATATTTTGAATTTTCAAAAATCCCCCCTCTAAACCCCCCCTCCCACTGGTCCGATTTCAGCCATTAACGAACTTGATCTCTCTTTTTACGTAAAACGCTTAAATATGAAGTTTGGTAACGATCAAACAAAAATTGCGACCGCTAGAGCGTTAACAGACAAATATATATATATATATATATAGATATATATATATATATATATATATATATATATATATATATATATATATATATATATAATTTTAAACGAACCTCATTTTCGTCATCTCCTGGGTAGGATCGATGGACATTTGAGGAAATTTTTCAAAACTCGAGTCATGAGTACGACCTCAATAGCTGATTTCCCTTAAGGGAAATCTGCTAAAAGTGAAAAAATTTGAAAAGTGAAAAATTAAAACTGTTGCTAAGCTATATAAATTTTAAGCACGAAAGAGGTTACCTGCCTATTACATGATTGGTTTTTAAAAACGTGTAATTTTTTTTGTAATCATGAATCTCATACAACTTAGTCGTGTTTTAGCAGATTTGAGTTCAATCAGCTATTGAGGTCGTACTTATGACGCGATTTTCGAAAAATTTCTTCAAATGTCCATCGATCCTACCCAGGAGATGACGAAAATGAGGTCCGTTCAAAACTAATATAATAATATATATATATATATATATATATATATATATATATATATATACCGCTAGAGTGTTAACAGACAAATATATATATATATATATATATATATATATATATTTGTCTATTAACACTATAGCGGTCGCAATTTTTGTTTAATCGTCACCAAACTCGGTATTTAATCATTTTATGTAAAAAGGAAGATGAGGTTCGTTAACGGCTGAAATCAGACCAGTGGGAGGGGGGGTTAAGAGGTGGATTTTCAAAAATTCAAAATATCTCCGTTATTATGCATCGGATCGAAAAATTGTATAAAACAAATCTTATTGCAAATTAAATTTACTATAAATATTGTTATATGCATTTATTCTCTATCTTGAATATTAACCGAGATATTTGCATTTGTAGTCTGCGTGTGATCACGTAGGCTATGTTCGGACTTTCCGCCGAGAGCTCTGGTGGCCATTTCCATAACTATTCGTCCCTCGTGAATAGGTTTAGAGGTTAGGTTAACTGTTTTTTGGGGCTAGAAACTACTTGGTTATTACGCCCTAAATAATGTTTTAGGTTTAGAGGTTTCTTACTACTACAGTTGTTATTAGGCAGATTTCTCTATTGTAAAACTTCACGTGGGAAATCTGCTTAGTTTACGCAGCCCCTGCGTGACGGACTTTTTGAATTAGAAGAAAGAGCATATAGGACTTTGCAGAGCTATGGATTATTGTATAAATCAAGGAAATTTAGTCGCAGTCTACTAAGTTGCAGACAAGAAATCGCCTGTTACAAAGATACATGGTTCACCAATTGCAACCTTGCATTAAGGAAGTGTATTTTCTTGATTTATGCCTGGGCGAATGGCACAAAAGTTCATTACTTTTATCAATTTAACGATAACGTAAATCACTGTTATTTAAAAAAGTAACTGGTGTGGATAAAGTAAAAAAGACCCAGAATTCCTACAACTTAATACGTTCTGTATCTATTTGGAATTTTTTGAAATTTGAAAGCTGCAAATGCTGAATGAAATTCGCTCGCATACTATATGCAAATACAGTATTTTATTTTTAATTATACACGATATTATCTAAACTATGTAGTTTAAACCAGTTAATTGATTTGCGCGTTATTAAAATTATTTAACAGTTGCGTAATTCTATTTAGACATGAGAAGAAATCAGAAAGTTAAGAAAATATATTATTATCGCAGCAATAATAATATAATTATAGGTCCTTAGCCGTTTCGAAAGAGTACCGAAAAAAAAACCCCGCGGCCCAAAGGTATAATTAGTTTGCCTTAAGCTTTTCGGCTATTCGTTTCTAAAAACCTTCATTATCTCAGCGATAATGAGTGATAAGAATAGCGTTCATGATGAGGCTCCATGAAAATGTTTGAAACTGATGATAAGAGATAGGGAAGTTGATCTCTGACTCGAAGATTCTTGCGAGAGGTTTGTAAATATAATTAGTAGACAAAATTAAGATAAATCATTGGATTTACTCGAACCTAAATTAAGCGTGGTATTACAAAACTTTATATCAAATGGGAATATAAAAAAATGTTTATAAACATGTGTGTGTGTGTTTATATATATATATATATATATATATATATATATATATATATATATATAATATATACATACTGGCGAAGATACCAGGCATCGTATGGGAATTCATTTGGGGCTGAATGATGATAGTATTTTTTTGGCAAAGCTTTACTTTGTACAATATTTTGACATTTCGCCGTCCCATTGTTTTAGTCCCCCAACAGCTGTTTTAGGTACCTCATGAGCGCTATTAAAAATACTCTTTTGTAAGTCTTAATTGTAAAATGTAAATTCATATTGGTACATAGTGTGTTCAGTATATCGCGCTATAGTTTTTAGCGTATAACTCATTTATAATTCGGTATTCGACAAAAGTGTATATAACAAAAGTTACTCCAAATAAGAAAATTGGCAACTTTTCTATGTGAATATTTGCCGAAAAAGCAATACTAAACGAAATATCGCGAACGAACTTGTAAAGCCGAGTTTAAGATGGTGAACTATCATAATATTGTTTTTATTAGCAGATTTCCCTTAAGGGAAATCAGATATTGAGGTTGTACTCATGACGGAATTTTCGAAATTTTTCTTCAAATGTCCATCGATCCTACCTAGTAGATGACGAAAATGAGGTCCGTTCAAAACTGTAGTATATATATATATATATATATATCTATATATATATATCTATATATATATATATATATTTGTCTAATACCGCTCTAGCGGTCGAAAGTTTTGTTTGATCGTTACCATACTCGATATATGAACGTTTTATGCAAAATCGATCGTTAATGGCTGAAATCGGACCAGTGGGAGGGGGTTTAGAGGGGGATTTTCGAAAATTTGAAATTTTATCATCATGTTATCATACGTCGTATCAAAAAATTCTATAGAGCCAATCTTATTGTAAATTAAATTCTCTATAAATATTGTTATATACATTTATTCCCTATCTTGAATATTAACCGAGATATTTGCATTTTCATGAAATCGGGGCAGATAACGGATGAGAGTGAGCTAAAAGCTAGGTCGTTTTTTTAACTGTTCGGCTCTCGTGAAATTTCTCTATTGTAAAACTTCACGTGGGAAATCTGCTTAGTTAGCCCCTCCGTGACGGACTTTTTTTTTTACATATGAGATCTATAAAATAAAACCAAAATTATACAAAAATAACATATAACTGAACCAAAAATTAAACACAATTAATATAAACTAACTGCAAGTAATAAATACAACCAATAAACATAATACTAGTAAGAAAGACAACAATTTAAAATGGCGTTAATAAACAAATTATGTTATTCCTATATTGTACATGTTATGTGGAGTCTCTAAATATTGTCGATATGTGGGCTGCTGCCTGTAAGAAGTTGGTACATGTTATGTGGAGTCTCTAAGTATTGTCGATATGTGGGCTGCTGCCTGTAAGAAGTTGGTACATGTTATGTGGAGTCTCTAAGTATTGTCGATATGTGGGCTGCTGCCTGTAAGAAGTTGGTACATGTTATGTGGAGTCTCTAAGTATTGTCGATATGTGGGCTGCTGCCTGTAAGAAGTTGGTACATGTTATGTGGAGTCTAAGTATTGTCGATATGTGGGCTGCTGTCGGTAAGTTGGTACATGTTATGTGGAGTCTAAGTATTGTCGATATGTGGGCTGCTGCCTGTAAGAAGTTGGTACATGTTATGTGGAGTCTCTAAGTATTGTCGATATGTGGGCTGCTGCCTGTAAGAAGTTGGTACATGTTATGTGGAGTCTAAGTATTGTCGATATGTGGGCTGCTGTCCGTAAGTTGGTACATGTTATGTGGAGTCTAAGTATTGTCGATATGTGGGCTCCTGCCTTTGAGAAGTTGGTACATGTTATGTGGAGTCTCTAAGTATTGTCGATATGTGGGCTGCTACCTGTAAGAAGTTGGTACATGTTATGTGGAGTCTCTAAGTATTGTCAATATGTGGGCTGCTGCCTGTAAGAAGTTGGTACATGTTATGTGGAGTCTCTAAGTATTCAATGTTGGTGCAGTTAGTCAGAATGTGTGTATGGTTAATGGCTGATAGCATGTTCTGCAGAGGAGCTCCTTCTGTTCTCGTCATCAGCTATGAGTGGGTTAAATGTGAGTGTCCTATCCTTAGTCTCGTTAGTACAACTTGGTCTCGTCTATTCTCACCTCTGCTGGATGGCCACTCGTATATACTAGGCTTTATTTCTAGCAGATGACTTTGTGCTGTTCTATGCCAACATTTTGCCATTTAATGTTGTCTGTCGTATTTGTAAATGTAAGTCTGGTAGGGTTAGTAAGTTATAGTCAGAAGATTGTCTCTGTGTTGCATGTTTGGCGAGCTTTGTACGCCCGATGTTTCCATGTCCTCGAACCCACAACATTGCCACTTTTGTCTATGCTTTTGAAATTTGTATTAGAATCTAATAACTAAGGAATGAGTTTTGTAAATGTTTTTGAAGGAAAGTAAACAACTTAATGTATCGGAGTATATATTATATAAACCATTGAAATTTCTTTCAGGTCAACACAGCGTCTTATACATGACTAAGACGTATCGATTTTGTAGTCTTGATGTAAATAGAAGTGGTAGCTGTATATATTGTTTAATTTGCTAAACTAAGGGAATGCCTGATACTTTTAATGTAAAAGTAATATTTGAGAACCTAAATTAAACTAGACAAGCAGCAGTGTTTGTTTCCTTTTGACCTATTCTGACCCGGTTTGACCTTTGCTTCCTCCGTATTTGGTTTCGTCTGGGGTCAAGGCTAAATTTTTACTTGCGTCTTCTTTATTTTATTCGCATTTTTAAGAGTTGAAGTTCTTATAAACTAATGGCATCCTACGAAGCTAATGCATGTCTAACTAATGTAAATCTATAGAACTGCAGAATAGAAGGGAATATGGTAGACATAGCTGGAGGTTAGATAATCCCAAAGATTAACCTGTGGAAGCTAGGCTCTACTATTAAGGTTGTACCCATTACACTATTTTTGCCAATTTTCGTCAAATGTCCATCGATCCAACCTAGTAGACGACGAAAATGATGTCCGTTCACAATTGTATATATATAGTCCCTCTTGAGGGAAATATCTATCTATCTATATATTTGTCTGTTACCACTCAAGCGGTCGTAATTTTTGCTTTATCGATACCAAACTCGAAATATAAGCGTTTTATGTAAAAAGAAAGATTAAGTTCGCTAACGGCTGAAATAAGACTATAGGAAGAAGAGGGGGGGGGGTTTAGAGGGAAGGAATTTAGAAAATTCGAAATATTTTCTTTATTATAAGTCTGAGCAAAAAGTGTATTGAACCATTGTTATTACAAATTTCATGCCCTTTAAATGTTGCTATATACATATTTTTTCGGTCTTGAATATTAACCGAGATATTTGGCTATTTAGTTTTCAGTCTTCAGTAGACCCCGCTTATACTAGTGTTAAATAAATAATGCTCTGTTATATAATAAACCACACCATTCCAAGCTTAAATACCGAATATTGTTATCCAGACACCTTTATTATACGAGATATATGTAAATATATTTTTGTGACCCCCCTCCCCCGGTCATAAATTCTTGATATACTAAAATTTGATTAATTGAGATGAAAATTATTCTGAGTCTTTGTAAATTACAGCACTAGATATATTAAATAGTTTTCAATAAAACTGTCATATTCTGATATATTTCATTAATTGCCCTTGTTTCTGGTGAGCCGCTAGCAGACCTATTTGTTTACATTTCAAACGCTTCCCACCGGCAGGGCAAATATTTCTTGTTGCCGTTTGTATTTATTCACTTAATATTCACAGTGGTGTTGTGTCACTTCACGTGGGAAATATGCTTAGTTTACGCAGCCCTGAGAGACGGACTTTTATTTTAGTTTTGGCTTTTAGTTAACACCCGCTCCTACTCATGTCATATTAACAATAAGCTGTTATGTTATGAAGAACGTTTTTTGAAGTCTAAATACCAAATATTGTTCTCATTGAACTTTTAAGTTTTGGATGGATACAAATACGTGGCGTATGTGGGAAATCTGCTTAGTTAACGCAGCCCCTGCTTGACAGAATTACGTGTCATATCGAGCTGCTTCCGTTCTCGGAAGCTCAGTGCACACAAATAGCCAACCGTCCGAATGACTGCTTTGCGGAAACAACACAGTTTCCACAACTGTGCTGTTTATACAATAATCCTATTTCAACAAAGCAGAACACGACGGGCATAAATCCGCACGAACTATGAGCAACAAAGGCCCAACAACAACACCTCTCTCGGGCGATAAATATTTCCCACAAATTACTGTAGGCCCATCGATCGCTCCCGCTGAAACATTAATTAATTATACTTTAGTTGTGGATTGGTGTGGGGGGGGGGGCGCTGCGAGGGGGGATTCGGCAATGTTTGGTTCAATTTATGAGCGCCCGTTACAAGATGGATGGCCAGCAAAAAACTGAGTGATTTATAGTTGTATACTGCAGAAGGGTTGAAGACAAGATCATTCGTTATTATGGGAGCCCCCCACCCCCACTCCCTAATATTATATAATGGTTTTCTCAACTACCCTTGATGAAGCCATTATAAAAGGAATTACTTTTTTAATTTAACATCCATTATTTAACGCCGGATAGCTATTTGTAATAAGAATCGCTTGTAAATTATTTGTTCTTCATAAAACCCTCCCCCTCCCAAACTGCTGGATTTTAAACGGCTAATATTCCCATTAATAATTCACAACACTAATTCGTCCATAAATACTATTCTTGGGTTTTTTTTAATGGCTGTACAACAAACAGTGAACCTTAATGTCAAATGGTAAACCTAGAGTGGCGAGTTCGATTCCCGCCTGGGCAGAGGAATTTATTTAGTGACGAAATTCATTAAATAATATCCCTAGCCGCACCCTGGCTAGAAAAAGTCCGTCACGCAGGGGCTGCGTAAACTAAGCAGATTTCCCACGTGAAGTTATACAATAGAAAAATCTCCATAGGAGAGCCGAACGGTTACGGCAAAGGACCGAACTAGCTTTTCGCGGGAAATTCAAATTCCGGTATCGGCCCAAATTTCATAAAAATGCAAATATCTCGGTTAATATTCAAGATAGGGAATAAATGTATATAACAATATTTATAGTAAATTTAATTTGCAATAAGATTGATTCTGTACAATTCTTTGATCCGACGTACAGTAACGGAGATATTTCGACTTTTCGAAAATCCTCCCCTCTAAACCCCCTCTCTCACTGGTCCGATTTCAGCCGTTAACGAACTTGATCTTTCTTTTTACATAAAACGACTAAATATCGAGTTTGGTAACGATCAAACAAAAATTGCGACCGCTAGAGCGGTAACAGACAAATATATATATATATATATATATATATATATATATATATATATATATATATATATATATATATATACAGTTTTGAACGTACCTCATTTTCGTCATCTCCTGGGTAGGATCAATGGACATTTGAAGAAAAATTTCGAAAATCGCATCATGAGTACAACCTCAATAGCTGATTTCCCTTAAGGGAAATCTGCTAAAAGGGTGGTAACCTGTAGATAACCTGTCACAATTAGCCTTAGTTGCAGAAAGTGGACGTTAATAAATAACTTAATTTTTTAAGAGTGATATCTTAATTTACAACAAAGAATGAACCAGTCTAATATTTTGAAATTTCATAGCATCTAAATTGCTGTTTACGTTTATTGACCTTCGTTTTATTTAACTGTCGCAATTATTTTTTTATCGCTTTCAAACTCGATGTCTATGTTAAAAGAAAGATCAAGTTAGTTAATAGCAGAAATCGATCAGTTGAATTTCGAAATATCTCCGTTACAATACGTCGGATCGAAATATTATATGGAAACTATTATTGTTGTACATTAAATGTACTAAAAATATTTTAATATACATCTATTCTCTATATTTAATATTAACCGAGAAATTTGCATTTTTCAGCCTTCAGTAAACCCCCACTTCTACAAACGTTACATAAACAATACTCTGTTATATAATAAACCACATTAGTCAAAGCTTATATACCAAATATTGTTTTCCAGAGACCCTTATTATAAGAGATTGATGCAACTATGTTCTTGTGAGCGATTTCACCCAGCTATTTTTACATAAAACGTTTAAATATCGAGTTTTGTAACGATCAAGCAAATATTGGGACCACTAGAGCGTTAACAGACAAATATATATAATTTTGAACGGACCTCATTTTCGTCATCTCCTGGGCAGGATCGATGGACATTTGAGGAAATTGGCAAAAATCGCGTCATGAGTACGACCTCAATAGCTGATTTCCCTTCGAGGGAAATTAATAATCTATATATATATAAAATTGTAACCTCTGTCTGTACATTGATTTATTCGCGAAATTTCACGATAACTTTTCGTTTCACATGTCATAGACACCATATCTGCATTTTGTTTCTTTCGTGTATGTTTGTTTGTTTGTTTGTTACCTTTTCACGCATAAACGGCTGAACCGAATTTTATGAAACTTGGTATGTATATTACTACTAACCGAACTTACACTTTAGGCTATATTAATTTTCTTTGAGAAGAACAAGAGTGAGGGTTATAAGGGAAGCCTGAATATAGAAATAGCGATATTTCGTTTTCTATTGGTTTTTCGGCAAATATGCACATAACAAAAGTTGTTTATTTTGTTATTTAGAGTAACTTTTGTTATATACACTTTTGTCGTATACCGAAGTTTAAATGTGTTATACGCTAAAAATTATAGCGGAAGTCAACAATATTATTTGCCAAAAAAGATTCAACCGAACTAAATAAAACTCGGTATGTGTATTAACAGTGAGGTCTTCATTATAATAAGCCATACCAACATTTCTATGGACGGGCAGGAGTGGGGGTTATAAGGAATACCTGAAATTAAAAATAGCGATATTTCGCTTCCTATTGGTTTTTCCGCAAATATAAGCATATCAAAAGTTGTTTATTTTGTTATTTGGAGTAACTTTTGTTATATACACTTTTGCCGTATACCTAAGTATAAATGAGTTATAAGTTAAAACTTTAGCGGGCACTAACGGCTGAACCGAACTTAAGAAAACTCGGAATGTTAATTAGCATTAATTCTTCCATGATAATAAGTTATATTACAATTTTTAGGTTCGAACGGGAGGGGGGTTATAAGGGAGGCCTGAAATAAAAATTCACCATATTTACATGTATAAGAGACGGGAAATATAAAAATATCGAAGACAGTGAAGCCTTATCGAACAAATATTCTATTATTAGCAAATCCACGGCAACGACGGGTATCAATCCTAAACACTGGGACGGGTAAATGTCAAAATATTGTGCAATGTAAAGTCTTGCCAATAAAATACCATCACCATTCAGCCTCAAATGAATTCCCGGGCGAAGCCGGGTACCTGAGCTAGTACTCTATAAAAATCAGTTTAAATCAGAGGAACTGATTAAAAATTTAAAAGAAAAAATAAATAAGCAATTTAGAGCCCCTTTGAAATTTCACGTTGAAAATGAGTAATTAACGTTATTGCCTTTTAGCGGGGAAACATTTCATGAAGACAGCTGGGGGGGGGGGGAGACTTATAAATAGTACGCATTTTACGAAAATCAATACGGGATCACCCTAACATAATGCAATATCCTCTCTCCAAAAATTACACGCCGGCGGGAAGAAAATAAAAAAAAAATGAGAGAAAAACGTGAAAATGCTAAAGGGGGCATTAAAAAAATAAATAAGACCCGGGAGAGGAAGAGCTAAAAATGGAGGAATTGTTAAATTAAGTGAAAACAAAAGACCCTTTTTCATATTTCTTCTCATTCAAAGGAAAAAGGAGACAGTTCACAAATTAAAAGGCATTGGAGAAATTTTTCCGTCTCCCCCCTAGAGGTATATTTTCCATGGTTATAATTTTCCAATGGATTTAAATTCTCGTTCTAGCAGATTTCCCTTGCGAGGGAAATAAGCTTCTTACGTTATACGAACGATGCAAAGATTGAAATAAGTCAGTCACGCAGGTGCCGCGTAAACTAAGCAGATTCCACACGCGAACGTTCACAATAGATAAATCTGCATACTGTTAACACTACCTTGAAAGTTAATTGAATAAATACATACTCAAACAATCTTTCAGTCAATTTACAATAGACGTTTATAATCTCTACAACGGAAAGCGGCTGAATTGTAAACGAACAGGCCAGCCAACCTCGTCACGCTGAATAGATAAGATTGACAGGAAAGACAAACCATTAACGAAATATATCTGAATATAATATATTAATTTTATTGAAAACAATTTCCATCAGTTTTATCTTATCATATTTGCATATATCTTACAAAATAAAAGTTCAATGAAAACAATATTTGGCACTTCACATTGTAATTAAGTGGTTTATGATATAACCTTATAATAAGCTTATTATTAAATGTCACTAGTAGGAGTGGGGGTTTACTGAGAGCGTAAAATTAAAAAAAATCCAATATCTCGGTTAATACATATTATACGGAAAATATGTGTATAACAATATTTATAGTAAATTAAATTTGCCTTAAGATTATGTCTTTTTAATTTTTCGACCCGTCGTATAGTAACCGAGATATTTCGAATTTCCGAAAATCCTCCCCTCTAAACCCCCCTCCAACTGGCCCGATTTCAGCCATTAATGAACTTTCTTTTTACGTAGAACGACTAAATATCTAGTTCAGTATCAATTAAACCTAAATTGCGACAGTTAGAGAGGTAACAGACATATATACAATTTTGTAAGGACCTCATTTTCATCATGTACTAGGTACCAATGGACATTAGAAAAAGTCCGTCACACAGGGGCTGCGTTAACTAAGCAGTTTTTCCATGTGGGCCACATATTTGCATTAATCTCAAAACGTAAATGTTCAATGAGAACAATATTTGATATTTAAGCTTCAAATAAAGTGCTTCATATCATAATAGAATATTGAAAATATGAGATGAGTAGGAGTGGGGCCTTTACTGAAGACCAAAAACTAAAAAATGCAAATATCTCAGTAGATAATCAAGATAATGAAAAATGTACATAACAACGTTTATAGAACATTAAATTTGCAGTATGTTTGGTTTTATACAATTTTTCGATCCAACGCATGATAACGGAGATATTAAGGATTTTCAAAAGTCTCCCCCTCTAAACCCCCCCCCCTCCTCCTCCCCTCTCCTGGGTAGGATCAATGGACACTATTCAAAGCCGTGTGTGTCTCTCAAGAGATGTTCATCCAGAAATTTTGCTTGGCAAATTTCGACTGAGGAGGCAAATTTCGATGGAGAATTTCAAGAGACCGTCTCGAAGGGCTTGTTTAGATACACTGAAGGGCGTTATTTCTCTAAGGATTTTGCATTGTGAGGACATGGACTACAGATAGACATTTTAGAATTGAGGCAAGGGAGAACGCAAACAAACCTTATCGGGATAGTAAGAAGAAGGAAAAAAAAAAATAAGGAAAAGGTATATAAGTTGGAGCTAGATGGAGGAAGGACAACAATAGCGAATTGTAGGATCGGTCAGCGCTCCCCCCTCATGCCCCGTCCTTTTCAAGGGCCTCCCCCCTAACGCAAGGCTAAAAATTACATCTTTTTATCTTGCCCTCACTCTTCCCCCCCTCTCTTGGTCCAGACAAACAATTTATTATTTGTGGAAAAGGGCAAGATAATAGGGCGAGGGTCAGCTGGAAGTATCCCACCTCTCTCTCGAGGACAGTCTGAGAGCTATCCTGCTGAAAAGGTGTCCTGGAGCAGGAGCGAATAAAAGGCTGAGCAATGGCCGCCCTTCTTTCCTGCCACATTAGCTGCGATATATCGCCCCCCACCCCAACTAAAAAAAAAGTCCATCAATTTTTTTTTTCTTTCAGTCTAAAAGAGACCAAAAAAAATAAGTTTCCGGAAATACAATCCCTTAGTTACCATACCGACATAGATAAAGGTGTTTGCCCGCATTGTTTAGAAGGCTGCGTAAACTAAGCAGATTTCTCCCGTAAACTTTTACAATAAATAAACCTACATACTGCTAACACAACACCACCGTGAATATTATGTGAATAAATACAAACGGAAATAAGAAATGTTTCAGTCAATTTCAATAACTGTCCGACAGGAAGCGTTTGAAATATAAACAAACAGATCTGCCAGCCTTACACCGGAAAGAAAAAAAAATACTGAAATATATGAGAATACTAATTTATTGAGAACTATTTACTATACCTAGTACTCTAGTCAATAATTAGTCAGAATAATTCTTATCTCAATCAATCAAATTTTAGTAATCCAAGACCTAAAGACGGGGGGAAGGTCACCAAGACATATTTGCATGTATCTCGTATAATAAAGGTATCTTGAATACAATCTTTGATATTTAAGCTCCGAATAATGTGGTTTATTATATAATAGAGTATTGTTTATGTAACATGAGTAGAAGTGGGGGTTTGCTGAAGGCTGAAAACTGAAAAATGCAAATATCTCGGTTAATATTCAAGATAGAGAATAAATGTATATAACAATAATTATAATAAATTTAATTCCCAATAAGATTGCTATTATACAATTTTTCGATCCGATGTATAGTAACGGATATATTTCAAATTTTCTAAAATCCTCCACTCTAAACTCCCCCTTCCCTTGGTCCGTTTTCAGCCATTAACGATCTGGATCTTTCTTTTTACATAAAACGATATATATATATATATATATATATATATATATATATATATATAATCAAATAACAAGCTGCCCCCATTTTGAGGGTACCCGTTTGGGTCAGCCTCCTAATCAGCCCACCAGGGTATATAGGTAAAATAAAAATTGTTTTTAAATGCTTTATATATGCTGAATTTTTTTTTTTTTTTGTAGGGAATTAATTTGATTTAATTAAATTTTGCGATGGTGGGTGACTAGTTTTAGAGGACAGCTTATGTAGAGCTTTATTTTATTTTGTACAAGTGATGGTTAATCATTCTGATACTTTTCTTTAAAATTGATGTCGACATTTGGCATATTTCTTCACTTTTCAGTCCATATTCTTGGAGTAAGTCGGCCGTTTTGGGATTACTCCTCTTGCCCCAAACAGCAATCCGTCGACGCTCCAATTTTCAACTTGGTATTTTTCTTTTAGATACCTACAGCAAGGTTCGTAAATCTTTTTTTTCTCTAAATCAATCTCAATTGCTTGAAAATTTCCAGTTTCAAACCTTACTGTAGGATCTAGTATGTGTCCTGATTTGCCCTTCTTATTAATTATAATGATGTCGGCACGTCTCTGAGAGCCATATTCTGACAAGCAACTAACTTCTTGAAATATTTCCCAATCTGGGTGATATTTTGTAATGAGTGTTGCTATTTCAGAACGGACTTCGTGATGACGTGAATTGCGCAACAGCTCTCCCCATTTGCAAGAACCTAGACCATGAGGGAGGGTTTCATACTCACTGCAATGTCTGCAGCGGGTTGTTCCTAGATTCCTACCAGGGATTGAGCGTACTGGCACTAAATTTACGTTCATCGTTACACCTGTTGTCCACTCAGAACAGGAGAGGCCCTTTTTGTTAAATATCCAGGAATTGCTTTGCTTCCATTCACTGAATGTTTCAACTCCTTTTCCTTTTGCAGGGAGAGACGACCATTCGACGAATGACTTGATGCGCAAATTTTTCCTTAACTGTCGCACATTATAATTTTCTTTCACTGTTGTCAGATTCAAATTTTCGAGGCATGTTCTTATTTCTTTGTTAAAATCTCTTGTTTCTTGAATATACCTATTGCCGTCATTCTGAAGCGTGATGCACATATTTATGTGTTGCAAGAATGCTTCCCATTGTGCTTTGAATAGCCCCAAACCTCTAACATTTCTTGCAGAGTACAACATGCTGCCCGGAGTATCTGAAGGTAAACCTAATATCTCTTTGACACAGCTTCGGACGATTTATATATATACAGTTTTGAACTTTTTACATATATATGTACAGTTTTGAATAGACCTCATTTTCGTCATCTCCTGGGTAGGATCGATGGACATTTGAAGATATTTTTCGGAATTCGCGTCATGAGTACAACCTCAATAGCTGATTTTAAGGGGAAACTGCTAAAAAGGTGCAAAAATCAAAAATAGTGAAAGTGATAATGATGATTAAATTAATTCCATAATTTTTCTTATTTCAATGTTTTTACCTTACTTTTTAAGATTTTTTTATATCTCTGGAATATGCTGGATGGTAGAGGAACAAATGTATTATATATTTTTTTTATACATTTTTATATATAAATTTCGTATCCTTCTTTGAGGGATTTTAAAGTGGTCCAGAAACCCCTTTTCTCTCTACTAGATTACTTAGCTCCAGCAGAAAAAATCATTTACTTGTTTCCAGAACATCAGAAAAAGACGTCTTCACTGTCACAATAGCCAAACAACTGATTACACACGGGGTGTCAGATGAGGACAGCTAGTTCACGGACGCGTCACATTTATCAGTCCGACAATAAAGCATAAAATACGCATTAGTTTAGGGACAGGAAGCGGGAGAAGGATTCGAAGCAAGCCCTTGGGATAATTCAACAATTTACCTCGCGCCGTGGCTCTGTAGCCAATATATCAGCTGAGATTACAGCTGGCCGACAGGGGTAGATAAGTCCGGCATTCATTTTGTTCGGGATACATATATCCCCTGCTTTGGGTACTTGCAGTACACGGCGGCCTGCATGTGTGTGTGTGTGTGTGTGTGTGTGTGTGTTAGGATGAGGGTCTGCTAAACAGATAAGCCAAACCCCCACGACCAAAACCCCCCCAAAACGCCCTAGAATTAGAGCCGGCCCATAATTTGTATACTTAGCCGGTTTCAGCAGCTCTACAAATATTTGTCTCTGAATCCCCCCCACACTCCAAGACCCCTCCTCACCCCCTTTTGAAATAAACCCCCCCGAAAGCAGACGGGGATGAAAGTTTCTGCCTACTCTCTCAATAATTCTTCATGGTAACAGCTGCTCTCCTGACTTCATTATGCTCACTCTTCATTTTTCCGTAACTCGTTTACAAGGCACTTACAATTATAACCCCCCCCCAACGCCCCCCCCCCAGAGGCTGTTCAAACATCGAGCTCATTATCCACGTAACCTCTCTCAACAAAGGCCGTAATTAGATTGTTAAAATTAATTTCATCCTCAAAATGGAAAACGACTCGTCCCGTAACAACAAACAAATTATGGCAGATGAATAAGAAATATTCGTAGAAAAAATACGTAAAATAAGCAAATTTCCAACTGGCTGGTATAACGCACCAAACTGATGATTAGAAGTAGGGGGGGGGGGTGATTCCTGACCGTAGAACACAAGAAGCACGAATAACTCCGTTTAACATGCATAATAAAAAAAGTCCGTCACGCAGGGGCTGCGTAAACTAAGCAGATTTCCCACGTGAAGTTATATGATAGAGAAATCTCATACGAGAGCCGAACAGTTACGGCACAGGGCCAAACTAGCTTTTGGCGGGAAATTCTGTCATCCGTTAACGGCCCACGAATTAATAAAAATGCACATATCTCGGTTAGTATTCAAGATAGAGAATAAATGTATAGAACAATATTTATAGTAAATTTAATTTGTAATAAGATTGGCTTTATACAATTTTTCTATCCAAAGTATAGTAACGGGTATATTTCGAATTTTCGAAAATCCGATTTCAGCCATTAACGAACTTGTTCTTTCTTTTTACATAAAACGACTAAATGTCGAGTTTCGGAACGATTAAACAATAATTGTGACCGCTTGAGCGGTAACAGACAAATATATATACAGTTTTGAACAGACCTGATTTTCGCCATCTCCTATGTAGGATCGATGGACATTTGAAAAAAAAAATCCCATCATGAGTACGACCTCAATAGCTGATAGGGAAATCTGCTAAAACCTTTCTATTTATATAATCCTTTAGCTACCTACCATGTTTATTATAAGCGGGTGTTTACTGAAGGCTAAAAATGTATTCAAGACCGAGAAAATATGTATATAACAATATCTAACAATAATAATTTTTTAAATAGTGGTTCTATACACTTTTTTGATCAGGCTTATAATAACGAAAATATTTCAAATTTTCGAAATTCATTCCCTCTAAACCCTCCCTTCCCATAGTCTTATTTTAGCCGTAAGTGAACTTAATCATTCTTTTTACATAAAACGTTTATATCGAGTTTGGTAACGATAACACAATAATTACGACCGCTTGAGTGGCAACAGACAAATATATAGATAGATAGATAGATATTTCCCTCAAAGGGGACTATATATATATAATATTGTGAACGGACATCATTTTCGTCGTCTACTAGGTTGGATCGATGGACATTTGACGAAAATTGTCAAAAATAGTGTAATTGGTACAATCTTACCGGTTAGTATTCAAGATAGAGAATAAATGTATATAACAATATTTATAGTGAATTTAATTTACAATAAGATTGGCTTTATACAATTTTTTGATACGACGTATGGTAACGGAGATATTTCAAATTCTCGAAAATCCCCCCTCTAAACCCCCCCCCCACTGCTCCGATTTCAGCCATTAACGAACATAATCAGTCTTTTTGCATAAAACGTTTAAATATCGAGTTTGGTAACGATCAAACAAAAATTGCGACCGGTAGAGCGTTAACAGAAATCGATGGACATTTGAAGACATTTTTCGAAAATCGCGTCATGAGTACAACCTCAATAGCTGATTTACCTTAAGGGAAATCTGCTAAAACAACTGTAGTGCATCAATAGGTTAACAAAATTAGTTCTATAACATTTTACGACCCGACTTAGGGATAACGGGAATACTTCAAATATTCTCCTCTGATACCCCCAATATTCCATGTCTGATCAGTCAATAACAAATGCGATCTTTAGTGTTAACGTCAAAGGTTAAAATATTGATCAAATAAATGTTTTCGAGTAAAGAACGAAAAATCGAAATTGATAACGTCATCGCAAGATATTTGCAACTTTCCAACAAAGCAAAAGTTCAATGAACCTTGGAACGAAGGGGTTCATGATTTAGCAGCTTATAGTTGATATATGATATTGGTAGGAGTGGGAGGGGAGTTGAAAATAATTTGGAGCTACAAAAATGAACGAAATGTTTAATCGAAGCGACTGGCGTGTTGTTCCAGTTATACAGAGTCTCATGATGTACCCCAGTTAGGACTTAGAATAGCAAGACTTTGGCAAAGATAAACACTAAACGCTTAAGTCGCTGTAAAGTGAACCGAAGACTTTATTCGATACAGGACTTTACAATCCCTGAGACTTTATCCGGGAGCCGAGCCGATCAAGCAAGTATATTACGTAATACAGAAACCGCATCTCCATGAGTGAGATAAGTTTTGTTTGTTTAGTCCTATCCAAGTAGTTTGTATAGCATCTGCTCAGTTTTAATCTTTACGGAGGAAGCTGAATCTGGAATGACTGCAGAAACTTAGAGACAAGGCCTCAAGCGGCGTTTTCGGATGGACTTGACAACTAAGGGTCAACCCTAAGAAACACTAAACGCGAATGTAAGAATAATTTGGTGCTACAAAAACGAACGAAATCTGTAATCGATAGGCGCGTTGTTCCAGTTATACAGAGTCTCATGATGTACCCCAGTTAGCACTTAGAATAGCAAGACTTAGGCAAAGATAAACACTAAAAGCTTAAGTCGCTGTAAATTGCACCGAAGACTTTATTCGATACAGGACTTTACAATCCGTGAGACTTTATCCGGGAGCCGAGCCGATCAAGAAGCAAGTATATTACGTAATACAGAAACCGCATCTCCAACAGTGAGATAAGTTGTGTTTGTTTAGTCCTATCTAAGTAGTTTGTATAGCATCTGCTCAGTTTTAATCTTTAGGAGGAAGCTGTATCTGGAATGACCGCAGAAACTTAGAGACAAGGCCTCAAGGTATAATTATTTCAGTAATATTGCAGACGGCGTTTTCGGATGGACTTGACAACTAAGGGTCAACCCTAAGGAACACTAAACGCGAAGGTAAGAATAATTTGGTGCTACAAAAACGAACGAAATCTGTAATCGATAGGCGCGTTGTTCCAGTTCTACAGAGTCTCATGATGTACCCCAGTTAGGACTTAGAATAGCAAATCTTTGGTAAAGATAAACACTAAAAGCTTAAGTCGCTGTAAAGTGCACCGAAGACTTTATTCGATACAGGACTTTACAATCCGTGAGACTTTATCCGGGAGCGAAGCCGATCAAGAAGCAAGTATATAATAGTGGGGCAAAGCTTCGCCCTCAGGAGATAAGTTGTGTTTGTTTACTTCGCTCGTAATAATTTGTGAAGCGTTGGCCGGACCCCGGGAAGGTCCCCAGTGCCCCCCCCCCCCCACTGAAGTTATGGACTTCGCCCGCCTCCTCCGCCCAAATAAAGTTTCGAACTCGGAAATGAAGTTTTCTACCAGTTTCTAAGGGTTAAAATAGGTGAGCGGGGGCCGTAAACCCACCAACTTTTGTTTGGATTTGGAAATTTTCTCCATTTCCCCCGGCCAATATCCCACATACATTCTTGCTATGGGGTTATGGCTGAAATGAATTTCCGAGGGAAAATATTAAATGAACTTGTGGCATCTCTTGGGATATGAATTATGCACAGCGGGTTAACTACAAGCTATTATTATAGCGGCTATTTGTAAATTACAGCTTTATTTATTTACGATTGTTCTACTTCTGCCCGGAGGTTTATATAACGGGTGGGCCATAAAGTTGGACGGATTATAAAAAAATATATAAAAAAAACTACAAAGCTGAGGAAAGAAAAAGTATATTTATTGTAAAGTAAACAAATGGGAAATTTATTTTTTAAAAATAAAGGTGTAATTTAAGATCTTTAGTCAAAATACGCCTTAATGATGTTCTTGATATGGCGAGCTCAGCTGATCTCTTTCGGGACGACTGTTGGGGATCACGCCGTACGGACGCCACGACTTCGCTTACATTTTCCTCCGTTCTTACCGACCTTGGACGTCCCGCAGGTTTTTCAATTAATGTCGAACCCGAAGACTCAAACTTTCTTACCCACGATCTTATCGCTCTATCACTTGGACATTGGTTTAAATCATGTAAATTAAAATGCGAGCGAAATAGACGCCGCGCAATAATGCACGAATCGCCATTTTTGTAATACGCCTTTACACAGAACGCATGTTGCTCACCGGTGAAACGCTCCATGGCGACTGAATTTCCGAGAACCAAGCTACCTATCCCCGCTACCCGCGTTCCTGTCACGGGTAATGCGTTTTTGAAATCCGTCCAACTTTATGGCCCACCCTATCACAAAATGAAAACGTTTCCAGTCTTAAAGAACTTTAAATAGGTTTTGAACTCTATTTTCTTCATTCATCAGAATTTCCTGTAGAGAATTGCATAGATTTTACATTTTTCTGGCTTTGTTGTACAAAGGCCAATGTACCAACACATGTCCTATAGGCTATTTTAATAGATTTCCTTAAGGGAAATCAGCTATTGAGGTCGTACTCATGACACGATTTTCGAAATTTTTCTGCAAATCGACCCTACCCAGGAGATAACGAAAATAAGGTCCGTTCAAAACTGTGTGTGTATATATATATTTGCCTGTTACCGTTTGCATTTTGTAGTTTTCGGTCTTCAGTAAAACCACATCTCATATTAACAATGAAGCTCATCTCTTATTATGATATGAAGCACTTTATTTGAAGCTTAAATACCAAATATTGTTCTCATTGAACTTTTAACGTTTTGAGATACATGCAAATACGCGGCGTACGTGGGAAATCTGCTTAGTTAACGCAGCCCCTGCAAGATGGACTTTTGGTATTGAGTTACAATTTCGGGAGGTTGGATATATATTTTTTTTTTTTTTTTAATTTGCACGTTTGACGATCTAGCTCGAGTCAGTACCACTTCTTTGTTTACTTCTGGATGATTTTTTCCAATTTCCTGATTTCTAGTTTTATTTGTACTAAAATGCAATTTGATGGCAACCAACTTGACTTCCCGTCTTGTTTCAGTATTCTTCGAACGTACTTTTGGACCTGACGTGTCAATGGTTGCACTATTAATAGAAGTGCGAACATTATTGGCTTCTTCTTCAGCTGTCACATATATATTAATATTTTTTTTTTGAGATGACAATCAAATTACAATCGTATCTTTACCCCTCATTTTCTCAATGTGGAAGATATCCGTCATGAGTTTCTATGAGATTGGGGAAGTACAATTATGACAGTTATGACATGGAATCGAAAATTAGAGGTTTAAAGACGCAGTATTTCTGTTAATTATTTCCAATAATATGCACTTTCAGTAAATGCTGCATGTTTTGTTGCTATCTTCTATAGAAACCGATTCTGTTTGGAGACTACTACTAATGCTTTGGGGGCTTTTTTCAATGTTCTTTAGCATAGTCAGGATCTGTTGCTGGAATGGGTGTAGTAACTCATGAAGCTTGGCCGAAATAAGTTCGATAATGTGGTCCTGGGCTTGGTGAGGGGAGCTTGAAACGTTAGTTGAGCTAGATACTTTGCTAGCATATGGAGATGTCTGCTTATTATTGTTACATTTTCGGCTAGCTTCCCTGTAAGAAATTCGGTCAGTTGACATTGTTTTGTACACATGGGCTTCCTTTAGATACACAGGGCACTTTTTATTTCTAATTCTAAGTATTGTGCTACTATTTATACAAACAAAGCAAGTACATATATTCATTTTTCATTTGTATTATCAGTTTTAAGTGTTAATAAAAACTAACTAATCAAGTGAAAGTTCAGTTTAATAAGAAATTATAACAAATTTTATAATAGGAAATTTCAAATACTGTTTAACTTATAAATGAATACAATACGAAACATTGTGTACTAGAATATACAATGACTTATATAGCAAACGGCAGGCTTAGCAAATATAATCAGCAACTATTTGTTATTTCGAAATCGTTAAAATAATAGTTCCGTGAGAATTTATTGTACAAAGCCAATCCATCGTTGTTTATACTCCTCAAACATAAATACAGTAGATAATATTACTGCAGATAATAATATTAACGTTATGG
>CM032230.1:154272500-154305000 GCA_019009955.1 Riptortus pedestris | reverse complement strand
TAGGAATTTCTTTTATTTAAAAGAAGGAATTTCTTTTTTTTAAGTTTTGGAAAACCCTCTCTTCCTAAACCTAGAGTCGTGACTTCGCTTTTCATCAGGTCAATAGAAACTTATTTAGTTACTGAGTCATTAAATAAATCCTTAGTCCCTCGCTGGGTAGAAAAGAATAGTAACCTACAGATAACTCGTCCCAATTAGTGTTAGCAGCACAAAGTAGATGTTAATAAATAATAAATTTTTTTCTAATATTTTCCTATAAATATTTCAGTAAAAATTATACTCACCAAACAAGAAATGTTTTGAGATCATGAAGGAAAAACATGCTGCTAATTACCTGAAAAGAAAGAAAGAAAAAAATTAGATTTGTGTTTCAAGTACAAAATATGTGTAGAAGAAATTATAAAACTAATTACAACGATATATTACACGGAACATTTTGCTCAAAACGTTAATTTATTAATACGTCATATATGTTTAATTTCCAAAACGAATCTGTAGTTTCTGAGGATCGTTTGGAACCATCATTAGGATCTTAAGTTTTCATTTACTATAAAAGGTCTTGGATGAAACGAAAGTAACGAACGAAACACATCACCTTCACTGAACGTTTTAGCAAATTTCCCTTAAGGAAATCAACTATTCAGGTCGTACTCATGACGCAATTTTCAAAACATTTCTCCAAATGTCCATCGATCCTACCCAGGAGATGACGAAAATGAGGTCCGTTCAAAATTATATATATATATTTGTTAAATTTCTAGCGGTCGCATTTTTTTTTCTTTACCAACTTCGATACTTAATCATTTTATGTAATTTAGAGGGGGGATTTTCGAAAATTCGAAATATCTCCGTTATTTTACGTCGGATCAAATATTGTATAGAACCAATCTTATTGCAAATTAAATGCACTATAAATATTGTTATAAACATGTATTCCCCATCTTGAATATTAACCCTAGATACTTGCATTTTTCAGTTTTGAGCCTTCAACATACCCCCACTTCTACTCATGTCCTATTAACAATAAGCTGTTGTATTATGAACCATTTCATTGAAAGGTTAAATACGAAATGTTGTTTTCATTGAACTTTTACTTTATATATAAATGTGATATAAATGCAAATACGATCATTTGTCTTATTATGCTACAACGTACTAGCTTTCAATGAAATTAATATCTTATATTCAGATATATTTCATAAAATGTTTGTCTTTCCGGTCTAGCTATTCAGCGATAGTAGGCTGGCCTGTTTGTATACAATTCAGCAGCTTTCCGTTATAGTGATTAGTAACTTGTTTTGTAAGGTGACTGAAAGTTTTCCCATTACCGTTTGAGTTTATTCGCTAAAAATTCACGGTAGTGTTACACCTGTATGTAGGGGAGAGTAGGGTAATAGCGGGGGTAGTCGGGAGCAAAGCGGGTACCTCCTCTTAGCCGTTGTGTGTACTGCAGTCGGGCTGATAACGGAGCAACTACAGTGTAGGGGAGAGTAGGGTAATAGCGGGGGTAGTTGGGAGCAAAGCGGGTAGCTCCTCTTAGCCGATGTGTGTACTGCAGTCGGGCTGATAACGGAGCAACTACATTGTAGGGGAGAGTAGGGTGATAGCGGGGGTAGTTGGGAGCAAAGCGGGTAGCTCCTCTTAGCCGATGTGTGTACTCCAGTCGGGCTGATAACGGAGCAACTACAGTGTAGGGGAGAGTAGGGTAATAGCGGGGGTAGTTGGGAGCAAAGCGGGTAGCTCCTCTTAGCCGATGTGTGTACTCCAGTCGGGCTGATAACGGAGCAACTACAGTGTAGGGGAGAGTAGGGTAATAGCGGGGGTAGTTGGGAGCAAAGCGGGTAGCTCCTCTTAGCCGATGTGTGTACTGCAGTCGGGCTGATAACGGAGCAACTACAGTGTAGGGGAGAGTAGGGTAATAGCGGGGGTAGTTGGGAGCAAAGCGGGTAGCTCCTCTTAGCCGATGTGTGTACTGCTGTCGGGCTGATAACGGAGCATCTACAGTGTAGGGGAGAGTAGGGTAATAGCGGGGGTAGTTGGGAGCAAAGCGGGTAGCTCCTCTTAGCCGATGTGTGTACTGCAGTCGGGCTGATAACGGAGCAACTACAGTGTAGGGGAGAGTAGGGTAATAGCGGGGGTAGTTGGGAGCAAAGCGGGTAGCTCCTCTTAGCCGATGTGTGTACTGCAGTCGGGCTGATAACGGAGCAACTACAGTGTAGGGGAGAGTAGGGTAATAGCGGGGGTAGTTGGGAGCAAAGCGGGTAGCTCCTCTTAGCCGATGTGTGTACTCCAGTCGGGCTGATAACGGAGCAACTACAGTGTAGGGGAGAGTAGGGTAATAGCGGGGGTAGTTGGGAGCAAAGCGGGTAGCTCCTCTTAGCCGATGTGTGTACTCCAGTCGGGCTGATAACGGAGCAACTACAGTGTAGGGGAGAGTAGGGTAATAGCGGGGGTAGTTGGGAGCAAAGCGGGTAGCTCCTCTTAGCCGTTGTGTGTACTGCAGTCGGGCTGATAACGGAGCAACTACAGTGTAGGGGAGAGTAGGGTAATAGCGGGGGTAGTCGGGAGCAAAGCGGGTAGCTCCTCTTAGCCGATGTGTGTACTCCAGTCGGGCTGATAATGGAGCAACCACAATCCACCTTTGAAGAAGAAGCAGCGGCCATTACGCCAAATCGTTAATCGTGCTTGTTTTGTGGCAGTGACAATAATTCAATTTTCGTAGAACCTGCTTATGATTTTGGTGGAAAAGGTGTTTGATTGTACTGCCCTCCTATTCCAATTAGAATACAGGCATGCAGCTCCCTTGGTACGTGTTTTAATTACCTTTATTTTAGCACTAAATAATTGTTTTAGCAGATTTCCCTTAAGGGAAATCAGCTATTAAGGTCGTACTCATGACGCGAGTTTCGAAAAATTTCTTCATATGTCCATCGATCCTACCCAGGAGATGACGAAAATGAGGTCCGTTCCAAATTTTATATATATATATATATATATATATATATATATATATATATATATATATTATATATATATATATATATATATTTGTCTGTTAACGCTCTAGCGGTCGCAATTTTTGTTTGATCGTTACCAAACTCGGAATTTAATCGTTTTATGTAAAAAAGGAAGATCAAGTTCGTTAATGGCTGAAATCTGTCCAGTGGGAGGGGGGGTTTAGAGGTGGGATTTTCGGAAAATTCGAAATATCTCCGTTATTATGCGTCGGATCGAAAAATTGTATAGAATCAATCTTATTACAAATTAAATTTACTATAAATATTGTTCTGTACATTTATTCCCTATCTTGAATATTAACCGAGATATTTGCATTTTTATTAAATTTGGGCGGTAACGGATTTTTGAGTTTCCCGCCAAAACCTAGTTCGTCCCTTTGCCGTAAGTGTTGGGCTCTTGTATGGAGATTTCTCTATTGTATAACTTCACGTGGGAAATCTGCTTAGTTTACGCAGCCTCTGCGTGACGGACTTTTAGCGTTTGGTATGCCCGCAATGACGCAATGTTTTATTTAAACTTTACGCGCGGGGTATAACCGTGTAGCAGCTATGTCACGATTCTCGAAACATGAAAAGTAAAATTTTGTTTAATTATTTCACTGTAAAAGCATGTATAATGACAAACAATATGATAAATCTTGCAACTATGAATTTACTTTTTGAAATATATAATTGTTTTGAAATAGTTAAAAACATTAATGTTGTTATTTGTTTATATTTTTACTTTATTTTTTTGTATTGTTCCCAAAAGGGGGGTTTGTTTTAATGAATAAACAACATTCTTAATAAAACATTAATTTGATTAAACACTTAATGACAAACAAGGACACACCGACTTGTAGACATTGTAACGAAACATTAACTGTACATCACATATTGACTAACTGTCGACCAAGAGACAATTTAGATATTCCACATGACTTACAGGAACTTTAGACCGATAACAGTAATTACCTAGACTCAATCATTAAACAGCTAAAAGACATTAATATATACAACACACTATAATCTGCAATTTCCACACACACACTACTCCTTACTTCTTTCTTACATTAGCAGGGTGTATAAACATTAATTTTATTTATTATTATTTTAATATATTATTTTATTTTTTAGTTTCCCTTTCCCTTCTTTTTTTTATTTATTCATTTTTTTTTTTTTGGTTTTCTCTTTTTTTTTTAATTTACTTGTTTCTTTGCTTTTCTCTTTTCCTTATTTTATTATTATTATTTTTATTTATTCCTCCCCCCCCCAGTCAATCTTATATTTTCATTTATATTATTTTCTCCATCTTGATGTTTCCATACAATACTATTTGATTCTTATAAAAATGGTATTCCAATGAACCCATCAAAAACCACCTTTGTTCATTCCTTTTACGTTTCCCTCTATTTTTTTTTGCTATTCTTTTTTTTGCGTGTACGATTTAGTTATGAGTAAACCGCCGGTGTTGCGGAACTCATTTAAATAAATAAATAATTTGATTAAAAATCTTTATAGTTTTATTTTCCCATACTCGACCTCCAATTAGCAGCCAACCAGGTCTCAAGATGGTTCAGGAACTGGAAGCTTTCGTTAAACCCTGATAAAACGGAGACCAAGATTTTTGCTCTTCGTCGTTTCAAGAACGAATATCTTCCTGAACTGATAATAGGGCATCACTCAATTCCTTGGACACCGAAGGACCAGAGCATCCGCTATCTCGGAGTACATTTGGACACACGACTTACATGGCGGCATCATATCAACATTAAACTGCAACAAGCACAAACACGACTTACACAAATATATCCTTTAATGAACAAAAATACACCACTGAAACTGACCTGCCCAACACTACTTTACAAAACACTCATACTCCCTATATTAACATACGCATGCCCAGTCTGGCTGGGCATCAGCAACACACACAAAAAGAGACTACAGTCCTTCCAGAGCAAAGTACTTCGAATAGCGGCAAATGCTCCCTGGTTTGTTAGGAACAGCCAAATCCACAGGGAATTGGAGGTTGCTCCTATTTCAGTACATCTTCAACAACTTGTAAGGAAGTATCATGCCAGCCTCCCAATGTCAAGTGGAGCAACTCATTATAATTTAGGTGCTATGACTGAAGGGCGACTACGTCCTAAATTGTACCAAAATCTTTTAATTTTGTAACAAATCTTGTAAAATAACATCCATTTGTGTATAATACTTATGTATTGGTCCAAATAAAATTTTCTCTCTCTCTTATTTTCCCATAAGAAAAACATATGTACCCGGTTTTATCCTACTAGTGGTGTAAAACCGGGCAAAATTTACAAAAAAAGTAGGGTAAACCTTCTTTAAAAATTTTGATTTTGTTCTTGAATCTGTAGTTACGTTAACAGGTAAGTAGACTTTATTTCAACAAAATTTTACTTATTTGTGGTAACAACAATGGTTTCTGGAAGCCTTCAAACCTTAACTACCCGCTTTTACCCTACTTTCACCTATATTTGTCTACTGTAAACCTTCGCGTGGGGAATCTGCTTAGTTTACGCAGACCGTGCGTGACGGACTTTTTTATAGCTTTTTTTATGCCAGTGAGACTCTGTTAACGATAATTAGCCAATCCGAATAGCTCTATGGTAGAGCAGCAAGCCCCGAGCTATGAGAGCGAGTGAGCGGGGGCGCTGTTTGCACTTTCTATAAATAGTCGTTCATCGACCAAAAGGGAACACACCAAAGCCATTAGCTTTATTGAATGTTTCTCAATACAAGTCTCGCTGGTCCAAGATTCTTTGAATGGCCGCCCGCCTTTCTCCCTTATTCACAGCCTCGACCAATATTGTACTCCTTTTAGCCGACACTTGGTTGGGCCTTTTTACCGCTTTTCTTACAAAGGGGAAAATCCTGAAAATTTAATCCCCTCCCCCCAAAAGTCCCCGCTCCGACCTGCATCAAATTTTACAGAATGTTTGCACGCATTACACAATCTAATCTCAGATCTCACACCCACTGATATACCATAAACATAATTGAAATAAATAAGTATGTACAGGTTATCCACACAAATCACAGAGGTAGATGATATATTCAAACTCCAACAAAACGTGAGTATAACCATATAACATTTACAAATATACGACCATAAAAACAGACAACACGACACTCATTTACTCAATACGCAACCCTACTATGCACGACCCGCTCACAGAAAACATTAGACCAAGTATTCGAAATCTACACATACAAGACTGTATGAAAGCTCATTCAGGAAATATTAGAAACGAACAAGCTGACACGTTGACAAAGGAACCACCTCAAGATAAAAAAAATAATACCAGAATTCTCTCTCGTACCACTCTCACACATTAAAAAAGACTTACGTACCGACACAGAACATAAGTTGAACAGAGAATGGACGACATGTAACAAATCTTACAGCTTACATCAATACATACCAAACATAACTCACAACAACTATAACACAATTAAGAGTCACCACCACAAGTACACAAAATTTTTACCGGAACATATACTTCATGGCTGTTCAACATTTAATCAAAATAGATCAAATTTAATAATGAACATAATTTTAAAAGGAGGTAATTGGCCAGAACCACCTCATATTATATTTAAAATATATAATAAAGAACTTATAAAGTTTATCAGAAGTATAGATATGGATGCAGCAAAAATACATTAGAATGTAAAGTTGATTGTGAGGAATGGGAATTATAATTCTACATATTTACCTTACATAGACTCGCAAATTAAATTATTTATTTATTCATTTCATTTATTAATTTAATTTGTAATTATCTTACTTATTGTAATATTTTAATTATATTATTATTATTTTTTTATATTATATTTGAGTAGATAGTTGATTAACGTGTATATATTGAAAAATAAAAATGAATTTAAACATTATCATATATGTAATATTCCATGTAGCAATGGATCACGTATTCAAATAAATAACTCCTCATAGGGTTACTAACAGGAGAAAAAACAAACAAAAAAAAATACGTGAATTATCCAAAAACCCTTTCCGCATTGAGCTGCGTAAACTAAAATAATTTCCCACGTGTTCCATAAGCTGATAATTAAAAGCGAAAGTTGGATTCCCAACAAAAGTGAATATATTGTTTGGACGTAATGGGAGTATGGATTTGACACAGAATCAAAAGAAGAAGTTGGACTCAAAAAAAGGCTGTCACGCAGGGGCTGCGTAAACTAAGCAGATTTCCCTCGTGAAGTTTAGTAATAGATAAACCTACATACTGCTAATACAACACCACCGTGAATATTAAGTGAATAAATACAAACAGTTTTAAGAAATATTTCCCCTCTTGGCGGGAAGCGTCTCAAATGTAAACAAACAGCCAACCCGACTCTCACCAGAAAGAAAAACAATTACTGAAATATATCACAATATATAATATAATAAATTGATTGAAATCTATTTACTATATCTAGTACAGTAATTTCTAATGAATCGGAATAATTTTTAATTCAATCAATCAAATTTAAGTAGTCCAAAGACTTAAAACGGAGGGGGCGGGGTCACAATAACATATTTGCATTTATGTCGTATAATAAAGGTCTCTTGAAAACAATTTATGGTATTTAAGCTTCGAATAATGTGGTTTATTATATAATAGAGTCTTGTTTATGTAACATGAGTAGAAGTGGGGGTTTGCTGAAGGCTGAAAACTGAAAAATGCAAGTACCTATCAGTTAATATTTAAGATAGACAATAAATGTATAGAACAATATTTATAAGATAATTATCATATATATATAAAATAATTGAAAAATAATTTGCAATAAGATTGGTTCTATATAATTGTTTGACCCGAGTTATGGTACCGATTTTTAAAATTTCTTCAAATGTCCATCGATCCTACCAAGGAGATGACAAAAATGATGAAGATGTTGACGGTGCTATTGTGTTACCGGTATTTAGATTCTTCTATTGTTAAATATCACGTGGGAAATCTGCTTAGTTTACGCAGCCTCTGCGTGACGAACAATTTTTCGTACCTCAAGAGTTATTGATACTTTCTTGTCACGTGGAAGTGTGCTTAGTTCATGGGATTCTTATTAGAGAGTACACGTCAAGACCATGAGAGCATATACAACAGCTCATATATCATGAATTGCATCAGATATCATTAGATGCATTCAGGGGTTATTAATGGACTACATGACTTTCAAGGTTTTCCAGTCTCTTCTTCGCTGCATATCGATGGAGGAGGGAGTTGCATTAAGCACCTCGATGAAAGTGCAGTTTGAGTCAGCATTTCTAATAGCCACAAAGTACATGTCGCCATTAACAACCTGTAATTAACTAATGTTCTTATCATGACTGCTCTTATCTACATATGCACGTCATATTTCCTGTTGTCAAGTTCGCACGTTGGTCAGAAGACTGTCATTACATTTATCAAAACGTTCGTCACGCAGGAGCTGCGTTAACTAAGCAGATTTCCCGAGTGCTGGTATAACACACTAAGCCTACTGACGACTGAAAACAAGAAAATACAAATAACTCTGTTAATACATGAATTACGAACAAATGTATAGAGCAACAATTATAGACACATCAATATTTTGAACAAGATTGGTTCTATAAAAGTATACAACACGAGTCATATCACAGGAAACATTTGCGAAGTTCAATGAAAACAATACTTGGTATTTAAGCGTCCGATAAGGCGATTGTTATTATAACACCTTATTGTTAATATGACCATGAGTAGAAGGGGGAGTTTACTGAAGGCCGAAAACTAAAAAATGCATATATCTAGGCTAATGTTCAAGATACACAAAAAATGTCTATACCAACATTTATAGGCTATTAAATTTATAATAAGACAGGTTGTATAGAATTTTTCGCAGATTTCCCTTAAGGGAAATCTGCTATTGAGGTCGTAGTCATGACGCGAGTTTCGAAAATTTTCTTCAAATGTCCATCGATCCTACCCAGGAGATGACGAAAATGAGGTCCGTTCAAAATTATATATATATATATATATATATATATATATATTTGTCTGTTAACGCTCTAGCGGTCGCAATTTTCGTTTGATCGTTACCAAACTCGATATTTAAACGTTTTATGCAAAAATAAAGGTCAAGTTCGTTAATGGTTGATATCGGACCAGTGGGAGGGGGGGGGTTTAGAGGGGAGGATTTTTGAAAATTCGAAATATCTCCGTTACTATACGTCCGATCGAAAAATGATATAGAATCAATCTTATTGCAAATTACATTTACTATAAATAATGTTATATGCATTTATTCTGTATCTTGAATATTAACCGAGATATTTCCATTTTTCTGTTTTCAGCTTCTAAGATGAGATCGGCTAACTTCGGGTCTAGTCGTTAGTTTCCTTCAAGAGCTAGTTCGGGCCGTTCCCGTAACTGTTTGACTCTCTATCCTGAAATTTCTCTATTGTAAAACTTCACGAGGGAAATCTGCTTAGTTTACGCAGCCCCTGCGTGACGGACTTTTTTTTATCAGATGTACAATAACGCAGAATAATACATAGAACATACAAACGACGTGGACAAACTCGCCAAACATGCTACCCTGAGGCAATCTTCTGATTATAACTTACTGACTCTGCTAGACATAAACTTACAAAAACTACAGACAACATTAAATGGATGGCAAAAATGTTGGCATAGAAGATCAGGATATCATCTAAGAGAAATAATGCCTTGTATAAGGGAGTGGGATCCATCAGAGGTGACAATAGACGAGACCAAGTTGTACTAACTTAGGATAGGACATACATTTAACGCATGAACCATTACCATACAACACATACTGACTAACTGCAGTAACATTGAATACTTAGTGACTCCACATAACATGTACCAACTTCTTACAGGCATCAGCCCACATATCGACAATATACTAAATCACCTAAAAAAACTCGTTTCACTAACTTTAATTTATATCCTTTTTTATTTAGACTTTGTGAGAAATCGAATATAATTTTGAACAATTTTTAGTAATATAAAAATATTAGTATATTGTGGTAACATATTTTTTTTTATTAAAACCATTTTAAAACTCTTGTCTTTATTACTAGTGTAATGTTTATTTGTTGTTTTTATTACATGTATTTAATGTTTATTCATTGTGTTTAATTTTTTTGTTGGTTCAGTTTTTCTTATTTTTCTATAACTCTGTTTTTAGTTTACTATGTTAAATATTGAGCCAAATCGCATACTAAATTTTATTAAAAAATATTAACTCAGATATTTGGCATTTCAAAATGCCTCCCCTATAAATCCCCCCACCCCTTCAATGGTCAATTACCGAAATTCATCTTTGATTTTACATTAAATTTTAAAACTATCAAGTTTCGTGGCGATGAAACGAAAAGTCCGGCCGCTAGAGTCTCGGTCGGGGGCGACTAATGCTCTTGAAGGTCTGTAAAGCAAATTGAATGTGGGATGACGTCATCCAGGTGGGAAAGTTTAGCTGTTTAGTTTGAATAGCAACAAGTGCTTTAAAAAGTCCGTCGCACAGGGGGTGCGTAAACTAAGCAGATTTACCTCGTGAACTTATACAATAGAGAAATCTCCAAACGGAAACTGCCGGAAATAGCTTTCGCCGTGTACGAGTAGAAGGGTCCATAGCTCGTCTGCTGCACTTAATAAAATGCAAATATTTCGGTTAATATTCAAGATAGAGAATAAATGTATATAACAATATTCATAGTAAATTTAATTTGCAATAAGATTGGTTCGATGCAAGTTTTCGATCCGACGTATAGTAACAGAGATATTTCGAATTTTCGAAGTTCCCCCTCTAAACCACCCCTCTTACTGGTCCAATTTCAGCCGTTAACGAACTTGATCTTTCTTTTTACATAAAACGATTAAATACCGAGTTTGGTTACGATTAAACAAAAATTGCGACGGCTAGAGCAGTAACAGACAAATATATATATATATATATATATATATATATATATATATATATAAATATATATATTTGTCTGTGTGTATGTATATATACAGTTTTGAACGGACCTCATTTTCGTCATCTCCTAGGTAGGATAGATGGACATTTGAATAAAAATTTCGAAAATCGCGTCATGAGTACGATATTAATAGCTGATTTCCCTTATGGGCAATCTGCTAAAAAATTAAAGATTATTGTTTATAGATGTTAACATAAATAAAGTATTTATGACCTATTTCCTTTCACGGAATTAGGAACGGAATATTACCGAATTCCATCGGAAGATTTAATCAGAGGAGTTTCTCTGGACAGGGGGGGGGGCTCTGGGGGGGGGGGTTGTTCATGAAGAACTTTGCCAGGGCATAACGAATTTCCAGAAAAGCCACGTTTTATTTAATTTCGAGGCAGAGAGGGCCATAAGTCTTCTTAAAAGGGTACCATTAACAAAAACTTCCCGTAAACCCAAGAAGAGGAACACAGACCGTTTAAAACCGAACGAAGTTTAAGAATACTGTTGGAAGTGAACAAGCAGTTCCCCTGTTTACGTTACGTTATCACTGGTTTATGATTAAAAAGCTACTCTTATCAGTACTAGATATTACACATTTTCATGTGCAAACTCTTCCTTCTTTTAGCAGATTTCCCTTCAGGGAAATCAGCTATTGAGGTTGTACTCATGACGGAATTTTCGACATTTTTCTTCAAATGTCCATCGATCCTACTTAGTAGATGAAGAAAATGAGGTCCGTTCAAAACTGTATATATATATCTATATATATATATATATATCTATCTATATATTTGTCTGTTACCGCTCTAGCGGTCGCAATTTTTGTTTGATCGTTACGAAACTCGAAATTTAGTCGTTTTATGTAAAAATAAAGATCAAGTTCGTTAACGGCTGAAATCGGACCAGTGGGAGGGGGGGTTTAGAGGGGAGGATTTTCGAAAAATCGAAATATCTCCGTTACTATTCGTCGGATCGAAAAATTGTATAAAATCAATCTTATTGCAAATTACATTTACTATAAATATTGTTCTATACATATTTTCCGTATAATGAGTATTAACCGAGATATTTGTATTTTTTGTAATGAGGTCCGCTTTCAGTAAACTCCTACTCCTACTAGGGACATATTAATAATAAGCTGATATCTAATGAACCACCTCATTATTAGGTTAAATACAAAATATTGTTTTCAACAAAGCTTTATTTTACGAGGAACAAACAAATACGTTCTGTTGAACCCCCCCCCCCTTTTTTTTCTTGGACTACAAAAATCTGAGTGATTAAGATAGAAATTATTTAGATTCATTTCAAATTACTCCACTAACTATAATAAATAGTTTCCAATAAAATTAATATTTTATTGTCAGATATATTTCTTTAATTGTTTGTTTTTCCGGTCTATCTATCGATACTGCACTACAAGGTTGGCTAACCTGTTTGTTTACAATCCAGCTGTATTACGTTGTAGGTTACGTTCTATTATTAATTACAGTACTGGATACAATAAATAGTTATATGAATAAAATTTATAACTTATATTCAAATATATTTCCGTAATTGCTTCTATTTCCGGTAAAAGCTGGCTAACCTGATTGTTTCGAACTCAGACTGTTTGCTATCAGGAAGGTTCTTACCATTTGACTTGCCCTTTATTTGTTTACTTAATATTCACAGCAGTATTAAGTCTTACAAATAATGGATATTCTGTGGTACTATTTAGTGTTGGTGTAATAAGTGTACAGAGCGCTGCTATCATTAGCGGTAAGTCCATTTTTTGTGTTCTTGTTGTTTTTTGAGATTGAATTGTTTTTAATTTAATCTCGGAGCCTAACGGACGAGAGTTACTTTCCCGCCAAAACCTAGTTCGGCCGTTTCTTTGACTGGCTCGGCTCTCGTGAAATTTCTCTATTGTAAAACTTCATGTGGGAAATCTGCTTAGTTTACGCAGCCCCTGCGTGACGGACTTTTTCTATTTGTCTCTAGCCACCAAAATGTGTTCAAGAACGCCTAGGACCACGATATTATTAAAAAAAAAATATAGAACAGACCATATATGGAAGAATATCAAAGAATCTTACTTTCGTTCAGTGAAATATCTGAGATATTTTCTTCAAACACATATTAAGTATTTTAAAAAAGTCTGTCAAGCAGGGGCTGCGTAAACTAAGCAGATTTCCCACGTGAAGTTTTAAAATAGAGAAATCTATCTACTGATAACAGTGGTAGTAAAGAATCTCTAAATCAATTCACGAGGGACGAACACGTTACGGAAACGGCCGAACTAGCTGTCGGTCCCAAAGTCCCAAATATAGCCGACTTCTGCCGACCACACACACAATACAAATGCAAATATCTCGGTTAATATTCAAGATATTTTATATTATTATTTATTAACGTCCACTTTTTGCAAGTCAGGCTAATTGAGACGGGTTATCTACAGGTTACCACCCTTTTCCAGCCAGGGTGGGATTTTATTTAATGAATTTCGTCACTAAATAAATTCCCTTGCCCAGGCGTGAATCGAACTCGCCACTCTTGGATGACCATGTGAGATTAAAAGTAACGCTTTAACTCGCATGGCTAACCTGAGCCCCATATTCAAGATAGAGAATAAATGTATAGAACAATATTTATAGTAACTCTAATTTGCAATACGATTGATTCTATTCAGTTGTTCGATCCGACGCATAATAACGGAGATATTTCGAATTTTCAAAAATTCCCCCCTCCCACTGGTCCGATTTCAGCCATTAACGAACTTAATCTTTCTTGTTACATAAAACGATTAAATATCGAGTTTGGTAACGCCTAAACGAATATTGCGACCGCTAGACCGTTAAAAGACATATATATATATATATATATATATATATATATATATATATATATATGTAATTTTGAACGGACCTCATTTTCGTCATCTCCTGGGTAGGATCGATGGACATTTGAACACATTTTTCGAAATTCGCGTCATCAGTAGTGCAAGGGACGACCTCAATAGTGTAAGAGTAATAATGCGCACAATTGAAGACAATCAATAATTGAAAAAGATTGCTTCTAATACAATTTTATAATCCTACCCATAATAACGGAGATATTTGGAACCTTCGACTCCCATCCCCCTTATTCCTGGTACGAGATGCATGCAAATATGTTCTTGTGCCCCTCTCCCCATCTTAAATTCTTGGACTAGAAAAATTTGATTGATTTTGATAAATTTTATTCTGATTTATTATAAATTACAGTACTAGATATATACATAGTATTCAATAAAATTATTATGTTATACTCTGATATATTTCATTTTTTCTTTCCGGTGAGTCGTTTCCTTTGTTTCTCTAGCAGCCCCTGCGTTTTTGGGGAGGGAATACTCTTAGAGAAATAAAATATTATTTTACGTCAATATGATTATATTCCTAAATCTTCTAGTGTTATTAAAGTAGATTCTGACAGATGGGTTTTATTATTTTTTTTTCTTAAAATAAAAAAAAAAAAATTACTCTCTTCAATAGCTAAATTAATTGGTGTAAAAGAAAAGATTTTAATGAAATAAAGAGAAAAGTTTGAACTTCCTTCTCCTTTAGTCCATTTTAATTTAATTCTTTTCTTCGTAGATGAATAATTAAAGAAAAACCACAAAGCCTTTTTTCCCAAGTAGGGGGGAGGGGTCACCAGTACAAATTATACAATTAACACAAAAAAATAAATGAGATGATATCCAGAAAAAAAAATTTCTTCCAATTATAATTTTATCACCAGCCCCCAATATCCATATTAGAAACCCCGATCCTATTTTATTTATTAATTTGACCACAACCGCAGTTCTTAGTGCCAAGTAATTTCTTGCACAGAATTAAAAGGTTTGTGAGTTGATTGGTCTTCACACGATATCAGTAATGTCATATTCAGTGGCGGCTCATAGCTAAAATTAGTGGGGCTGCTACTCCAGAAAATGTTTAGCCTTAGCACTCTAGGATCGGCACTGCGGAAAGGACAGTGCTCTCTCTCCCTTGTGGAGCTTCCTGTGTGACAACAGTCAAACACCTCGCCGCTGGAACTATGAAGCACACAGTTCCATACAAATATTTTTGTATCTTTTTTCATAAACTTGGGCATGGTTACTTCATTAAGCTTAAGGATTATACAAGTATAAAGAAAAAGGCTCATTATATTAAATGTTATAGATAATATCAGTTGGAAATTGGGGGTGCTGCAGTTCCACAGTGCATATACGCGAGCCGCCACTGGTCAAATTAGACGGTTTAATAGTCCTAAATATGAAATATCAAGATTTTCTGGCTAATGGGTGTTTTTTTATCGGAAACCCAGCTATGTCAGAAATATTGTGATAAGGTAGTGTGACCTACCGGGGGTAAGTTCCCCTTTTTAGCAGATTTCCCTCGAGGGAAATCAGCTATTGAGGTCATACGACGCGATTTTCGACAAATTTCTTCAAATGCCCATCGATCCTACCCAGGAGATGACGAAAATGAGGTCCGTTCAAAATTATATATATATATATATATATATATATATATATATATATATATATATATAAATATTTGTCTGTTAACGCTCTAGCGGTCGCAATGTTTGTTTGATCGTTACCAAACTCCATATTTAAACGTTTTATGCAAATAGACAGATCAAGTTCGTTAACGGCTGAAATCGGACTAGTGGGAGGGGGGATTTTCGAATATTCGAAATAACTCCGTTATGGATCCGTGATCAGACAATTGTATAGAACCAATCTTATTGCAAATTACATTTACTATAAATATTGTTCTATACATTTATTCTCTATCTTGAATATTATCCGAGACATTTGCATTTTTATTAATTGTGGGCCTATAACGGATGACTGACTTTCCAGCCAAAAGCTAGTTCGCCCGTTGCCGTAACTGTTCGGCGCTCGTATGGAGATTTCTCTATTGCATAACTTCACTTGGGAAATCTGCTTAGTTTACGCAGCCCCTGCGTGACGGACTTTTCTGAACTATTGTTTCATTATAAGGGTGTGGGTAATGTGTGAGGGGTGGTAATGGAATGTCCAATCATTTGAAAAGAATTCAATTCACATAATATTTGGAAATTGTTTATAGAAAACCAAAGAAGTATTATGTTTTAATAAATAACATTTAATAGAAATAAAGACATTTCATCTCATACATTTTCTATTAACTCAAATATTAAGCTAGATATTAGCACTTTCTTGTTTTCAGCCTTCAGTAAACCCTCCTCTAACGTACTTGGGAAATTTTCATAGTTTACGCAGCCCTTGCGTGGTGGAATTTTGGTTATCTAAATCTAGTTAGGATCGAGTACAACCTAAATAGCTGATTTCCGTCAGGGAAAATTTGCTAAAACCGTTTTCTCTTATGTTATAATTGCTTCAGATTTGTGGATCTTAGAAAAATGATTTTCTCCACCTGGCAGAGAGGAAACTTATTCTCATAAAGGAAGTGTGACGTAATCCGATGAAGATCTTAGGGAAATGTCAATGGAGGAGAAATAGTGGCTGGAAGACGGTATGATGGGAGAAACGGGGGGGACGGAGATATGAACTTTGTATTTGTCGATAAGAAGTTGGGGGGCCAACACTCAGACATGGCTGCCAACTGTTGGGACTTCTCCACTTGAGGTACAAGATAGAAGGGAAAGTAAAAGGGGGAAAGAGGAAAAGAAAAAAAAAAGAGAGAAATAGGGAAAAAGAATCCTTTCGACTAGTTCTTTTCCCGGTCGGCTCTGATTAAACCGGGAAAGCCACGCGTATTTTTTCAGAAGGTATCCTTCTCTGGGGTTGGTTAGGGAATCGAATGTGGTTTTACAGGCTGGCTCTGCTAACAATGAATGTGCTTACCTTTCTTCACTATAAACATATATATATATATATATATATATATATATATATATATACATACATATATATACACACATATGTAGTTACGTTTATTAAAAAAAAATAATAAACGTTGATTGTTTGAGTTCTTTTGGATTTGCAAAATTAAACACACAAGGTTTAGAGATTTTATCACTGCACCATTTATATGCGATAACACTACACACTTGGTAAATCATTCTTAAATAGTACTGCACTGATAACTTCACTTCTTATTGCACAGTTCAATAACTCACGATCATGCGACTGACTGAAGATCACAAAACACGGCACTGCACTGATGTTCACTAGAAACTGCATTACACTGATCGTCAATACTGTACCGTGCTGAAACTAAAATGCACTGTTCACTAAAGCTGCACTGAACGCACTGTCATTCACTAGAAGAGAACAAACTGACTTTCCGCCGAGCAGGGCCGCTTTTATTGACGGGTGGTCAGGTCAAAGAAAATGGGCCCAGACAAGCTTTGACCCCAGGCGGGTGTCTCCGAGAACATTCCTGGCGCCAACGGTCCTTTCATCTGTCGGTTCCTTTCATTTACTTCATACTTCTTAAATACGTGATTAACGCTGCGTATTTTTTCATGTTCGGAGTTTTCGGAAGGCCATCCGATATACATATAGTTTTTCGGTTGAGGTCCGTTCAAAACTGTATCTGTATATATACGTGTATGTGTCTGTTAACGCTCTAGCGATCGTATTATTTAAACGTTAATGGCTAAAATCCGACAAGTGGGAGGTGGTGATTAGATAGGAGAAATTTTGAAAATTATTAATATATCTGTTATTATTCGACGGATCGAAAAATTGTATAGATCCAATCGTATTGCAAATGTAATGTTCTATAGATGTTGTTATGTAAGTATTTGCGTTATCTTGATAATTAACTGAGATATTTGTATTTTTCTACTCATTTAATATAAACAATAAGCTATTATCTTAAGAAGCACTTCATTTGAAGCCTAAATATCAAATATTGTTCTCATTGAAGTTTAGATAAATGCAAATATACTGCTCAAAAATGAATAGGGATATTGACTATTTTTTCTTAGCCTATTAATTTTAATTAAATCGATCTTAATTAAATTTTTTTTATGGGGGAAAAAGACAATAATTTCTAATAAATATTAATAATAAAAAAAAATATGCTAGGCCCCATACATACCACAAAACAGCCAACATCCCTATTCATTTTTGAGCAGTTTAGTCTCAAATGGGATATCTGCTTAGTTAACGCAGTCCCAACGTTTTTCTTTTCACTTGCAATTCAAACTAAATCCACAATTTTTGGCATTGGCGTCTTTCTTTTAACTACTTTACCGAATTTTATGTAGTCTTGTATTACATTAAACAGACTTAGACTTTAGGCTATACTAATATTCTCAAAGGCGAACAGGTGACATGGTAATGAGGATGACCTGAAAGGAAAAATCTGCTTAGTTTACGCAGCCCCTTCGTGACGGACTATTTTTCTATTGAGACGGACTAAATCAGCTATAGAGGTAGTACTCATGACGCGATTTCCGAAAAATTTCTTCAAATGTCCATCAATCCTACCTAGGAGATGACGAAAATGAGGTCCGTTCAAAACTGTATATACGTTTTATGCAAAAAGGCAGATCAAGTTCGTTAAAGGCTGAAATCGGACCAGCGGGAGGGGGAATTTAGACGGGGGATTTTCGAAAATTTGAAATATCTCCGTTACTATACGTCGGATCAAAAAAGTGTATAGAAACAATTTTATTGCAGATTAAATTTAGTATAAATATTTTTCTATACATTTATTCTCTATCTGGAATATTAACCGAGATATTTACATTTTTCTTAAATGTGGGCCGATAACTGAAGCGTGAGTTTCCCGCCAAAAGGCCGTAACTGTTCGGCTTTCGTATGGAGATTTCTCTATTGTATAACTTCACGTGAGAAATCTGCTTAATTTACGCAGCTCCTTTGTGACGGACTTTCCTAATCATTGATGGTTATGTGAGCAATTTCCAGAAACCCCCTCGCACTTCGGTAGCCGATATCTCTTGAGGCTAAACGCATTTCACATACAACGCGTAACAGAGCTAGCGACTACAGTCGGTTTATTGTGACGTAGACCATTGGGAAAGAGGCCAGCTGTTTGAAAAACGGTTAGAGGATAATTATTTTCACATGGTCGGGACTCTTGCCCGGAGATGTGTGAGTCAGATATCGAGATAGGGGTCAAGTGAATTACCCCCGGGCTTACGTCACGGCAACATGGCGTTATACAGCTCATAGGACCTTCCTATATTCGCCGGGTCTTCTTTCATCGTGCTCCGCATCTCTGGGACGCAGTAGCTGACCTTTTCCAGTGGGAATATCGGTCTAGATCTACAGGCGGCGCGAGTGGGAATCCGAAAAGTACCTGCCCCAAATTAGCTGTCAAATTGCGAACATTGTCAGCAAATTATGAAACATTTTCATCTCTCGTCGATAGACAATAATGGAGATATTTTACTCTTATGCGAAGTACATGAAGTATTGAAAACGCTTGACCTGGGACTTTGCCTGACCATCGATTTTGCCTTCCCTGTGACTTTGCCTGACCATCGATTTTGCCTTCCCTGTGACTTTGCCTGACCATCGATTTTGCCTTCCCTGTGACTTTGCCTGACCATCGATTTTGCCTTCCCTGTGACTTTGCCTGACCACGAACTATGCCTGAACAGGGACTTTCCCTTACCTGGGACTATGTCTGACCTAGGATTTTGCCTTCCCTGTGACTTTGCCTGACCACGAACTATGCCTGAACAGGGACTTTCCCTTACCTGGGACTATGTCTGACCTAGGATTTTGCCTTCCCTGTGACTTTGCCTGACCACGAACTATGCCTGAACAGGGACTTTGGCTCACCTGGGACTTTCCCTTACCTGGGACTATGTCTGACCTAGGATTTTGTCTCTCCTTGGACTTTGCCTGACAAGAGAATTTCACTGAACTAGGACTTTGTGTGACCTAGGACTTTGCCTTTCTTGAGATTTTGTCTCATCTAGGACTTTGCCTGACCTGGGATCTTGTCTTGCCTGGGGGGTTTGACGTCCAGTTTGACCGTTTGCTCTAACAGAAGTCAGATTCCCATAAATGCGAAGAAACTATAGCTATCTTCATTAATCACAGAGATTCAAGTACATTAGTATTACGTTACTCTATTATAGATAAAAAAAAATTATTTCTGGGAATTCGAACAGTGATTGAAAGATTCCATGAATGTAGCAAAACCCGACAAGGACTAAATTAGGTAGGAGTACCTTTGAAGCACCATCATTTTAAAACATATTCCACTATTCTAAAAGATCCCTTATTCTTATCGCTTATTTTTTTAATTTTTTAGTACATTTTGAATAGCAATCAAAACGCTATCACCGTTTTCTTCCAAGCCTGAAGCTATGTGTATTACTTGGTGAATCCATCAGCAAATAATTTACCTATCCTCCCGGAAATAGAATCCGCGGCTCAGCAAGCACAGTAAAATAAGACTCCATGAATCAATGTAAGAATAAATCAAACTATAGAATTTCACTAACTGGTCCTGATCCAACGTTCCTGAATCAATCCTTATAATTTAAAATAAAATGTACTTACGACTATTGAGACCACCGACGTTCATGTCGAGTCCTATCCTGAACGAGAAACAATCGGTCGAGCAAACTAATCTAAATATTCAATCAATTGAACTTCCATCCGAGACGATTGCATTGATTAATCTTCTTCAGGGCCAAATGAAAAGGAAAAAAAAATGCGTCCCTTCAAAAATGAACACGGCAAAGAGAATAGGGAAAACGTTGGGACGGCTCGAACAATTCTTGGACGAATTTGTCATACCTTGGAGTAATGCGAAATACTAAAAACAGTGGGTAGATTTCCCAAAAGGTTATATTTTAAGAACAGGTGTTTTGAGAGTGAGAGAAGTGGATAGTAAGAGTGAGAGGGAAGATGAGGGCGGTTCGTTGAAGGTCCTTTGGGAAATCTGTAGAATCGGAATTCCCTGACCAGGGAGGAAGCCAGTCATTAGGGATATCCACTAATTATCAGAAGGGGAGGTGGTACATGCACTTGTTGTAGGTTCGATTCTCTACAGAATCCTGTTTGTTGCAAGCTGCACTTAACTCCTTTAATCCTATTGTATACTAATGAAGTCGATGTACATAGCACTGCGCTGCTCAACCTGCTCGTGTGTCTTAAGTTGGAGAGAGCTGTTTACAAGATCAAGAACAACATTGGAAATGTAAATGATCAACCAGTGAGCGATTCAATAAATGACAAGGTTCAATATGGAAATCTCGAACAAACGTAAAGGCAGATGGAATATTGACTCAGTATTAATCAACACGTTTCCAAATTTTTTTTCTATCTTTTTGGTTAGTATAATAGACCATCGGGATCTCGAGCCGCTCCAAAGCAAGACTGGAGGGATTAGTGATCAGAGTTTTACGCAGAGAGTGACCAATTCGACGAGAGACCCCAGGTAGCCAAGGATGACCTGGTTTGAGTTGTCGCCAGAAGACTGACGGAACCCGGAGTGTCTATGGTCAGTCCACGCTGACAGCTTGGCTGTGGACGGGATCTAAAAGAGTCATAATCTTTTGTGTTCCCGACAGTATGCCAGACGTATAACTCGTTAGACTCCCGTTGATCCATAAGCACTGCAACACAGGCGCGCTCTGCAGCGCACTCGCTAACTAATGTTCTCCTTTGGCAGGGATCGAACTTGCACTTATTTTTACCTCCAGCATCCTGATAGTTGCGTTAGATGTGCCCACGCCTTAACCCTCCAACACGACATAATTTAAAAGGAATTATATGAGAACCGAAAGACAAGTACATCTACCAAAAAAACAGGATTCTCTAAGGAATTCTCTAGAACCGTGGGCTGATTGTTTTCTCCGGAGTTCAGCAATCTGATGAGGAAAATTACTTCGACCTCGGTAACAGGAAGAGGAAATTAACAAGAACTGTAAATACTGAGTATCACAGGCATATACAACACCAGGAAAGGACTGACCTAGAGACGGGAATTGAGGGCTTAGCAACATTAGAGGACATCAAAGGTAACCTCAACGTTCTGGTAGTGAACAGTTTTAGACGATTTGAAATCAGTAACGTTTGCTTGCTTTGCAAACGTTTTACGTTGAGACTAAAAATACGAGTAGATTCGATCGCCACCTAGGGAGAAACGTTTTCTCGCTTACAGACAGTTAGAGGAGCTTGTGGCAGGACTTTGGATCTCCTAGTTCCCTTCCACAGGCATGGCAGTAGCAGGCGATCCAGCCTCTGGTACCTGGGATAACCACCTTAAGTCGCAAAGGGGTTTTACGTCAAATCGTCATTAACTAAACCTCTGAACAGGAGTCCCTCCTTTGGAGCAACTAATATCTCCAAGGCCAACCGAACTTATTATGTCATATTCGAGCATAAGGTGATTTTTCCCCCCAACAGCAATTTGGAGTAATTTGGAAGAGAAACATATTGGGCCTGAGCCTAAGTTCTACTTAGTTTCCCAACGGAAAATGCCTATTCCCCAAAGAGAAATTCGCTAGATATATATGACCAACGGCTACACACATACGCGTCAGATTTGCTCACCGCAGGCAGTAATTCCACCTGTTGGAATGTAAGTGAAACACACGAGTTACAGATCTTAATTTGATTTCGCTCATTTGTTAGGAAAATAGCCGAGAGGAACTCGAGGAATGTGCCACTGCTCCGAGTTCATTAAGGCAGACAGAAATCTATTACAACCTGACTTAAACAGAATCATTCTGGTTCCGCTGGAGGTTTAGCTTCAGGCGACACAGAATCACAGATTTGCTAACTACTGAAACAAGCAAAACACATAAAATGTTGACTAACAGCAGTAAAAAAAAAATGGATTGATTGGTAGCTAAATGTGATAATTATTTAGAAAATAAGCATATATAATATTTCAATAAGAAAAAAATAATAATTTCCCGTTACAATAAAAAAAAATTACTTGCACTACTTCTACGCATGAATAACGATTTCATTCAATAAATTTTGCCATTTTACAAACTTGCGTGATTTGTTTAACGTTTTAAGATCTAATTATCCATAAAGATGCTATATATATATATATATATATATATTTGTGTGTGTGTGTGTGTGTGTGTGTGTGTGTGTGTGTGTGTGTGTGTGTGTGTGTGTGTGTGTGTGTGTGTGTGTGTGTGTGTGTGTGTGTGTGTGTGTGTGTGTGTGTGTGAGTGTGTGTGTGTGTGTGTGTGTGTGTGTGTGTGAGTGTGTGTGTGTGCGCGCGCGAGACATAAACAATTCACAATTGTTTCCGTCTACATAAATAAATAGATGTTATTTATTAAAGTCCAAGTCATGCTATTGATACTTATTAGGACGGGTTATCATCAGATTACCATTCTTTTCAAACAGTGGGACTAGCTAATTTATTTAAAGTGTCTATTACTAAATGGGTTGAACCTACGACTAGGTTTACTGGTGAATTCTTCTTCTCTTTAATTCTGATTGGGGCTCAGGCTTAGCCTTGTGACTTTAGGGGTTGGTCTTAATCTCAAAACTAGCACACGAGAGAGAGAGAGAGAGAGAGAGAGAGGGAGAGAGAGTGTGAGTGAGTGAGAGAGAGAGAGAGAGAGAGTGAGAGAGAGAGAGAGAGAGAGAGAGAGAGAGAGAGAGAGAGAGAGAGAGAGAGATGCTTTTATTGTCATAGGACCAATGGTCCTCTCTTACAGACAATAGTCATGTAATATAAACATGTCATTATAATGAACTGTGGTACATGTCATATCCCCATCTCGGTCGTGAGAAAATGAGAGAGAGTTTGTGTGTGAGAGAGAGAGAGATTGAGAGAGAGAGAGAGAGAGAGAGAGAGAGAGAGAGAGTGAGTGAGAGAGAGAGAGACAGAGAGAGTGAGAGAGAGGGAGAGAGTGAGAGAGTGAGTGAGAGAGAGACAGAGAGAGAGAGACTGCTGGCTGGTGCACTAGCTTCATTATACTGTAAGATTGTAGGCCTCCTCCTTTATCTGACACCTCTCTCCTCTTCTACTGACCTTCATTCGGCCTTCAAGGTCACCAGCGAGACTCCTACACAACTCTTATCTCTACTCATTAGCCTTATCACTGATACCTTATCATCTGTCATTTTTAAATGAAAATTTGTATTCTCCTCCGAAAGGAGTATATTCCATTAAGCACTTATACCTCAAACCATAGGAAGAAACACCCAATATTTTACAAAACTCCACCACCCAGGCGCCGCGTAAACTAAGCAGATTCAACTTGAGCTGGTTTAACATACTTGAGAATCATGTGTATATCAACATATATTATATCGAGTCTGGTAGTGATAAAAAAATATTGTAATCGCTAGAGCGGTCGGTAACTGAAAAATGTAACTATAATATATTCACTCAAGGGAAATCTCTTAAATATCAAACAGATGTTTAACATAACCTTTACCACATCCTCCCTTCCCGTTCCAAGAAGATTACTTGAATCTCTTTGGTAGTCTTACGGTTCTCCCGTATCTTGTTCTGTAGCCTTTATCAGCATTCAATCATGGGATTTCTCCTCTGAGTTACTGAACATGCGGTATAAATTAATTTCAAACTTGAGGTGACATTATCTAAGAGACATTCAAGGAGGTGGGAACATTTCTGTTAATAACGCAAAATCACAATGATGCAGAGTCTGGGGCATTTTAAAATAAATTGGCATAACGAGAAAAAAGAAAATTTGGATGAATGACCGTGCATTGCAAATTATTTTAGCAGATTTCCCTGGTGGGAAATCACCTATTGATGTTGTACTCATGATAGAATTTTCGAAAAATGTTCTTTCAACGGACCTCATTTTCCTCATCTCCTGGGTAGGTTCGATGTACATTTGAAGAAATATTTCGAAAATCGCGTCATGAGTACGACCTCAATAGCTGATTTCCCTTAAGGGGAAACGCTTTCAGATAAAATATGTCTCCGTTTACGTTTTGAGATGAAATACGTCACCGTATACGCTTTGAGATAAAATACATCTCCGTTTACGCTTTGAGAAAAAATACGCCCCCGAAAAAGTTTTGAGATAAAATTCGTCTCCGTTTTCCTTTTTGAGATAAAATACGTCTCCGTATACGTTTTGAGATAAAATACGTCTCCGTTTTCCTTTTTGAGATAAAATACGTCTCCGTATACGTTTTGAGATAAAATACGTCTCCGTTTTCCTTTTTGAGATAAAATACGTCTCCGTATACGCTTTGAAATAAAATACGTCTCCATTTACGTTTTGAGATAAAATACGTCTCTGTATACGCTTTGAGATAAAATACGTCTCCGTTTTCCTTTTTGAGATAAAATAGGTCTCCGTATACGTTTTGAGATAAAATACGTCTCCGTTTTCCTTTTTGAGATAAAATACGTTTCTGTATACGCTTTGAGATAAAATACATCTCCGTATACGTTTTGAGATAAAATGAACGCATCATTTGGGTAACGGACGTTTGAGGCACTTCTCCCTGATGACGATTCTCAGGTTTTCCTTGTTAAGAGAGCCCGCATAAATGCCACACGTACATTTCGCACTGGTTTTTATGATATTCTTACTAAGGCACCACGAATGGTCGGAATTCGATGCATGCAGTTTGAATTCCTTTGATCGGCCAGAAACGGTGATGTTCACCATCAGTATTCAACCACTGTTGTAGCTGTGTTGTGCCAAAGGTTACACCTGCCAGGGCAGCACACATACCATGCAGTATTGCCACTCAACATCTTGTAGGCTGCTGTCATTTGTAACCATGATTGTGCTAATAAATTTTGCACTAACTGCTATACATGTATATGCCTGATAATGCTCTAGCAATCGCAATATTTGTTGAACGATGTTCGCATTATACAATTAAAATTATTTAAATGCGAAAAAATAAAGTGGGCAACGTTTAGTTTCTAAAAACGAAATATAATCTGGTCAGTTTTAGCAGAAATCAGCTGTTGAGGTTGTACTCATGACGCGATTTACAAAATTTTTCTTCAAATGTCCATCGGCCCTACGTAGGAGATGACGAAAATAAGGTTCGTTCAAAACTGTGTGTGTGTTTATATATATATATATATATATATATATATATATATATATATATATATATATATATATATATAAAATTGCCTGGTATCGCTCTTGCAGTCGCAATTATTGTTAAATCGTTACCAAACTCGATATTTAACAGTTTTATGTAAAAATAAAGATCAAGTTTGCTAATGATTGTCGGGGGGGGGGGGTTAGATGGAAGAATTTTCGAAAATTCGAAATATCTCCATTACTATACGTCGAATCGAAATAATGTATAGAATCAATCTTATTGCAAATTACAATTACTATAAATATTGTTATATGCGTTTACTCTCTATCTTAAATATTAGCCGAGAGTTTTGCAACTTATGACGTGTGTGCGTATGACGGACGAGATCGGCTAACTTTGGTTTTAGTTGTGTTTTCTCCAAAAGCTAGATCGGCTCTCTTGAAATTTCTTTATTGTAAAACTATACGTCTATACGTCGGGAAATCTGCTTAGTTTACGAAGCACCTGCGTGAAGGACTTATTTTATCTCAAGCCAACGGTAACGTTCCCATTCTGGCTATAGAAAGCTGTCGTCCACAGTAGTAGTAGGAATAAAGTAGGAACGAACCTTCCCTGTAGGTCGGAACCCCTTTGCCAATGATCGACCCGAAGTGTTTCTTTCCGGGCTACTTGACATCAGAGACATTGGGGTAGCTTTGGCCCAGCCCTTGATGGGCATTATGCAGACATGTAAGGGCTCTCTCAGGCCCTTCCGACCTCTTTGACTTAATTAAGAAGACAAGATAGAGAGTAGCTGATGAAAAGGCAATAAAAAGCAGAGTGAGGAAGGGACAGATAAGGCCAGTCCTTAGCACTCTCCTCTAACAAGGGACAAACTGCCCCCAACCCTTTCTCTCTCTCTCTTCCAAAACTTTCCCCACCGCTCCAGCCAACTTCTCCAGAGCCCTCCGGCTGGAAATTTATACAGACCGCAAAGGGAGCAGGGGCCTATAATGAAACCCCTAGTTTCAAGCGCGAAAATTTCACAGCGGCACGCTCTCCAGACAACTTTTTTTCCCCCCGCTTCCCAAAGGAACACCGAGAGGACGCAGAGGGGAGGAAAAAGTTCTGATGACACCGGGCGGGAGAGAGGTATGAATATTCCAGAAACTGCTGGAGTTGACGTTCCTCCGCAAGAGCTACACTGGAAAAATAAGATGAACCTCTCCTCCAGCGTCTTGCTTGGGAATTACTCCCAGAAAGCTGGAGATGCGACAAGCAAACTTAAATTGACACGTTCCCAGGCTCTAGAAATGCAGACTTCAACATACTTTATTAGAACTTCAACCAAATCAGCCGTGCAGAGTATATTGCGAATCTCAAAACCAGGAACATTTAGCAATCTCGAGTGATTTGATTACTCAGTAAGGAATTGAAAAGAATACAGGCCTTTCGAACAATTAAATCATGGTGAGCCAAGATATTTGATCAGTATTAAATATATATTAGCAGATATCCCTTAATTGTTACAAGAAAGTATAATATAATATAGCATAATATTTCTCATGCGTTTTAGCAGATTACCCATAATCGAAATCAGCTATTGAGGTCATACACATGTCACGATTTTCGAAAAAGCTTCTCAAATGCACATCTATCCTCCCTAGGAGATGACAGAAATGAGGTCCGTTCAAAATTATTCTTTATAGTTTTATGGCAAGGGTCAACAATAAAAAACATCTTCTTGCTCAAACTTTATTCTTAATGCCCTACATGTTTCGTGGTTATAGTCCACCTCTTCAAGACCTATCCGTTTTCAAAAAATAAAAACAACATCAATATAGCAAAAGTCCGTCACGCAGGGGCTGCATAAACTAAGCAGATTTCCCCACGTGAAGTTTTACAATAGAGAAATCTGCCTAATAATAACAGTACTAGGAAGGTAGGCTAGACCTATTCACGAGGGACGAATAGTTACGGAACCGGCCGCACTAGCTCTCGGCGGGTAGTCCCGAACATAGCCGACTCCTGCCGACCACACACACAATGCAAATATCTCGGTTAATATTCAAGATACAGAATAAATGTATAATACAATATTTATAGTAAATTTAATTTGCAATAAGATTGGTTATATACGATTTTTCGATCCGACGCATAATAACGTAGATATTTTGAATTTTCAAAAGTCCCCTCTTCTAAACCCCCCCTTCCTCAGGTCCGATTTCGGCCATTAACAAACTTGATCTTTCATTTTACATAAAACGCTTAAATATGCAGTTTGGTAACGCTCAAACAAAAATTGCGACCGCTAGAGCGTTAACAGACATGTATATATATATATATATATATATATATATATATATATATATATATATATATATATATATATATATATATGTCTAATTTTGAATGGACCTCATTTTCGTCATCTCCTGAGTAAAATCGATGGACATTTGAGGAAATTTTTCAAAACTCGCGTCATGAGTACGACCTCAATAGCTGATTTCCCTTAAGGGAAATCTGCTAAAACCCTATGATAATTCTTTACTAGATAAAATATTGATAAGAGCCTAGTTACATGATATATTTATTAAATATAATTACAGATTGTTACTTACATACAATTTTTTTTATCGTTACAAAGCTCGTTATTTAAACGTTTTATGTAAAACTACAAATCAAGTTTGTGAAAGGCTTAAATCCGACCTGGGGAGGGGGAGGTTAGAGGGGGTGAATTTTGAAAATTCTCATAATCTCCGTTATTACGCGTCGGATCGAAAAATGATATAAAAACAATCTTTCTGCAAATTTAATGTTCTATAAACGCTGCTATGTACAATTTTTCAATATCTTCATTATTAACCAAGATGTTTGTATTTTTTAATTTTCGGTCTTCAGCAAACCACCTCTCCTACTCATGTCACATTAACAAATTAATATGAATATGAAATAATTTATTTGAAGCTTTAATATCAACTATTGTTCTCATTAAACTGCCACGTTTGGAGATAAATGCAAATATGTGATGCACGTAGGAAATCTGCTTAGTTAACGCAGCCCCTGAGTGACGGACTTTTTTTATTTTTATTAAATCAGGTCGATTTTCCCTAATGTCACTTTCACTTCGTTCGATTGTACTCCATTTTGAGAGCCGAGCGAAAAATCCGTTCGGCTCTACCGGCAAATGGCGATGAGAATAACAATGCCACTGAGATCATCAATATTCGGGGAGGCGAAGGGACGTGAGAACACGGACCAGCTGTTATTGGGACTCCATCTTGGAGCAAGCCAATGCCAACATAATACTCACAAGCACGATTAAATAGGCTAACATATGATCCGCCATTAGTTTTAATTACATTACATCAAGTTTCAGAAACTCTAGGAGAGAAGAAGTAGTTCTCTCGAGACTTAGAATCGGCCACACTAAATTAACACACTCATACTTAATGACAAAGACTGACAGACCTACTTGCTCAACTTGTAACACTCCCTTGACGATAAGACATATACTGACAGAATGCCGAAAACGACCACGCCAGGACTTCCCCTACGACTTACAAGAACTATTGACGGAAGGCAGCCCACACATTAACAATATATTCTCATACTTAATATATATGATAACATTTAACATGCGTTAATCATCCACCGACTGTATATGTATATATTTTTTTTTTTTTTATTTTTTTATTTTTGTACTTGTTATTATTAGTATTATTGCTAAGTTATGTGCTACTATTACTTGTTGCTAAGGTATATGTTACTATTACTTGTTGTTTAGGTATTTATTATTGTTAATTGCTGTTAAGGTATTTTTTATTATTATTTGTTGTTAAGGTATTTATTATTGTTACTTGCTGTTAAGGTATGTTTTTTGTTATTGTTACCTGTTATTACTTTTGAAAGGGCAAATCACCTTCGATGTGGTGTCCATTAATAAATAAATTGAATTGAATTACATTATTAAAATCAATACGAGATTTGGGAATTTTTAACAAATTTCCCTGATATTTGAAATTCCTCGATTCTAAACCACCTTCCCCCAGTCCGATTTCAACCGTTAACGAACTTGACAAGTATGTATATAAATTTGAACGGACTTCATTTTCGTCTTCTAATAGGTAGGATGGAATGATATTTGTTTTAAGCAGATTTCCCTTGAGGGTAATCAGCTATTGAGGACGTACTCATGACGCGATTTTTGAAAATTTTCTTCAAATGTCCATCCATCCTACCCAGGAAATGACGAAAATGAGGTCCGTTCAAAACTATATATATAATTTTGCTGATGTTTTCGACCAGGTTGTATTTATATGTGGTGTGTTATTCTTTTCGGAGTTTTGGTCAATGTTGGCGATATAAATCTTAGTTTATGCCGATATTTCGAGAATCTTTATTTTCTCTTCTTCAGGGCAAGACTAAATATATCTATAAACTATTATAAATTCTTATTGCACTATGACTAGGGTTATAGTTATAAACTAAGATTCATTTCACCATCATTGGCCAAAACTCCGAAAAGAATAACACACCATATAAATATATATATATATATATATATATATATATATATATATATATATATGTGTGTATATTTGCCTGTTAACGCTCTAGTGGTCACAATTTTTGTTTGATCGTTACCAAACTCAATATTTAAACGCTTGTTGCAAAAAGACAGATCAAGTTCGTTAATGGCTGAAATCGGGGCGTTGGATCAAAAAATTGTATAAAACCAATTGTCGAAATATCTCCGTTACTGTACGTCGGATCAAAGAATTGTACAGAATCAATCTTATTACAAATTAAATTTACAATAAATATTTTTCTATACATTTATTCTCTATCGTGAATATTAACCGAGATATTTGCATTTTCATTAAAATTGGGCCGATAAGGGATGACTGTTTCCTGCCAAAAGCTAGTTCGGCCCTTTGCCGCAACTGTTCGGCTCACGTATTGAGTGAGGTTTTCCTATTGAATAACTTCACGTGGGAAATCTGCTGCCCCTGCGTGACGGGCTTTTGTAAAGCGCGTCGTGAGTACAACCTCAATAGCTGAGTTTCCCCAAAGGGAAATCTGCTAAAACACTACAGATTAATTTATAACACCCTCTCTCTCAGACTGGAATTAAAAATGATATTTATTTGACCACAAATCACGAGTTCAATGCCTTCATAAATAAATAGTATATTGACATGCCTGGATTATTTATTCGCAATAAACTAAGTTTTTTTCTCTTTTTTTTTTTTATTGTGGTTTGGGTTTATTGCTCTATAAAATGATCTATAAATATCTTCTCTTTACAAATGTTGAACATTATTGTCGTTCTCTTGTAAAATTCTTTTATTTATTGCATTTCGATATCCAATGACTTTTTGCAATACTAAATAATATTTTACTGGGTATTTAAAAATGTCTTTTATCAGTTCTAATATTCATAAGTATAGGTAATTCCATAATAGTAATATTAGTCTTGCAACAAATATGAATGAAACTTTGCTATTAAACTTCCATCCTTGAATATCTGCTTGGTTATGAAAAATTCTTTTTCATTATACTGCGTCAAAAAACATGTGTTTTCAATACTAGGTTTGAGTCCATAAAATATCTTTTTTCGGTACTAGTACTGAAAAATCTTTTCGGTGCGCTAACCTCACCTGTTACTAATAAACATGTGTTTGAGGATGAGCCCGAACTGGAAAATAATTCCTTTAATCAAAAGTTAACTGTATTCCAAAAGGCAATGCCAAACAAAGGTTTTAAGATAAATAATAATCAAAATTGTACAATAAATATTAATGTAAATCTGTAATGTTTCTTCTATTATGGGTTAATAAACTGATGTCTTTTCCAAATAAAATAATGTGTCAATTTAATTTCTTATATAAGTACTTTTCTTCTATAATAGGTTAATAAACAGATGTTTTATTTCAAATAAAATAATGTGTCACTTTAATTTCTTATATTGTATCTTTAAATTATTAATGAAGTATAAAAGGGTTTTAATGCACTCAAGTATGAGCAGTATAATGAAAAGTATTGTTCATAACACGTACCAAAAGTGTCCTTTCGGTACTCCGTCCAATTTCAAAGCTCGGCTTCGCCTCGCTCGTAAAACTAGACCTCGCAACGAAAAGACCCACTTTTGGTACTAGGCATGAAAACAACTATTTTATCTTCATAAGTATTAAAAAAAAAAAGCAATTTTTTTTTTATTTATTTTTTTTTTAACAGAAAGGTAAATTAGCTATTGAAGTTGTTCAAATAATTTTTGACGCCTATAATAACCTATAGAAATAATTTCAGGCACCTTTCATAACCTATACAAATAATTTCATACATGTATTAGAACCTATGAAAAAGATTTCAGAAGCTTCTTACAACGTATACATATAATTTCAGACCCGTTTTATACATGTACACATAATTTCAGACATTTACTATAACCTATCCAAATGAGTCCAGGCACTTATTATAACGTGTAAATATGATTTCAAACACGTGTGTAGTCTATACATGAAATTTCAGATGCGTGTTATAAACTAAACATAT
>CM032230.1:154235000-154267500 GCA_019009955.1 Riptortus pedestris | reverse complement strand
ACATAATAGAATAATAATACTGTAGATACATAATAGAATAATAATACTGTAGATACATAATAGAATAATAATACTGTAGATACATAATAGAATAATAATACTGTAGATACATAATAGAATAATAATACTGTAGATACATAATAGAATAATAATACTGTAGATACATAATAGAATAATAATACTGTAGATACATAATAGAATAATAATACTGTAGATACATAATAGAATAACAATACTGTAGATACATAATAGAATAATAATACTGTAGATACATAATAGAATAATAATACTGTAGATACATAATAGAATAATAATACTGTAGATACATAATAGAATAACAATACTGTAGATACATAATAGAATAATAATAATAATAATGCAACATAAGAATAGCTTTAATATAGGCATAACAATGATTTTAGTAACACACAGGAATGGTTGTTATAACATAATAAATATAAGAATAAAAATAGCAACATAAATACAACATAGGAATAACTTTAACATAACCCAACAATAATTATAATTTATAATAACATGACAATGATTGTAATAGTGCATAGCAATAATTATTGTAAAGTAATATAAGTTGCAATAACATAGTGGTAAGTGGCAATAACATAGATTTAACAAAACATAGCAATAATTAAAATAGTGCATAGCAATAACCATTGTAAAATAATATAAGAACCACAGTACAACAATTATAATATAGTTTAACAAACAAATACACCATACTATAAATATATAAAACATACAAAAGGCTGTGACCCTGCTATGTAAACAAAACAAGGAAGGTTACTATAACCCTAGTCATAGTGCAATAAGAATGTATAATAGTATATAAATATATTTAGTCTTGGTAAGTAATAATAAGGAAAAAACACCCTTTTATAACAATGTATAACACCAATGTGCAATATTATAATGTAGTACATGTAATTTTTACAGCCCTGAAGAAGAGAAAATAAAGATTCTCGAAATATCGGCATAAACTAAGATTCATTTCACCAACATTGACCTAAACTCCGAAAAGAACAACACACCATATATATATATATATATATATATATATATATATATATATATATATATATATATATACAATTTTGAACGGACCTCATTTTCGTCATCTCTTAGGTAGGATCGATGGACATTTGAAGAAAAAATTCGAAAATCAGTTAATATAACTCCCAATAACACCTCGATGCAATACCTAAATTTGAACTGAATTGTAGTGCTTCAAAATTGGTTTAGCAATCGTGATATACAGGAGACGCCATGAGAGGACTTATGCAGTTTGCTAATCGATGTAGATAATCGATTGATGTTATTAGGGTTAATGCTGTGTTTAGTGCTATTCCCGTTATTGGTCACTTTAATTAGCCAATGCCCTATTAACTGGATCGGTGTCTCGAAGCTGTTGGTTAACAGTTAATTAGGGGCCATAACTAGATTGCATACGAATAGGTTCTGAACAACGTGTGACATTTCACATTGCATTCCCTATTTGTCTCTTAGTAAGAGCCATGGTCTCTGACTCAGTACGTTAAATGGCTGGGCGACCGATAGCTTACTCAGCAAATCGTAAGAGTAGTAGTGAAGATTAATCAAGAAAAAAAAAAAACATACAAGGATTTACTTGAAGAATGTAATATAATTAGTATAACAACTGTAGGACATAATAATTAATAGGACATAATTTGAAAGATACCCATTCTCTAAACCCTACCAGGACTGCTTATAGAACGTTGTTAAGTATTATGGGCGTACTTATCATTAGATAAGTATTATAACCTACGCATATTTTTATTTCTGAGACGTATTATACCCTATACATACAATTTCGGAGACGTATTATAACCTGTAAATATAATTTCAGACACGTTTTATAAACTATACATATAATTTCATGCACTTATATAACCCATGCATGTAACTTCAAACTCGTATTGTAATATACATATAATTTTAGACACGTATTATAACCTATTTATATCATTTCTGACAATTATTATAACCTATGTAATTTCAGGATTGTATTGGAACCTATACATATAATTTCAGACGTATTATAACCTATGACATTTCAGACAGGCATTATAACCTATGCATAAAATTTCAGAGACGTATTATAACCTATGACATTTCAGACAGGCATTATAACCTATGCATATAATTTCAGAGACGTATTATAACCTATGACATTTCAGACAGGCATTATAACCTATGCATATAATTTCAGAGACGTGTTATAACCTATGGCATTTCAGACATGTATTTTAACCTATGCATATAATTTCAGAGACGTATTATAACCTATGGCATTTAAGACAGGCATTATAGCCTATGCATAAAATTTCAGAGACTTCCTCTGGAGTCACAGCCCGATCAGACATCGTAGGCGCTATTGACCTGAGGCAGCTAAGACACAACCAGTTACACAGCCAACAGCCATAACTCATAAATAGTAATATAAGGCCGCGACACCTTAAGCCACTTTGACATGAAGTATTAATATTCGTCCTCGAGGGAGGATCTGGCGGGAATTAGAGAGTGGGAGAGGGGGGGGGAGAGAGAGAGAGTGAGTGAGAGAGAGAGAGTGAGTGAGAGAGAGAGAGAGAGAGAGAGAGAGAGAGAGAGAGAGAGAGAGAGAGAGAGAGAGAGAGAGAGAGAGAGAGAGAGAGAGAGAGAGAGAGAGAGAGAGAGAGAGAGAGAGAGAGAGAGAGAGAGAGAGAGAGAGAGAGAGAGAGAGAGAGAGAGAGAGAGAGAGAGAGAGAGAGAAGGTTGAGAAACGAGCCGTACGTGATTGGGAAGGCGCTGCTGATGCTCGGATTGGTTATTGAGAAACACCACGTGTTATATCGAGGAAACACCACGTGTTATATTGGGGGGCGGGGGGGGGCGGGGCTTGAACACGTGGTTCGTCGATGTAGGGGCATTAGCCATTGACTACCATCAATTTCTAGTTAGTGGCCTTAAGCTAACATACATACCAACTCACCTCTAGCCACGATATTATACTCTTCCATATTCGATCAGAAACACCAAACTGCTAAATCCACCAACGTACCTAAAAACAAAAAAATCTATTTAATAACTCAGATATATAAAAATTAAAAAAAAAAAAGGAAAACAATATAAAACCATAATAACTAGTAAACCACGTAGGGGCTGAAAAAAAAAATGGAAATCAGCTATTGAGGTTGTACTCATGACGGAATTTCCGAAATTTTTCTTCAAATGTCCATTGATCCTACCTAGTAGATGACGAAAATGAGGTCAGTTCAAAACTCTATATCTATCTATCTATCTATCAATCTATCTATCTATCTATCTATATATATATATATATATATATATATATATATATATATTTGTCTGTTACCAGTCTAGCGGTCGCAATTTTTGTTTGATCGTTACCTTACTCGATATTTAGTCGTTTTGTGCAAAAAGAAAGATCAAGCTCGTTAAGGGCTGAAATCGGACCAGTGGGAGGGGATGATTTTCGAAAATTCAAAATATCTCCGTTACTATACGTCGGATCGAAAAATTATTATTATTATATTATATATATTTATTCTCTATCTTGAATATTAACCGAGATATTTGCATTTTTATTCAATCTGGGCGGCTAACGGACGAGTGACTTTCCCGCCAAAAGCTAGTTCGGCCGATTCCTTGACTGTTAGGCTCTAGTGAAATTTCTCTATTGTAAAACTTCGCGTGGGAAATCTGCTTAGTTTACGCAGCCCCTGCGTGACGGACGTTTTTAGTTTTTACCTTAAACAAACCCCCACTTCTACTCATGTCATAATAACAATGAGCTGTTATATTTGCGAAGCACTGTCTTGTCTTGTTGTTGTAAATATAAGACAATGTTTTGAGTGAACATTTACTATGTTTAAGAATGTACATGGTCTTAACTCGGAAATGTGCATACGTTTCTATACTTTATTCGATATTTAACTGTTTCATTCAAAACCTGAAGATTGCATTAGTTAATGACTGAAGTCAGACCAGGTTAGTTCACGTTCGTCACATTTCTCTGTTGTAAAACTTCGCGCGGTAAATCTGCTTAGTTTACGCAGCTCCTGCGTGACAGACTTTTTTTTTCGGTAGTCACTTTGGTGAAATAGATCTTCTAGAAAGTCCGTCACTCAGGGACAGCGTAAACTAAGCAGATTTACCACGGGAAGTTTTACAACAGAGAAATTTCACGAGAGCCGAACAGTCAAGGAAACGGCCGAACTAGCTTTGGGCTGGAAAGTCACTCTCGTCCGTTAGCCGCCCGGATTTTTTAAAAATGCAAATATCTTGGTTAATATTCAAGATAGAGAATAAATTTATATAGCAATATTTATAGTACATTTAATTTGCAATAAGATTGATTCTGTACACTTTTTCGATCCGACGTATAGTAACGGAGATATTTCGAATTTTCGAAAATCCTCCCTTCTAAACCCCCCTCCTCCCACTGGTGCAATTCAAGCCGTTAACGAACTTGTTCTTTCTTTTACATAAAACGACTAAATATCGAGTATGGTAACGATCAAACAAAAATTGCGACCGCTAGAGCGGTAACAGACAAATATATATATATATATATATATATATATATATATATATATATATATATATATATACTAGCTCAGATACCCGGCTTCGCCCGGGAATTCATTTGAGGCTGAATGGTGATGGTATTTTTTAGCAGGCTTTACATTGCACAATATTTTGACATTTACCCGTCCCAGTGTTTAGGATTGATACCCGTCTTTCCCGTGGATTTGCTAATAATAGAATTATTTGTTCGATAAGGCTTCACAGTCTTCGATATTTTTATATTTCCCGTCTCTTATACATGTAAATATGGTGAATTTTTATTTCAGGCCTCCCTTATAACCCCCCTCCCGTTCGAACCTAAAAATTTTAATATAACTTATAATCATGGAAGAATTAATGCTAATTGACATACCGAGCTTTGTTAAGTTCGGTTCAGCCGTTAGTGCCCGCTAAAGTTTTAACGTATAACTCATTTATACTTAGGTATACGACAAAAGTGTATATAACAAAAGTTACTCCAAATAACAAAATAAACAACTTTTGTTATGTTTATATTTGCGGAAAAACCAATAGGAAACGAAATATCACTATTTTTAATTTCAGGCCTACCTTATAACCCCCACTCCTGCCCGTCCCTAGAAATGTTGATATGGCTTATTACAATGAAGGCGTTAGTGCTAATGCACATACCGAGTTTTATTTAGTTCGGTTGAATCTTTTTTGGCAAATAATATTGTTGACTCCCGCTATAATTTTTAGCGTATAACGCATTTAAACTTCGGTATACGACAAAAGTTTGTATAACAAAAGTTACTCTAAATAACAAAATAAACAACTTTTGTTATGTGCATATTTGCCGAAAAACCAATAGAAAACGAAATATCGCTATTTTTAATTTCAGGCTTCCCTTATAACCCCCACTCCTGTTCGCCTCAGAGAAAATTAATATAGCCTAAAGTCTAAGTTGGGTTAGTAGTAATATACATATCAAGTTTCATAAAATTCGGTTCAGCCGTTTATGCGTGAAAAGGTAACAAACAAACAAACAAATAAACACGAAAGAAACAAAATGCAGATATGGTGTCTATGACATGTGAAACGAAAAGTTATCGTGAAATTTCGCGAAAAAAATCAATGTACAGACAGAGGTTACAATTTTATATATATATATATATATATATATATATATATATATATATATATATAGTTATGAATGGACCTCATTTTCGCCATCTACTTGGTAGGATCGATGGACATTTGAAGAAAAATGTTGAAAATTCCTTCATGAGTACGATCTCAATAGCTGATGTACCTTAGGGAAATCTGCTAAAAATACCGTTTTAACTTCTGTACATTAGAATGATCGTTAAGTGGCGGTTTACGACGTTAAATCATAGTTTTCCAGCCATAAAATGGTGGTAGTTCAAAGCAAACTGATAAAAAATAAAATAAAAACTTGAAAGAGCTAAGAAATAAAAAATAAATACCCGTTTAGTTCGGCGATAGTGCGCACCGAGATTATTTAGCCCGAGAACTAATTTAGCGGAGTCGTTTTTAAAAAGTACCTGACGGAAATTATTCTTTTTCACCTTGAGTCTATTCCTGTCAAATGGTTTTATGTCATTACTCAACAGAGTTTACGAAACATCGCTCAATAGGAAGTGCTAATAGCTTCACCTTAGCTAATTTAACAGTAATGTTCCACTCCTAACCACAAAATGTATACAGATGGGAATGCAGATAAACACATCCGCATCAGTTTGAATTAATAGACTCACATGCGATAATACAGGAAATTCTGTTTAATATATAAATATATATATATATATATATATATATATATATATATATATATATATATATATATATATATAAACAAACATAATAAGCTGCCCTTCTTCTGAGGGTACCTGTATGGTTAGCCTCCTAATCTGCCAATTTCTTGGTAATAATGTTTTTGTTTTTGTACATTGATTTTTTTTCGCGAAATTTCACGATAACTTTTCGTTTCACATGTCATAGACACCATAACTGCATTTTGTTTCTTTGGTGTCTGTTTGTTTATTTGTTTGTTTGTTTGTTTGTTACCTTTTCACGCATAAACGGCTGAACCGAATTTTATGAAACTTGGTATCTATATTACTACTAACCCAACTTAGACTTTAGGCTATAAAAATATCCTCTGAGACGAACAGGAGTGGGGCTATAAGGGAAGCCTGAAATAAAAAATAGCGATATTTCGTTTCCTATTGTTTTTTCGGCAAATATGAACATAACAAAAGTTGTTTATTTTGTTATTTAGAGTAACTTTTGTTATATACACTTTTGTCGTATACCGAATTATAAACGAGATATACGCTAAACCCTACAGCGGAAGTGAACAATTTTATTTGGGACAAAAGACACAACCGAAATAAATAAAACTGGGTATATGTATTAGCACTAACGCTTTCATTATAACAAGCCATACCAACATTTCTTGGGCGGGCAGGAGTGGGGGTTGTAAGGGAGGCCTAAATTTAAAAATAGCGGTATTTCGTTTTCTATTCGTTTTTCGGCAAATATGAACATAACAAAAGTTGTTTATTTTGTTATTTAGAGTAACTTTTAACATATTCATTTTTGTGTTTTAACATAGTATAAACGAGATATACACTAAAACTTTAGCGGGAGCCAACAATTTTATGGGGACTAACGATTGAACCGAATTTAACAAAACTCGGTATGTCAATTAGCATTATTTCTTCCATGATTATAAACTACATTAAAATTTTTAGGTTAGAACGGGAGTGGGGGTTATAAGGGAGGCCTGAAATAAAAATTCGCAATATTTCATTGTCTATTTGTTTTCCGACAAACATGCACATAACAGAAGTTGTTTACTTTGTTATTTAGATTAACTTTTTTTTTTATTTATTTTTTTTTTTTTTATACATTCCTCCAGGAACAATGTGTGGAGCAAGTAATTTGCGTAGAAATATTGATATGCTCAACAATTCATTCCAATTTGAACCATGAGGTACCTCACCTGGAAAAATTAATTCAAATCTATGTTAAAATTTTGTCCTTAATAACTGAAATCTATGCATAGTGCACAGGAGACGGGAAATATGACAATATGGAGGACAGTGAAATCTTACATAAAAAAATAATTTTTATATTAACAAAACCACAGAAACGACGGGTATTAACCCCAAATACTGGTACGGGTAAAAGTCAAAATATTGTGCAAAGTAAAAAACCTTGCCAAAAAAATACTATCACCATTCAGCTTCAAATGAATTCCCGAGCGAAGCCGGGTATCTAAGCTAGTATATATATATATATATATATATATATATATATATATATATATATATATATATATATAAACAAACAAAATAAGCTGCCCTTCTTCTGAGGGTACCTGTACGTAAAATATAAGTGCTAAAACTCATCTAACTAAAGAAGTGGCAACAAAAAAGGACTGTAACTAATAAAGGACAACATTTAAAACGCTCCTTCCGAACTTAAACACATATTTCAACAGCAAATACGTACAGACAGACTTCACATTACACAATTAGTAACAGGACATGGTACACTAAATTCTTATTGCAAACGATTTAACATAAAAAAACAACAGTACTCTTCCCGGTGATTACACAACTCCACAAACATGTCAACCCTTAATATATGATTGCAAAATATTGACTAACGATCGACAAAAACTAAATCAAGACATTGAACGAAAAAAGGGCAAATTTCCAATGGAAGAAGACAAGTTATTTTTAAAATATAAACTATTTATGGATATTCAATAATTCTTATTATTTTATGACTAATAATCATCTCTTTATATGTTTTTATTTTTATTTAACGTTCTTATTGTTAATTCTTTTTATAAATCTCGCACTCTTAAAATAATTTAAATATAAATTAATTTTAATACACTACAAATCCATGTGACATGCTAACTTGCATGGAACATGCAGAAAAAAAAAATAAACGGTATTCTTATAGTGTTACTATAGGAAGGAAACAAATAAAAAAATAATATATATATATATAAAAGGAAATCAATTCCGTCATTTAATGAGTTCAATGTGTGACATTGTTGAACTTCCGCGAATACGACAACCTCTATAGCTGACATGTTTCTCTATTCATCTCACGTTGGACAACTCTCGTGTCCACATTATATTTCAATTCCATAGATTTCTTACTACGAAAGAAATATAAAATTGATGGCAAGATGAGATATTCAACTTTTCAGGTTCGTCCATTCGGAAAATCTGGTTGTTTTACTCAATAACTGATATTTTCTGTGTTAACGTCAAGTTTGTGCTACTATTGCTAATTGGGACGGGTTATCTACAGTTTACCACCCCTTTCTAGCCAGGGTGGGACTAAGGGGTTTATTTAATGTATTCGTCACTAAATAAATTACTATTTCCCAGACGAGAACTGAACTCGCCGCTCTAAGTTTAACATGATAAGACGAACGCTTCAATAACTGTATGATGGACTTTTTGAAATTTCACATCTTCCTCTACTCAAGCCAGGGTTTCAAACTCCAGAAGTCTGGGCTACCGAAAATTTAAGTTTCAAAGTATGACAAAGAAACAGCTTCAGCAAAAAGGCGGAGTGCTGTTAAAGGGACATTTGGTCCATCAAAGAAGTCTAGTTGCGAACGTCAATGCCCTAAGAAATGGTATGAAAATAATGGAAGAATTTATCCTGACATTTGACTTACAGTGTTTATGTACCTCTTGGTAGAATTAAGAGACATTATATTGCGTTCATAGCTCAGAAGACATCTTTTTTGCCAAACTCTGCCAGCTGGCAGTTACATTTTAAGATCGACGAGTGACTCTACGGATAACTAGACACAACCAGACATGTGTAACAGAGTGGTATCACAAAATTATCTATAACTCATTCCAGAGGCTTCTAAAGTTGAATAACGCACTTAGAGAGAAACATAATAAAAACCAATACGAAACCTATAGGAAATAAGTCTAAACCTCTGAGGATCAAGTATATATTTTTCCAAAGACTAGAAATCAGCCCCGAAGTAGTAAAGGATCTTCACCCAGATGTTATAAGGGATTAACAGCTCAGCAGACGCCTGGTCGCCAACCTTTACAGACTGTCAGTTGCGTTGTAGGATCGATAACTGACTCTCTGAACAACAAGAGGTTAACATATACAGACAGATAGAGACGTTTCGCAACATTGTCTATTACTCCATCCAGAAGCTTTTACAGTTGGATAACGCACTAGAAAAAAAAATCATAAGAACCCATATGAAACCTAAATAGAAGTTTCTTTGATTCTCGAGGATGAAGTATATTCTTTTACAATGACGAGGAGTCTGCCCCGAAGTATGGGAGGATGTTCCCCGAGACGTTTGCAGGCATCAATATCCCTGCAGACGGTTTGCCACCAACCTCTGTTGATTGTCAGCTACATTGGGAATTGCCTACTGAATCTGAAAATAACACAAGGTTGTCTTATCCAGACATGTGCAACAGGAAATTTTGCAACGTTGTCTACAAGTCCTTCCAGAGGCTATTCAGTTTGGTCTCCCAGCGGAAAAGGAACAACATAAGAACCCATACGAAGCTCAAATAGAAATACGGAAATTACTCTAATCTTCTGAGGACCAGGTATATACCTTTGCAAAGACTAGGAATCTGTCCCGAATTATACGAGCGTCTTCCCCGAAACGTTTTAAGACGTTAATACCGCAACAGATGGCTTGACGCTAACCTCTGCTGATTGTCAGTTACATTCCAGGATCGAACACAACTGGTTCTCTTATCAAGACACGTGTAATAGAGAAGCGTCGCAACGTTATCGTTGGACAACGTGTCGCAAAAGGAACATCATATGAACACCAATACGAAGCCTAAATAGCAGTTTCTTAAATCCTCTGAGGTGTATTCCTTTCCAAAGACTAGGAACCTGCCCCGAAGTAGGGGAGGATGTTCCCCAACATACCTCAACAGATGGCTTGTCGCTAACCTTAGCTGATTGCCAGATACATTCCAGGATCGAACATAACTGATTGTCTTATCCAGACATGTGTAATAGAGGAGTGTCGCAGCATTATCTATAACTTCTTCCAGAGGCTTTTACAGATGGACAACGGATCGGGAAAGAAAGATCATATGAACCGATACGAAGCCTAAATAGAAGTTTATGAAGTATATTCCTTCCCAACGACGAGGAATCTGCCCCGAAGTAGGAGAGGATATTCCCCCGAGACGTTATTAGGCGTTCATAGCCCAGCAGACGGCTTGTCGCAAACCTCAGCTGGGTGTCAGTTGCAATAAAAGATAACACAGATGTTTCGAAAAGTTGTTTATAATTCCTTCCAGAATCTTTACAATTGGATAACGCACCGGAAAAGGAACATTATAAGAACCCATACGAAGCCTAAATAGAAATGTCTCAAATCCAATGAGGATGAAGTATATTCCTTCCCAACGACGAGGAATCTGCCCCGAAGTAGGAGAGGATGTTCCCCGACGTACCTCAACAGATGGTTTGTCGCTAATCTCAGCTGATTGTAAGTTACATTCCAGAATCGAACACTACTGGTAGTCTTATCCAGACATGTGTAATAGAGGAGTGTCGCAGCATTATCTATAACTCCTGCCGGAGGTTTTTACAGTTGGATAACTCACCTGAAAAGGAACATCACAAGAACCCATACGGAGCCTAAATAGAAATTTTTCTAATCTTCAGAGGTTCAAGTGTATTCCTTTCCAAAGGATATGAACCTGCCCAGAAGTAGGGGAGGATGCTCCCCGACGTACCTCAACAGATGGCTTGTCGCTAACCTCAGCTGATTGTAAGTTACATTCCAGGATCGAACACAACTGGTAGTCTTATCCAGACATGTGTAATAGAGGAGTGTCGCAGCATTATCTATAACTCCTTCCAGTGAGTTTTACAGTTTGACAACATACTGGATCAGGAACATCATAAGAGACCATACGAAGCCTAAATAGAGAGAGAGGAATTACTCTAATCCTCTGAGGATCAAGTATATCCCTTTCCAAAGACAAGGGAGAGCGGCTTAGCCTAATCATTAAAAGGCCCCTGAGCTAAATCTGCCCCGAAGTAGGGGAGGATGTTCGCCGAGACGTTATTGGCGCGAAGACAGGAGGTTGGAGAGAGAGAGAGAGAGAGAGAGAGAGAGTAGGTTATTGTGAGAGTCCTGCTCAAGGAGGCATTGTAGAAGCAGTAATCCCAGTGGGCTGGCCCACTTGACTCGGCCTTTCAGTGGCCCTAATACCCCCCACTGCCCACTGGTCATCTTCTAGTTGGGCCGATCCCTTCTTCTCTCAACCCCCAACCCCCCACTAAACCCCTAAAGCCCTTCTCCAACTGACAGTATTTGTTATTTCGCCCTTTCAATGCCCGCCCCAGTTTAACCTTTACCACCATTGGAAACATGTAGACAACTTCCAGTCATTAACATTGCAAGATACAAGAAAAAAAAAAGTTGGATGCAGATGAAACGTTCCCATTTCTCAGATCTGAGGTTAGAACACTAAAAGCTAATATGACTAATTTTTACCCTACATTTTCAAGGTCTTGTATATTTGGGGTCTTCACTAGAAGAGTGCCACCACTCACGTTTTGGGTCTTTTTCGTTCGCCAGCTGCAATTAATGATATCAGTTACTGTTGACGGCCGGCCTGTCTCTCGCAATAGAGAGGTTGAGTACCAGGCACGTCTAGAAATAAAATAGCTGGTCGCAGCAGAGAAGGAGGGTTAGATCATAAAAAAAATGAATAAAATGTAGGGCATTAATAATTTAATGATTAAAATAATAATCCTCTTCTCATGTGAGTTAGACAAAATAACATAACAAAAATTAAACCCTTTGAAATTAATGATGATAAAAACTTAATGTTATATTACAAACTAATTGGCCAACTAATGAGCTCTTAACATAATAATAATAATAATATCTTATCTGAAGACAGAGAGAGAGAGAGAGCGAGAAAATGATGGCCGGGGAACACGTGGTGTCCGTTTGAGGCGTTGTCCTGGTCGGGATGTCCGGCAGCGATGGCTGTAGCTGTACGAGAGGAGCGGCAGCTGAGCCGAAGAGAGGTGAAATAGCAGCTGGGCCGATGAGAACTGTCTCAGTAGATGTAGCCTTGGTGAAGGTCTAGGCAGAACTGGCTTGGTTAATCCCCGAAGCCTGCGAACAGCTTGAAAACTCGGCGATAAGAGAATGTTTTGGGATTAGCCTGGCGCCTGGCTCTATCTCTGTCTCTCTCTCTCCCTCACGCTCCCTCTCTCTCTCGCCCGGGTAGCCTCTGTCTGGTGCTGCTCTCGCGTGGCAGCTACCCGTACTAAATCTGGTTACATTACTTAATGCTAGGTTTATAATATAGTAGAGCATTATTTACTCTAAACTTAAAATTAAAGAGGGGACACAAAAAACAGAATATGTCGGCCTCGACATGCCGCCCACCAAAGTTTTTATGCAAAGAAAAACTTTATTTAATCTATTAATCGTTGGGCAGAAGCAGTGGGACGACCTTTACCACTGGCCTTTTGTAAGTTCCGGTAGGAGTCCGGATGGTGACGACCCGTACAATGCCATCCGTTCCTGGATGCGTGGCAATCACCCGAGCCAATGGCCACCTAGAGGGAGGCGTAATTGAGTCCTTTAAAATCACCAGGTCGCCGACCTCCAGGTTGGGACGCGGAGTTGTCCATTTTTGCCGCTGTTGCAGATCGTGCAGGTACCTAGTTTTCCATTGTGACCAGAAATGCTGGACCCTCTGTTGTATGAGCTGCCAGCGTCTGAGCCGGCCCTCATTCAAGCCGGCTAGAGAAGTTTCTGACAGGGCCGTTAGTGCGCGCCCAACTAAGAAGTGACCAGGTGTCAAACACTCCATAGTTGCCGGTTTCCTCGTCCAAGGGACATAGAGGTCGTGAATTCATAACTGCTTCTATCCTACAAAAGAGCGTAGCTAACTCCTCATAAGTAAGCGGGGTGTTGGCAAGGTTCTTACTTAGCAGATTCTTAGCACTCTTTATCCCGGCCTCCCAGATTCCTCCGAAATGTGGTGAATGAGGAGGGTTAAAATGCCATTGAATTTCTCTCTGGGCAGAGAAATCATGGGCACACTGTTGAACCGGCTCTGATTTGTACCATGCCACAAATTTCTTTAATTCGGCGGAAGCCCCTACAAAGTTAGTACCACAATCAGAATAAATGTGCTGAGGTCTACCTCTCCTGGAAATAAGCCTGTGGAGTGCGGCCATGAAAGCCTCCGTGGAACAACTGGTGACGACCTCCAAATGTACAGCCTTGGTAACCATACAAATAAAGAGGCATAGGTATGCCTTACCGAGAGCTGCCTTCCGTCGATGCGATTCCTTAATGAGAAAAGGACCTCCGAGATCAACGCCTACGTGCTGAAAAATCTGGCCTTCTTCTAGTCTACAAGACGGAAGGTTTCCCATAATAGGGGCCTGTGGTCTCGAAGTGGAAATCTGGCAATTAATACACTGGCGGACGCGCGAACGAATCACCTTCCTAGCAGATATGAGATGGTACCGACTCTGCAGAATTGCTTTAAGCGTATTAGGGCCTACGTGAAGGTTCATGCGATGGTAAAAATCCACGAGAAGCCTGGTAAAATGACAGTTCGGCATGATGATGGGATGCTTCACGCTAAAAGAGAGTTTGGAGTGTTCCAGGCGGCCGCCCACCCTGAAAACACCTCGAGGATCTTTGAAGGGTGATAGTGAGAGCCAACCCTTTGAAGATTTTAACCTGTCATTTGAGGACAGGTAGTCCTCCTGCACCAGCCGAATGCATTTTATTCGGGCTTCATCCATTTCCTTGATAGAAATGGGGCCCTTAGGCATGGGCTGCTTAGGTCTGCGGCGAAGGAAACGCAGCGCTCTGCATAATGCCCTTAAAAGCTTGGTATAGGAGGACAGACCTTCCATCCATTCCAGCAGTGACCGGTCTTCATTAGCTATTAAAGAGGTTACCTCCGGGCTGTAGCTGTACGAGAGGAGCGGCAGCTGAGCCGAAGAGAGGTGAAATAGCAGCTGGGCCGATGAGAACTGTCTCAGTAGATGTAGCCTTGGTGAAGGTCTAGGCAGAACTGGCTTGGTTAATCCCCGAAGCCTGCGAACAGCTTGAAAACTCGGCGATAAGAGAATGTTTTGGGATTAGCCTGGCGCCTGGCTCTATCTCTGTCTCTCTCTCTCCCTCACGCTCCCTCTCTCTCTCGCCCGGGTAGCCTCTGTCTGGTGCTGCTCTCGCGTGGCAGCTACCCGTACTAAATCTGGTTACATTACTTAATGCTAGGTTTATAATATAGTAGAGCATTATTTACTCTAAACTTAAAATTAAAGAGGGGACACAAAAAACAGAATATGTCGGCCTCGACAGTTACCTTAAATGATTATTTGATTTAAAATATCATATGTTTTAAACATGACGAATAAAAAATAAAATAAAATTATTTTTGCATTATCTATAGGTTACTATCCTTTTCCCTTCATTTTAGGGTGGGAGTAAGGATTTTATTTAAAGAATTCCGTCACTAAAAAAATTCTTATTCCAAAGGCGGGAAGCGAACTCGACACTCTAGGTTTACCATGTGAGATTAAGGTCCATGCTTTAACTCATAAAACGAATACACAAAATTATTCGAATATCTATTATTATATTAACACACACACACACACACAATTAGTAATTTTGACTCCTTAAAAAGAGGAGGACAGGTGTATCTCGGCCTTCTGTTGTATAATAACCCCGAATAACGCCACACGTTAACTCTAGGTTTGAAAGTACATATATGAATTAAACAGTGAACTAGATCTTAGCCTTACTTGTTCGGGATTGCAACATAAAACGTTCCTAATGGCTTTAAACATTTTGAGTTCAGTGAAATGGGATTAAATTTAATGTCTGACTTATTTCCCTTTGTTACCGGAATCAAGTGTTCTTGCTCCTCCCCCAATTTTGTCATGTAAGCTCTCAGGTTAATACAGTTACAAGTAAAATGTGCGATCAGCATAGGTGGCGTAATTAGCCCGTTTTCATGGATTTATAGGATATACAGTTGTCATACCTACCGGTGAAGTCGGTACTCAAGTACAGCTTTTGACGAGTTTAAAGATGTCGGTGCCATCGCATCGATAGCATAATGCCACCTGTACTCGATCATCAGCCAGTGATGACGGTATTCACCGATAGCTATGGCAACAGTATTTATCTATACAGGCGGTCCTAAACCTTTATTCGAATTATAGGATATACTTCAGTGTCAAATCATATTAATGTCCGAGATACTACACCTGTCTTGAGATTATGGTTTCTCTAAAGTAAATTACTACAATACCTCCGTTTCAAAGCTCTAAATTCGAGAGAGAAGAGAGAGAGAGAGAGAGAGAGAGAGAGAGAGAGAGAGAGAGAGAGAGAGAGAGAGAGAGAGAGAGAGAGGAGAGAGAGAGGGGAGAGAGAGAGAGAGAGAGAGAGAGAGAGAGAGAGAGAGAGAGAGAGAGAGAGAGAGAGAGAGAGAGAGAGAGAGAGAGAGAGAGAGAGAGAGAGAGAGAGGGAGGGAGAGAGAGAGAGAGAGAGAGAGAGAGGGAGGGAGAGAGAGAGAGAGAGAGAAGAGAAGAGAGAGAGAGAGAGAGAGAGAGAGAGAGAGAGAGAGAGAGAGAGAGAGAGAGAGAGAGAGAGAGAGAGAGAGAAGAGAGAGAGAGAGAGAGAGAGAGAGAGAGAGAGAGAGTGAGAGAGAGAGAGAGAGAGAGAGAGAGGGAGAGAGAGAGAGGGAGGGAGAGAGGGAGAGAGAGGGAGAGAGAGAGAGAGAGAGAGAGAGAGAGAGAGAGAGAGAGAGTGAGAGAGAGAGCGTGAGAGAGGGAGAGAGGGAGAGAGAGAGAGAGAGAGAGAGAGAGAGAGAGAGAGAGAGAGAGAGAGAGAGAGAGAGAGAGAGAGAGAGAGAGAGAGAGAGAGAGAGAGAGAGAGAGAGAGAGAGAGAGAGAGAGAGAGAGAGAGAGAGAGTTGGAGGAGGCTGGTAAGTTACTCCAAGTCTGTTACTGGAGTTAAGTTATGAAGGTAGTTAGTGATAATTAACAGAAGCCCTCCAGGTTCTTCTCTCTGCCGCTAGAGGTTGCTCTTCTTAGACTAACTTCTTTTTTTATGTGAACAGCCTCCTTCTCTGCTTTTTCATCAATGTTTTTACCGCTTTTTTTTTTTTTATATATTTCACTTTCAAAAAATCTTAATGAAATTGCCTTTAAGCAGAGTTATTCAGGTTGTGTAGTCATGATGTGACTTTTCAAACATTTCCTCAAAAGTCCATCCACCCGTTCCCCCTAGTCTTGGCCTATTTCAAGAATTAAGGACTATGAACAAAATTACTATAGAACAGAAACAGTTAAATACAAATAATGGAATACACCAGAGAAATTTTTGAGTCAAGAAAGTAAAATCTTGTATCATCTTCGCGGGTTCAATAACAACCCTTAACCTAGCCCCACTAGCTGCCACCTGGTCCCAGTGACAGTGTTGCCAAAAACTATGTAACCTAAAACAATTAATCTAATTTTAAAGTGGCTACACTGCGAGCAACCTCATAATAACCTTTCAGTTAGTGTGAAAAATATAGCGTGCCCTCGCACTTGTGTTTATTAGTGTTTGTTGTCAACTCAGCTCCGAACTATTTGTTGTTATCTATTCAAAGACCGATTGTTATTATTTATTGCATTTTGTGTTCTTCAATCTTTTATTTTTTGACGAGTTATTTGTTTTATTTTTGTTATAAATTATAGTGACATTACATTCAAGTTTTTGTTATTGTACGTTATAAAAACCGGTACATTAAAATCTTAATTGATGAAATCATCACGCAATGTATCTGCATGTATCTCACGCTGTAAAAATTCAATCAAAACAATATTTAAGCTTCTCATAAAGTGGTTTATACTATAACAGCTTATTATTATTACACGAGTAGGAGTGGGTGTTTACAAATGGGTGAAAACTAATTCATATATCCCGGTTAATAATCAAGACAGCAAATAAATGTATATAACAACATTGTAGTTGCAATAAGACTGGTTTTATATAATTTTTCGATCCGGCGTATAATAGCAGATATAATTCGGATTTTCGAAATACCCCGCCCCACTAAAACCCCCCAATCCACCGTCCGATTTCAGCAATTAACGAACTTGAATTATTTTTTAGTTATATACCGATTAGTTATGGTCGATTTCAAGAATTAACGACTATAATATTGAGTGTAGAACAGAAACAATTAAAGACTGACAAAGGTATTTAACAAAGAAACATATTGGAGTCAAGAAAGTAAGATCTTAATTGATAACGTTATCTGGCAACCTATCTGCAAGTATCTGACGCCGTAAAAGTTCAATGAAAACAATATGAAATTAGCAGGAGTTGGGGTTGAGAGAAAGCTGAAAACTAAAAAAAAAAAAGTCCGTCACGCAGGGGCTGCATAAACTAAGCGGATTTCCCTCATGGAGTTTAATAATACATAAATCTACATACTGGTAATACACCACCGTGAATATCGTGTTACAAACGATAATAAGAACCCTCCCGACGGGAAGCATCTGGAATGTGAACAAACATTTCTGCCAACTTCTTACCGGAAATTAAAACAATTTCTGAAATATATCAGAATGTAAGATATTAATTTTATTGAAAACTATTTACTATACATAGTACTGTAATTTATAATGAATCAACAAATTGTTTTCTCATTCAATTAAATTTTAGTAGTCCAAGAACTTAAAACGGGGGGGGGGTGGTTAGCAGAAGATATTTGCATGTATCTAATATAATAAAGGTATCTGGAAAACAGTTAGAAAATAGTTAATATTTAAGCTTCCAATCATGTGGTTTATTTTATAGCAGAGTATTGTTTATGTAACATGAACAGAAGTGGGGGTTTGCTGAGGGCTGGAAACTGAAAAATGCAAATATCTCGGTTAATTTTCAAGATAGAGAATAAATATATATAACGTTATTCATAGTACATTTAAAGATTACTAATACTCTCCATCTTCAGAGCTACTTGCATGCACTCATTGGGAAAGACAGCAAGCGAGTCAATGTCTTTCCCAATGAGCGCATGCAAGTAACTCTAAACATGGAGAAAATAGTCTTCGAAAGCGCTTAGCGCTGAAATAAAAAAAATTGAACGAAAAGAAAGAATTGGACGTTTTTTCTCTCTCTCCAAGTAAAAATTCTCCACTTTCAACAAACACTGCCGTGGAACTCTTCTTTATACATAAAACGATTAAATATCGAGTTTGGTAACAATTAAACAAATATTTCGACTGCGAAGCATTATCAGACAAACGCATATTAATAGTTTTGAACGGCCCTCATTTCTAAAGGGAAATCTGCTAAACCCATGATAAAAATGAGAAAAACTATATGTGAGCTCGGTAAATACGCATACATTATCTAAGAAAATCAAGATTCAATTTAATAATTAATTGAGATATTTTGATTAAAATATTGTCAGTATATTTTTGGGCGTTGTTTTAATTGAATTTAATATTATGGTACACTGTACTTTTATCTCCATTCAGAAAAGTGCACAATTGCTTTCCGAGGTAATTACTGATAATTGCTTTATATCTTGCTATTATTGCTATAAATATTTGTAGATTCGCAGACTAAATATTTTAACTTGATGCCTCTTCAAACAGCTCACTATAAATAATGCGAAATCTGGTTTCTTTAACTTGAAGCAAATTGTTTGAACGCGGTAAGAATCCATGTTACGTCAATTGATTACGGTTTAAAAAATGACTTTAAGCTTAAATATATCTTGCGTCACGTGCTTTTTTATTATCATGCTCTTTCGTATTTCTTACTATTAAAGAGAAGATGTGATACAGTAAGATGGACATTACAACAAATCGCAGGTTGGTGGGAATAAGCCTTTCAATAAATAAGAATATGTTAATTTTGTGTGTCCAATTCGGACACGGGCACGTACAACGTCCTCTTTTCGGATAGATTTTTCTACTTGCAGTATTCGAATGCTCGGTAATTTCTTTGACTTGTCGCAGTTTGTTGTCAGGTTTCTTCGACCAGTCTGACTTCCACCTTTGAAATATGAGATTTTGAAACTCTCGTTTCCAATCATCAGGGGCAGATGAAGGTATTTCCATCTTCTCGAGCACTACGAGTTACCAAACCGCCATTTCATTACCTTCAAAACCAAAATGTCACGGAAGCCAAACAAGTGATATGTTTTTTTTTCTGAGCTTTGTTACAAATTGGATAGAAAAATTGTATAATACAAATCTTATTTGAAATTGAATTATATATAAATGTTGTTGTATAAATATTTTATCTACCTTGAATATTATCCTTAATATTAGGAATTCTTAGTTTTCAGCCTTCAGTAACCTCCCCCCCTCCTTCTACTCGTAGGTTTTTGCATAGAAATAGACTATATGTAGTGAGATGTGATCACAAATGTGCCATACCCAACACATGAGAAATACTTTGAGTTTTATGTGGATATAGAAATATTCTCCGCTTATTATTTTTATTAAATTAAACTTGAAGAATGCATGTTGATCTATTATTATTATTATTATTATTTATTAACGTCCACTTTTTGCAAATTAGGCTAATCGGGACGGGTTATCTACAGGTTACCACCCTTTTCTAGCCAGGGTGGGATTTTAGGACGTTATTTAATGAATTTCGTCACTAAATAATTTCCTTTGCCCAGGCAAGAATCGAACTCGCCACTCTAGGTCTAGGATCTATATTAAACCTTTGATTTATTCAATGCGGCGTCTTTCATTTTATAATAAACTACAATAAAGAATATCAGTATATCTGTAAATAGATTGGCTGTATCTTATGTAAAGAGCGTGATCAAACTCTTAGGAAGTCTTTTACAGCGCAGTAAAATCTTATAACCTCGGTTTAACGACCGTATATTACTTTTTACTAGACCGCATAAAGTTAGCAATCCAAGATAACATATGTCAAAGTTATTCATTTAGTTCTTTTTTTTTTATCACACTGGCACGCATTCCTTTTTATTCACCGAAATTTCTACTAAAACAAGATACAAGATTATGCTTCAAAGACCCAACCACAAACGAATTTTTCGAGAAAAGCGTATCATTTCCAGGAGTAAAACTGTTTAACGCCCGGTCTGAATGTATTAAATGTATGAAAAAAAATATTCTTTGTTTAAAAATAAATTAAAGAGCTGTATGTCTGAAAGATGTTTTAATAAACAAGATGGATACTTATCCATCCATTAAAAAATGTTTAACTATTAAATAAAATAACAAAATATTTGTCATAAATATCGGTCTAAAATTATTTGTGATCTGATACATTGTCTCTTAAAGGTGGGACAAGTTTCTTATCATCCGTAAAGGTTGTCATCTTTCAATAAATTTGTATGAGAAGAGAAAATGCATGTTACATATTTAGAGTTATATTAAGATTGTTAACGAAACTAATTTATAGTATATAAATATTTAAATTGATGAATTTTATACTGCGCACTCTAAGAATTTGACCTAATTTTACGACGAATGTGTTGTACAAGCATAAATATTATTCAATAATTTCTAAATTATTTAATTAGTTCAATATTTGAAAATTATTTATAGAAATCAAAACTATTTGACGTATCCTATGTTATGATAATATTCAATTGAAAAAAGTCTGTCACGCAGGGGCTGCGTAAACTAAGCAGATTTCCCACGTGAAGTTATACAATAGAGAAATCTCCATACGAGTGCCGATCAGTTACGCAAACGGCCGAACTAGCTTTTGGCGGGAACAATAGCTCGTCCGTTACACTTAATAAAAATGCAAATATCTCGGTTAATATTCAAAATTGAGAATAAATGTATATAACAATATTTATAGTACATTTAATTTGCAATAAGATTGGTTCTATACAATTTTTCGATCCGACGTATAGTAACGGAGATATTTCGAATTTTCGAAAATCCCCCCCCTCCCACTGGTCCGATTTCAGCCATTAACGAACTTGATCTTCCATTTTACATAAAACGATTAAATACCGAGTTTGGTAACGATCAAACAAAAATTGCGACCGCTAGAGCGATAACAGATATATATATATATATATATATATATATATATATATATATATATATATATAAAATTTTGAACGGACCTCATTTTCGTTATCTCCTGGGTAGGATCGATGGACATTTGAGGAAATTTTTCGAAACTCGCGTCATGAGAACGACCTCAATAGCTGATTTCCCTTAAGGGAAATCTGCTTAAATATCTCATACTAATTCTTCATGTTTGATGACACTGTTTACACATGTAGACATATCTTTTAAACAATTTTCAATGGATCAGAGTATTTGAATGCTATAGATGGCTGCAATGAAAAAAATTGTTATAATGTGAATTACTTAATTTCGGGGTATTAAAAAATACAAGTAAGTAATGTCTTAAAAAAGGTCAGCAGTGAGAAAAGCTTCAGTAATTGGAAAGAAAAAAAATGATTTAACTTAAATGTTAAGTATATAAATCATATAGACCTGAGAATAAGAAAGTCCGTCACGTGGTGTTAACTAAGCAGATTTCCTTTATGCTATAATGACAGATTAGTGATCACATCTCACTATTTTTCAAAATTTCTAAATAATAATCCGATGTGTAGAAGTATGGGTTAATTAGTGTACAAGGAATTCGTGTACGGTTAAATATTGAGTAGCGTATTCATCAAACAAACATTTTAAAGTTCAGAAAGTAAAATCTGAATTATGACGTCATTCTGACACAACGCATTCCAAAAGAGGTTCATTTTACTTCGGACTTCAAACAGAGGAAATATCTGGGGAATTGCATTAGTGTTTAACTTCAAAATCTGGAATGACCACTTATAGATATTCAATAATCCTTAAATGGGGCTGGAGAGAGGACAGTACCGCCGCAGACTTGAGCATGAAGTGTTTACTGAAGACAGATGTGCTTGGATAAAATGGTTAGAACTACCCCTTACACCACTACAACCCCTAACCAACCACAATGTCACCATACTACCCCTAAAGGATCACCACTAACCGCTAACGGTTTAGTTAGTCACTATCTCTATTAGAGTCAATTAGGTCATATGCTGTTTTTCAAAAAAAAAAAAGTACATATTAACGTCACTTTATGGCAACTAAGGCTAATTGGGACGGGGTATCTACAGGTTACCACCCTTTTCTAGCCAGGGTGGGACTAAGGCTTTTATTTAATGAATTTCGTCTTTTAATTAATTAGGCTTTTATTGAATGAATGAACCCTACTGCCAACACTGTAACTGTAGACTTACTATGAAACATATACTTACTGACTGCTATCTAAGGACTCACATAGACCTACCATACACTTTGACTGAATTACTACATGACTGCAGCCCGTATATAGACTGCCTATTACAATACTTGAAACAAAACAACATTTTCAAAAAGTTATAATGTAGGGCAATACTGAAAATATTTGCAAAAATAAGCATACTTACGTAAATATAATAATTATATGTTATAGGTTAAATATGTTATATGTGTTGAATATGGTATATATTAAATATGTTATGTGTTAAATATGTTACAGGTTATATGTTAAATATGTTATAGGTTATATGTTGATTATGTTATATGTTAAATATGTTATAGGTTATATGTTAAATAGATTATATGTTAAATATGTTATAGGTTATATGTTAAATAGGTTATATGTTAAATATGTTATAGGTTATATGTTAAATAGGTTATATGTTAAATATGTTATAGGTTATATGTTGATTATGTTATATGTTAAATATGTTATAGGTTATATGTTAAATAGATTATATGTTAAATATGTTATAGGTTATATGTTAAATAGGTTATATGTTAAATATGTTATAGGTTATATGTTAAATAGGTTATATGTTAAATATGTTATAGGTTATATGTTAAATAGGTTATATGTTAATTATTATGCTGTATATTAAATAACTGATTCGTCGCTAAATCGCCCCTGTTGCGAAATGCGATTATTATATGAATAAACAACGAATAATGAATTCCGTCACTAAATAAATTCCTATTTTCCAAGGGGGAATCGAACTCTCTACTCTAGGTTTACCATGTAGAATTAAGGCGAACGCTTTAACTCACTTGGCTAACCTGAGCCCCAATTTACAAAAAAAGCTCATGCTAAAGTGGCCTTCAGTTAGTTTGAGCAGTTGGATTTGTATTCTTCGCAAGGAGCAAGTGTAAAATCTGAGCCAATCCATAAATGCCCAGTTTTATGAGGTTGGTCGTATATGGCAGATGCTGTTTATTGCTCAGGCTGAGAATATATGCCAGCATAAAAAGGAACGATCCTGGAAAAGAGACGACATCCTAGAAGAAAGAAGGTATCCTCTGGAACTCCAGATTTCCAGGATGGAACCAGGCAAATAAACGGGAATATGACCCTAGTGAGGGTACCTTGAACTTATTACATTCTCAGTAGACTAGAATAAAATAATATAAATTTAAAATGAACAAATGCTATTAACAATATAGAAAATATTTTGGCTGGCAAACTCGCAAAATTAGTTACTGAACATAGCGTATTACATACTAACATTATTGCAGCATGCGTTGCCATTAAACTTAAGTGGATCTTGAAGTCTTCAGACACACCCACTCACAACTACGTGAAATAAAGAAGTCCCTCGGGCGGGGGCTGCGGAAACTAAGCAGATTACCCATGTTAAGTTTTAAAATAGATAAATCTACATTATGGTAACACTTAACACCGTCGTGAAAAATAAATGTAATAGGTCTGCCAACCACTCAGAGCTGAACAGATAGAAATATTTTACATCGGAAAGAAAAATATTTACTGACATGTTTCAGAATTTACGAATATAACATTTACTATATCTAGCACTGTAATTTATAATGAACTAGCTAATGTACCCGGCTTCGCCCGGAGAATCATGTGAGGCTGAATGATGATGGTATTTTTTTTGGGATTTACTTTGTACAATATTTTTACATGTTCCGGCCTCAATGCTTCGGATTTTCATCTGAGTTCGGCGTGCTGGGGTTACGTTAATAATAAAAGTATTTGTTTTGTACTCAATTCTACAAAATACACAATATTTTTATACTACCCGTTTCCTGTGGATGTATCTTTTTTTATATATATATATATATAACATAATCATAGATTATCATATTATTATAGTCAAAAATAGGGAGTTTCGTTGATTTCGATTTAAATTTTCGCGTCCTATAACACTGTTGACACCTTCTATAGTTTGTCTTGTATACCTCATTTAAACTTCGTTATACGGCTAAAGAGCTTATAACAAGAGTTACTTTAAATAACAAAACAAACAACTCTTGTTATATGCACGATTGCCGAAAAATGAATAGGTTACGAAATATCATGATGCTATATATGAGACCTCAATTATAACCCACACGCCTGTTCATACCTCGAAATTTTAATATAGATTATAATCGCTTATAATCAGGGAGGTGTTAATAACAAATCAAATACGGAGTTTCCTTTAATTCGGTTCAGTCTTTTGTTGCATATAAAATTGTTGACTTCCACTATTGTTTTTAGCGTATAACTCATTTGTACAGCGATATACGACAAAAGTTAATCTAAATAACAAAATAAACAACTTTTATTATGAGCATATTTGCTGAAAACCCAATAGGAGACGAAATATCGCTATTTTTAATTTCAGGCCTCCCTTATAACCCCCACTCCTGTTCGTCTCAGAGAATATTAATATAGCCAGAAACCTAACGTGTTTTAGTAGTAATATACATGCCAAGTTTCATAAAATTCGGTTCAGCCGCTTGCGATTCTATAAAGGACTTACAGACAAACATTCACTAATATGTATATATATATATACATCAGAATAATTTTTATCTCAATCAACCAAATTTTAGTAGTCCAAGAATAAAAGAACGGGGGAATCAACTGAAAGTATTTGTATATATTTCACAAAATAGAAGTTCAATGAAAACAATATTTTGTATTTACGAAAGATATAAAATAAATCAATACCAGTTCATAAATTAAACATTTTATATTAATATCCTAAATAAAATAAACAAATTTCAAAATATGATCCATTTAATGGAACGAAATAGTTATTTTATTATTGTGGATTACTATACGAGCCGCAGATACATTTCGTTCAAAAAGTTGCTTCCCCTGCTCTTCATCATCGCCGTATAAATGTTCTTTGATAGTTACAACATATTCCAATCAACGCACTTCATCAATGGAGCCTGGATTCGGTGTGGAAGAGACAAAAAGATATTCTACACAGAAATTCAGTTTATTTTTACATCGAAATAAAAAAAAAAAAAGGGCAAATGGAATACGATGGTATTTCCTATTCGGAGGTGTAGTACACGAGAAAAAAAAAAAACGAAGTGAATTGAGCCATTTGTTAAATCGATACTAATATCTCGATACTCGTACGAAATTGGAACATCGATTGTTATAAACCCAATAAAAGAATCGACTTTCATACTCTCTTTTCTCATATTTATACTCACACACAATTCAAACAAAATGAATATTTTAATAAAGAAGACCTTACAATATTAAGAGAATATAAATTTTAGCAGATTTCCCTCCGGGGAAATAAGGTATTGAGGGTTGTATTTATAACGCCATTTTTCAAATATTTTCTCAAATGTAGTTGCTAACTAGAAGGTTACCAAAATGAAGTCCGTATATATATATATATATATATATATATATATATATTTTAGCTAAGGTATTAGGAGAATCCCGGAAAATCATTGTCGACTGAATAGTGACTTTATTTTCATAGAAAGTCTTCCTGAAAATGGATTGCATATATTATAGTTAAATATCACCAATAATGTACATAATTCCTGTCAAAAACCAATCCAAGCTTACTTATATACATAACAGTAAATGTGAGTGGAAAGCAAAATACATTATTTCACAGGAAATATTTTTTTTATTTATTTATTTATACAGTAGCAGCCGCATCTTGGCGATTTGGCTCAATGAAAACAAAATTATAGAAAAAACAAAACAAAAACTGATACAACAAATAAAAAAATAAATACAACAAATAATCATTAAATACTAGTAATAAAGACAATTAATAAACATAAGACATAAACAAACATAAATAAACATTAGACTAGTAATAAAGACAACAATTTAAAATGGTTTTAATAAAAAAATTATGTTATTCCTATATACTAGTACATTTATATTGTTATATTTTTAAAATTTTATTTATTTAGTTTTGTGCCCCACAGCGATGGTGATTGGCATTATTAGGATGATATATTTACTCCTTCATGTGCTAATCTTTTTTTGTACTTTTATATTATAGAAAATATTTCTCTAATATTTGATTCTTTCTCATATCCGTGCTTTGGCCAAAGAATATAATGAAAGTTAACCCTTTTAAATCTTTTTAGGCATGCCGGTAGAACTATTCTATTTTGTATTATATGTTTTTGTATTGTATTATATTCTAAAAATGAATAATAGCAGTGCATTTCCGGAAAAATACACAAATTGAATAATATCAAATATGTTCAGTTATTAATTAATACTATAAAATATTTGCCATAAAAATCGGTCAAAAAAAAAAAAAATGACATTGGTTGTATACACTTTTTCGATACTTATAATTATAGATTTTTTGAATTTTTGAAACTCCCCCCCCCTAATCCCCCCTCCCATTGTCAGATTTCAGCCGTTAACAAACGTGATCTTTAGTTTTACATAAAACGTTAAAATATCGAGTTTTATATATTTATATATATATATATATATATATATATATATATATATATATATATATATATATATATTGTCTTTTGTAATAATGAAATTACCAAGTAGCGTTCAATAGTATTAGATGGTGCTTAGTTATTTCAATTAATGTCAACATATCGGAGGGTATAAGATAATCTATACTACAATTAAAGAGTTTGATTCCCCACAACTTCAGCTGTCACACATTGTGCAAAGTCAGCATGACTCTGTTTATAAACATTTTATATTATAAAAATTAAATAATCAAAATACCGTTATAGTTTATACTTCTAGTGATAATAAATTAACGAAGTTATTTTCCAATTAAAATAGATAACATTTGAGAAGGGGAGGGGCGGAGATTTACAACCTCAGTAATCCGAATCATACCAAAAACTGCCATATAAGTCTAAAACGTCTAAAAACGTGATTTATCACAATATATAAATGTCTTATAAACTTTAATGTATTAAAATTAATGAAATTGGTCTCCTGCAATAGTATTCAGGATATATCATAATTATACGGAGTTGTTCGACGGAAATGAATGTAACGAAAGTTACTTTAAAGATCAAAATAAACAGTCTTTGTTATGTGGGTGTTTGCCGAAAAACCAATAGGAAACGAAATATTGTTATTTTTCATTTGTGGCTTCCCAGAACTGCTTTTCACTAAAAATGTTGGTACAGCTTGTAATCATGGAGGAGTTAATGTTAATTCACATACCGAGTTTTCTTCAGTTCGGTGGAGCCTTTTGTGCCAAATAACACTGTTGGCTCCCGTGATAGTTTCCTCGCTACCTTCTCCTGACAATAAATAACAAATACACACATAAATAAAAAGTTAGCGAATTTGGTCAAGGTGATCCCGTGACCAAGGGGAATAGGAATTCACATATAGACACAGATACAGACAGACACACACACACACACACACACACACACACACACACACACACACACACACACACACACACACACATACATATATATATATATGTAGTTGTATGTTTATGTTTGTCTTCAAAATATGATTTTCTAGGCCTCCTTGTTCCCCTGTCATACATACACTTGTCATAAGTCTTCTTACTATTTCATTGTCTCTTAAGGAATCTCATCACGAGTTTATTCAGGTTGTCGAAACTCTTCTACAAATGTCCATCGATCCTAAATAGGAGATGACGAAAAAGAGGCCAGTTCAATATTCTATATACATTAAAAAATAAAGATGAAAATAATAAGCTGCACTCTCACCTGAGATACCCCCCCCCCTAATTCGCACCATTCAATTTATTCCAAATTTTGGTATACAAGTTTTTAGTCTATTGCAGGAGACCAATTTTATTAATTTTAGTACATCAAAGCTTATAAGACATTTACATATTGTGATAAATCAAGTTTTTAGATGTTTTAGACTTATATGTCAGTTTTTAGTATGATTCGGATTACTGAGGTTATAAATCTCCGCCCCTTCCCTTCTCAAATGTTATCTATTTTAATTAGAAAATAACCTTGTTATTAATTTTCACTAAATGTATAAACTACAAGGGTATTTTGATTATTTAATTTTTATTATGTATTATTTAAACAGAGCCGTGCTGACATTGCACAATGTGTGCCAGCTGATGTTGTGGGGAATCAAACTCTTTAATTATAGTATAGATTATCTTATACCCTCCGGTATGTTGACATTAATTGAAATAATTAAAAAAGGGGGGGGGGGTGCTACAATCTCTTTCTTGCACCTCGCTTATATTACAATATAAATTAAATTATTTTTAGGGTACCACTGTTATTTATTTACACCAGGATAAAATATTAATATAAACTATTATATAGGAATATAAATTACTAGATAATTCGAAATTTTTAATGTTTTGAAGAAGTAATTCTATTAAAGCAACGTTGACGACACTCAAGTTGGAGCGGAAGTTGTCGGGAGGCTAACACAGTTAATCGTGTTAACTTATTTCCTGTGGAATGATGCATTTTGCTTTCTACTCACATTTACTGTTATGTATATAGGTAAAATCGGATTGTTTTTGACAGGAAATATGTACATTATTAGTGACATTTAAATATAATATTTGCAATCCATTTTACAAACAAAATTTAAAAAAAAAAGAAGAAAAAAAAAAACATTATTACCAAGAAATTGGCAGATTAGGAGGCTGACCATACAGGTACCCTCAGAAGGAGGACAGCTTATTTTGTTTTTGTTGTTATACGCATCGAGTTCGTTAACTAATCTTATTGTAAATTTAATTTAGCCCTTAGTCCACAAGGTGAACTCAGTTACAATAACCACAAGGTAGGGTGGGATTCCACCCGTCTAGTTTATTTAATTGGTGGAGGGTGTGAATATACTAGAAATTATATGGATTTAGATATTTTATTTTATTTTGATGTCTAAAAGAAATTAGAAAATATTTTTTTAGAATTATTTATTTATTTATTTTTTTTTTTTTTAGGAACATACAAAAAAATCACATACTTAGGAACAAATGTTTCCATTGATCACAGGTTTTTTAATATATTCAAATAAAATTCTTATAAACAAACAAGAAACGAATCTCATTCAGAAATCGGTCTTTAAGAAAATTTAAACGTATAAATAAATATATATATATATATATATATATATATATATATATATATATATATATATATATATATATATATATATATATATATATATCAATCATTGGAGAGACACTGTGGGCAAATTGTATTTTTGTGCTCCCCACAAACACACATATTACATTTCGCACAAAATGTGTATCCTTTTCTGTCTTTGTTTACGTTGTTTTTTGAGCAGGCATCACATCTGCGAGGTTTTTTGGCAGGTGGATATTGATTATTTTTTTTTATTCTCGCTCCCGCCATCTTCACCTACAATATTTTTAATGGACAAACGCAGATATTTCGAAATGTGGCCGTTAACCATCCTTTTTTCATCAGGGGTTCCATTAAAGATAAGGAGAGTGCTTTTATATACTTTCTTCGTTCTCTAGTGGAATATGTTTCTCCTCCAGTAATTCACTTGTAAAGAACGTAGGAGTTGTGGACTGCAAAATCCAACAGGCCGTAAAAATTCCTCATTGGCCAACGTCTCGTTTTACGTTTTGAGGTCTTTTCGTGACACAGTTGGTCAAATGTATCGACTCCCCCTTTAGTTACGTTATAAAATTCAATGATTTCTAGGTTTTTGGGTTATTGAATTGATTTATCCAGAAGAATGCATTGTTGAAAGCAGCACAACGTTTTTATTTTTTTAAGGGATAAATGAAACCAACATTTTTTCTGGTTTGAATACAAATGTTGATGACCTTACAGGCTTGTTTCTTGTGTTTACCATGAATTCTGGAATTTCTTGGTCTGTGTTTGCTGATCAAGCAACTTTAATATTTCTCCAGGAGTCTTAACAATTTTTTTCTTCTCCATATTTATCGAATTAATCTCAAAAACATACGAAAAAAAACAATCCGTGCTGTTGAAATGTAAAAGAAATAATAAAACACAAGAAATAAATAGACTTTTTCTAATATGCATACATTTAACACGGACTATCTACCTGCGCTGGGCTAGCGGCTTACATTCTCCTTCGCAAGGGGTAAATATCTGACAAAACCCGGGACAACAAAAATATAAATATGAGATAGGAGAGAATCATAAGTGGAGAAAGGCTGGTGGAAGGGGACTCGTAGAATAACTGATAGAGAAGGCAAAAGAAGAAGCGCCCTTACTATTAAACATCTCCTAATCCCAGGGCCATGGCAGTTCTGTCATGAATAATTTATGGTACGCTAAGAGAGAACACAAAAGTGGAAAGGAAAGGATCCTTTAAGCTTAATGCGAATTCTCTCGTGGAAAAGGGGGAGGGGGTTGTCCTATTGGGGACCAGTGTACGGCTGAAAAGGATACCCCATTCTGTGTGACTGGAGGGGAAAGTTTTGTCCCTTTTTTTATAGAAAATCTCCCCAATAAGGGAAATTTAAAATATACTCGAGACCTAAACAGTTTTCCAACGTGCATTGATGTCGGAAACTAAAAGTCCGTCACGCGGGGGATGCGTAAACTAAGGAGATTTCCCCAAGTGAACTTTTAGAATAGAGAAATTCATGAGAGCCGAACAGTTACTGAAACAGTCGAACTAGCTATAGCCGGAAACTCAGGATCACAACCGAAGTTAGCCGATCTCATCATGTCCGTTACGCTCAATAAAATGCAAATATCTCGGTTAATATTCAAGAATAAATGTGTATAACAATATTTATAGTAAATTCCATTTGCAGTATGATTGGTTCTATACAATTTTTCGAACCGACGTAAAGTACCGGAGATATTTTGGAATTTCAAAAATTCCACCTTCTAAACCCCCCCTCCCATTTGTCCGATTTCAGTCATGAACGAACTTGACCATTATTTCCCCATAAAACGTTTAAATATCGAGTTTGGTAATGACTAAGCAAAAATTGGTCGCTAGAGCATTATCAGACAAATATGTATATACAATTTTGAACGGACCTCATTCATGTCATCTCCTGGGTAGGATCGATGGACATTTGAAGAAAAAGTTTGAAAATCGCGTCATGAGTACGACCTCAATAGCTGATTTCCCTTTAGGGAAATCTGGTAAATGATCAACGATAACAATATTTGGTATTTAAGCTTCAAATAAGGTGCTTCATGATATACAGCTTACAGTTAATATGATATGAGTAGAATCCCTTAAGGGAAATCAGCTATTGAAGTCGTACTCATGAAGAGATTTTCAATAAATTTCTTCGAATGTCCATCGATCCTAGCCAGGAGATGATGAAAATGAGGTCCGTTCAAAATTACATATATATATATTTGTCTGTTAACGCTCTAGCGGTCGCTAATTTGGTTTGATCGTTACCAAATTCGAAATTTAATCGTCTTATGTAAAAAAAAAGATCTAGTTCGTTATTGGCTGAAATCGGACCAGTGGGATGGGGGGTTTAGAGGGGGGATTTTTGAAAATTCAAAATATCTCCGTTATTATACGTCGGATCGAAAAATAGTATAGAATCAATCCTATTGTAAATTAAATTTACTT
>CM032230.1:154222500-154230000 GCA_019009955.1 Riptortus pedestris | reverse complement strand
GAAGCGTTAGGTTAGAAATGTAAACAAACGGGTCTGGCCCGCCTCGGACCGGAAAGGAAAACAATTACTGGAAATATATCAGAATATAAACTTAATTAATTTTATTGAGAATTATGTACTATAGCTAGGCTACTGACTGGAGTTTTCTTAATAATGTCGTCAGAATAATTGTTATCTCAAAGAAACAAAGTAAAGTAGTCCAAGACATTAAGACGGGGGGGGGGGGGTCACCAGGGAAATATTTTGCATGTATCTCGTATAATAAAGGTTCTCTTCAATACAATTTTTTGGTATGTAAACTTCGAATAATGTAATTTCTTTTGTAGCAGAGTATTGTTTATGTAAACATGAGTATGAAGTGGGCGGTTTGCTGGTGGCTGCAAAACTACAAAATGCCAGAATATCTAGGTTTAATATTCAAGTATATTGAGAATAAACGTATATAACAAATATTTATAGTAAATCTTAATTCTGCAATAAGATTGATTCTATACAATTTTTCGATCGACACCTATGGTAACGGAGATATTTCTCAAAATTTTCGAATAATCTCCCCCTCTAAACCCACCCCTTCCCCCTGGCCCCGATTTCAGCCATTAACGAAACTTGATCTTTCTTTTTACATTAAAACGACTAAATTGGGGGGGGGGGGTGGGGGGGGGGGGGGGTGGGGGGGGGGGGGGGTGGGGGGGGGGGGGGGTGGGGGGGGGGGGGGGTGGGGGGGGGGGGGGGTGGGGGGGGGGGGGGGTGGGGGGGGGGGGGGGTGGGGGGGGGGGGGGGTGGGGGGGGGGGGGGGTGGGGGGGGGGGGGGGTGGGGGGGGGGGGGGGTGGGGGGGGGGGGGGGTGGGGGGGGGGGGGGGTGGGGGGGGGGGGGGGTGGGGGGGGGGGGGGGTGGGGGGGGGGGGGGGTGGGGGGGGGGGGGGGTGGGGGGGGGGGGGGGTGGGGGGGGGGGGGGGTGGGGGGGGGGGGGGGTGGGGGGGGGGGGGGGTGGGGGGGGGGGGGGGTGGGGGGGGGGGGGGGTGGGGGGGGGGGGGGGTGGGGGGGGGGGGGGGTGGGGGGGGGGGGGGGTGGGGGGGGGGGGGGGTGGGGGGGGGGGGGGGTGGGGGGGGGGGGGGGTGGGGGGGGGGGGGGGTGGGGGGGCTATTAAATAAATTCATTTTTGTTATTTACATTATATTATATTAGAGGCTATAATCATATTTAATATTACAATTATTGTCCTATTATATTACAAGTGTTACCTTAATACATAAATATCTGTTACTGTTATCATATTATATTAAGAGCTATAATCATATTATATTACAATTATTGTCCTATTATATTACAAGTGTTACCTAATACATAAATATCTGTTACTGTTATCATATTATATTACAGCTATAATCATATTATATTACAATTATTGTCCTATTATATTACAAGTGTTACCTAATACATAAATATCTGTTACTGTTATCATATTATATTACAGCTATAATCATATTATATTACAATTATTGTCCTATTATATTACAAGTGTTACCTAATACATAAATATGTGTTGCTGTTATCATATTACATTACAGCTATAATCATATTATATTACAATTATTGTCCTATTATATTACAAGTGTTACCTAATACATAAATATCTGTTACTGTTATCATATTATATTACAGCTATAATCATATTATATTACAATTATTGTCCTATTATATTACAAGTGTTACCTAATACATAAATATCTGTTACAGTTATCATATTATATTACAGCTATAATCATATTATATTACAATTATTGTCCAAGTATATTACAAGTGTTAACTAATACAAAACGGGTGTTACTGTTATCATATTATATTACAGCTATAATGATATTATTACTATAATGTATACATTTATTTATTCATTTTTTTCCTTCAAACTCAGTGTCTATCTACTAATTTATGGAATAATGAAAATTAGCTTTAAAATTATCTAATAAACGTCTGAACTTAAAATTTTCCTGTACTACAACATTTCCAACCTTGTTGTTAGGTTGTCATGGGAGGGGGTGGGGTTGCTAGAAGAAGACCGGAAGGAGGGGGACACGTCGCTGGAGAAAATGGCCCACAATATATGGAAGCAATCAATCTCCATTTCGACAAGACGTGGTTTGCTCGAAGCGTCTACATTCAGCAAATACCTGCCACACACACACACACACACACACACACTCACACAGAGCAGTAAAACTTCGTACTAAATTGCTGCTATTACCTTTACTTTGTCAAAGCAAGACATGACTCCCTCCCTCACTGGATTAGTCTGGGTGGAGTTCATACAGAAGCTATAAAGATAAGACAAATGTCCAACACGCAGGGGCTGCGTAAATAGAGCACATTTCTCACTTGCTGGAACGATACACTTCTGATCTCACCTCACCACGCATACTTTCTTTATTTCTATATAGAATCCGAGGAGTAGAATTGGGGGTATTACTGAAGTGTGACAACAGGAAAGTATAAATTACTTGCTTAATACTAAATTTACGTAAAAGAACTGCATGTATCTCACAAATTTAAAGTTGCATACAATATTTCGTGTTTAAGACTCGAATGAAGTGGTTCATGATATAACAGCTAATTGCTAATGGGAGTTTAGAGCGGTATGAAATCAAAAACATGGAAATATCTCGGTTAATAATCAAGATGAAAAATATATATGACAACATTTATAGAACATTACACATTTCCAATAAGGTTAGATCTATAAGCTATTCTTTTAGCAGATTTCCCTTAAGGGAAATCAGCTATTGAGGTCGTACTCATGACGCGAGTTTCGAAACATTTCTTCAAATGTCCATCAATTCTACCCAGGAGATGACGAAAATGAGGTCCGTTCAAAATTTTATATATATATATATATATATATATATATATATATATATATATATATATATATATATATATATAATATATATATTTGTCTGTTAACGATATAGCGGTCGCAATTTTTGTTTGATCTTTAACAAACTCGGAATTTAATCGTTTTATGTAAAAGGAAGATCAAGTTCGTTAATGGCTGAAATTGGACCAGTCTGAGGGGGGGGGGTTTAGGGGGGGATTTTCGGAAAATTCGAAATATCTCCGTTATTATGCGTCGGATCGAAAAATTGTATAAAATCTTATTTCAAATTAAATTTACTATAAATATTGTTCTATACATTTATTCTGTATCTTGAATATTAACCGAGATATTTGCATTTGTATTCTGCATTGGTCGGCAGGAGTGAGTTGTTTGGTACTTTCCGAAGAGAGCTCTGGCGGCCGTTTTCGTAACTATTCGTCCATCGTGTATAAGTTTAGTGATGCCTTACTACTTACTACACTTTTTATTGGGCAGATTTCTCTATTGTAAAACTTCACGTGGGAAATCTGCTTAGTTTACGCAGCCCCTGCGTGACGGATTTTTTTTTCGTATAGTGGCAGAGATATTTTGAATTTTCGGAATTGCCCCCTCCCACTTGTGAGTGGTTACAGCCATTAGAAATCTTTATTGTTACATAAAACGTTAAAATATCAAGTAACATACTAGGAACTAAAACAATCTCCCTGATAGAGTGGCTCCATCACCGAGATGTCCTGATGAAAACATTCGCCATATTCATCACTGACAGAACCCATTATTATTATATTTTTTTTAGATGCCGCTACTATGGCGATTCATCTTTTGACATATTTGAATATAATTTTACAAAATTAGATAAATATTTTACAATGCTAAATGTTACAAATGTACAAAATAAATAGAACCTTGCCGCTACAATGGCGATTCTTAACATGCTAAAATATAACTTCACAAAAATTAAATAAAAATTAAAATTTTTAAAGAGCTAACATTTACAAATGTATAAAATGAAAAGAGTGGACAAAACTAAATATAAATTGTTACTATATTTACAACATGAGGAAAAAACAAAATAAATATAATACAAACAAAAAAAACTGAAAGAAAAACTATAAATAGTTAAACTGGAAGAAGGCAAAACTTATATTCCACAGTGCTTGCTATATATAGCTTTCATAATTGTAGATAATAGCTTTTTTCTGTAATCGTTGAATAATGGTAACATTACTAAACTGAAATGAGTGAAGAAAGTGAAACATTTTGCAATAGAGTGAAGAAAGTAATCACTTTCTTCACAAGTGAAGAAAGTGAATTGCCTTCTTAATTAGTAATAAGTATAAATTAAAAAATAATTTGAAGTTGGAAATTAAATGCTTTTAAATGTTTCTTAACATTGTAAAAATTTATTTTAACAAAATAAATTGAAATGTGAATGAATTATTGGTGGAAATAATCAATATATTTTTAAATTTAAATATAATAATAATTACCTTCCTTGTTTATAACCTGCACTTGTTTATAACAATCATCACTAGTTGTTTTATAACTATGCTTATAACCTTTCACAGCCATGCTTATAACCTACCAACAACATACCATAATATTCACAACATCCTAATTTTGATCATATTCTGGTTAGATCTGATCATGTATTACACGATTACAGAAAAAAATTAATATTACACTCGTGACGAAAGTAGAATTTACAACTCTCGTGAAATTAAACGTTTCACTCGAGTTGTAAAATGATCTACTTTCGTCACTTGTATAATAAATAACTATTATATTTCATCAAATAATCCATTATTTCTTAAATACATCATCTATAAATTGGCTACTGTCGGCCAGTTCGCATACATTTGTGGGCCATTGGTACGTTTTCACTTGTGTGCAGTCAGTTAGTATGTGTTTTACAGTCCGCGTTCTGTTGCAGTAGCAGCATATAGGTTCATCTTCCCAGCTCAGTAGATATGAATGTGTTAGACAGAATCTAGCTTCTCGGGAAAGAAGTCGAGGAGATGAATCTTGAGGGACATGTTGCAACCCATCAAGCTGTACGGACTAATGCACTTATGCACAATTTTTGCATAGTCAGGAGATTTATAATTTCCAAAGAAATTGGGTACAACAGATTTTAATGCCAACCATGCATCTTTTCCAGTATTGCAGAGTAAATCTTCAACGTGACTTGTTATAATCTATATGAAACATAATTCAAACTACATTAATCAACACTGAGAATCATTGAAACAATATAAACTAACGAAAACTTCCTATCTTGAATATCACTGAAATTGTAACCGTTGCACACTGGAGCGAGTGATAGGGTAAGCCGGACATTCATTAATATCTCCGTTTCTACTGCTCCTAGAATATTGATTCTGGTGTCATTTTAAAGCACATCCAATACTCTATTGAACTATCTCATCAGAAATTTTTTAAGCAATTTTCAAGCAATATAACGGTAGGATGAATTTTAAATGTGTACATACAGATTACGTACTTACTAAGTAGAGAATTGTGATTTGTAGACACATAATATCAACATTGTTTTATACATTTTTATTTTTTTAATAAATTGAAGTTCACAAACGCAATACTAAAATTGTAAACAAAAATATATCTAGATTAAAAATTAAAAAAGAAACTCGATGTATTTAATTTAATAATGAGAATTTGTAAGCTGGAAGAATATCTAACATTTCTAAAATTTCAAATGTTCTTTATAAGGTCCGCGTGAGGTATAATACGTCTTCCGCACCGAAAGTGTTAACACTGAAAGTAAAATATTTAATGAATAGGCAAGTTTAGGCAAGATCTGACGATGTTGTAAATAAGACAATATACTCCTAAAAGCATGCCAAGTGGTATTTTTTCAAGCAAATACAAGCGATTTGCGAATTCAATTAAATAATAGTTATTTATTATACAAGTGACGAAAGTAGATCATTTTAAAACTCGAGTGAAACGTTTACCCACACGAGCGAAGCGAGTGTGGTAATTTCACGAGAGTTGTAAATTCTACTTTCGTCACGAGTGTAATATTAATTTTTTTTCTGTAATCATGTAATACATGATCAGATCTAACCAGAATATGAACAAAATTAGGATGTTGTGAACATTATGATGCTATGTTGTTGGTAGGTTTATATGCATGGTTGTGAAAGGTTATAAGCATAGTTATAAAACAACTAGTGATGATTGTGAAGCAGTTATAAACAAGTACAGATTATAAATAAGGAAGGTAATTATTATTATATTTAAATTTTAAAATATATTGATTATTTCCACCAATAATTCATTCACATTTGAATTTATTTTGTTAAAATAAATTCTTACAATGTTAAGAAACATTTAAAAGCATTTAATTTCCAACTTCGAATTATTTTTTAATTTATAGTTATTACTAATTAAGAAGGCAATTCACTTTCTTCACAAGTGCAAAATGTTACTTTCTTCACTCTATTGCAAAATGTTTCACTTTCGTCACTCATTTCAGTTTAGTAATGTTACCATTATTCAACGATTATAGAAAAAAATATTTTCAGCTCGATGTAAAAAAAAAAAAAAAATAGAGGAATTTTAAAAACCTTTTGTGCCAGTTTTTGATTTGTTCTACTACCCTTAATGTGTACTGGAAGCAACAATAATTTATAAAATGAAATAAGAGTTCACGACGAATTTAATAAGCCAAGGCATTTTTTAACATAGCTATTATAACCAGGCATTATGTAAAAACCATTGCAATAATATGGCTAAAAATCAATCTGCTCAATTGAAAAGGGTTTATGTGGTACTAACAATACAATCAAAATCCCAAATTAAAACTTTTATTTTTTCGCCCCAATGTCCAACATTACTGAAGGATCGCTCCGGTGTGCGTTGTAACTGAAATTGAATCATTGATATTCTTACCTTCTGTATATATTGTAACACATCCATCCATAGTGAACATGGTTCAAAGTGCAACGATCCATCTTTGTTGAACACATACGGTAGAGATAACTGTTCTCGGTAGGCAGTTTATCTGTTTTAGCGCTTTGTACATGTAAATGTACCCCCCGGCTTTGGAGTTTATATGTGTACATGTAATTTAAGTTAGTTGAGTGTAAGTTAACAGGTATTAGCATAGTAATTGTAGAAGTGACGTTGGCCTTTCTCTCTCTACCTGCTTCAGTATAAACAGTGTCCCGGGATCCCCCCCCCTCTCTCTGTGTCTCCGAGCATTATGCAAGTTCCGCCTTATTAGCTCCTAGTGTACTACCGTGTACTAGTTACAGGGATATATAGTTCTCATACAAACCTCATACATTACTTACAAATATACATACATAATTGCCATAATGAACTTTGTAACACCTCGTCGACAGGCTGTAATAAAAATGGAGTAATGCATTATGGACTACTGGACATGAGGGCATTAAAAAAAAAGTCCGTCACGCAGGGGCTGCGTAAACTAAGCAGATTTCCTACGTGAAGTTTTACAATAGAGAAATCTGCCTAATAACAACTGTAGTAGTAAGAAACCTCTAAACCTAAAACATTATTTAGGGCGTAATAAACCAGAAGTTTCTAGCCCCAAAAAACAGTTAACCTAACCTCTAAACCTATTCACGAGGGACGAGTAG
>CM032230.1:154202500-154217500 GCA_019009955.1 Riptortus pedestris | reverse complement strand
GAACACGTATGACATCATTCGTAACTATTAAATTCATTAATGCACAAGTGAAAGAAAAAAAAAATATTATAGGACAACAGTTACGGGATATAAATTCATCAACCATGTTGCAAGATTTTCAGTCTAACTCATAATTGCAGAGATATATTAACATATGCGCACTCCAAAAATAGTCATTGCTGTTGAAGTTCCAATTTTTGTTTTATTGAAACCAAACTTCTTCTTCTTCTTCTTATTACTTATTAACGTCCACTTTTTGCAACTTAGGCTAATTGGGACGGGTTATCTACAGGTTACCACCCTTTCTAGCCAGGGTGGGATTTTATTTAATGAATTTCGTCACTAAATAATTTCCTTTGCCCAGGCGAGAATCGAACTCTCCACTCTAGGTTTACCATGTGATATAAAGGTCAACGCTTTAACTCGCATGGCTAACCAGAGCCCCAGAATAAGAAGTGCATTTCTACATAAGACAAGTGTTGGTATTTCTGAAATAGCTGAAGAAAGTATTGTACTTGATAATGGGTGGTATGTAACAACAATTATCCTCTTTTGTCTTATAATGATCATCCATAAACGTTAGAACCAACTAACTACACTTTCTTTTATTGAAATTTAATTGCCTTATACTAGTTTCTTCAATGAATGCATTATACTTGTCTAATTAATTATTTGCCAAAAACAAATTTGCGATTGATTTATTACAATGATTATTTTCAGTTGAATGACCATCATGCTATACATATCCTGAAGCTTGAATCGAAAATTCGCCAACCAATCTGTTCGCGTGTCTCTTCATTTCTTGATAATCATCCGAGATATTTATCAATTTTCGGCCTTCAGTATACTCCCAACTTGGATTAGGATGATTCGACAGCCTGCTGTAGACTTTTTCTGTATCTTAAGGGAATTAGGTCATTTAAAAATGGGATACTAAGATCTTTATGAAGGGTGTGGTAGTAATACAATATGGAGCATCTACTATGTTGCGAAGGACTTTTGAATAGGTGACTTCCATCAATAAATGTTTTAAACATTGATCTATTTCATTCATCACTATGATCATCATATGGACAGCGTGCTCTTTATTGCAAATGCCTATCATCATCAGATAGTCCAGGCATTTTAATAAGAGGACAGATCTCTAACTGTTTTACCAATGGTTCGAGTCCTCCAAGAACTTCTTCATGGTACCTTTGTTGTTTGTGAGGCTCAATCAGTGATACATAACAGAAAAAGAGTCCTCTAATCTTTTAAGGGACGAATTCATTAATTTAATATAAGATTTTTCGTTTATTTGTCCAAAATGATTAAAACGCTCTACAATTCTTAATAATTTTTGTCATTTTTGTTTCTCCTGAAAGCTTCTAGAAAAGTTACCCTATATCATTTATTGATCGCACTCATTGGAAACGAGATGTCGTATATGCCCTCGAATGCAATCAAAAAGTTTATTTATTCAATTTAATACAAATACAAGAAAGTCATGTTGTGTACCCATGAGTGTTTTGGTATCAGTGATACAGAGAGGACAAATGAATTCACCTTTCAAAGTTCCAAAAACTCCAAAGCCCGAGGCATTCCGTAACAACCACAGATACACAATTTCCTTGTTGCGAATTGATTTGGGAGATGCAAAAAGGTATATTTAATGTGACTGGCTACCATTGAATGGACGGAAGGAGGGAGGGAGGGAGAGAGGGAGAGACAGGGAGAGAGAGAGAGAGAGAGAGAGAGAGAGAGAGAGAGAGAGAGAGAGAGAGAGAGAGAGAGGATATAGATAAGCGCCACAAACGTTGGTCGTCCTTGCCCGTGATAGAAGCGGGGTTATGTCATTGATAAAAATACCCACAGCAGACCAACATCCCGCCTGCCCGGCTATATCTAGATACAGGGCTCTCGTCTAGCCACTCTCCACAACTCTAGATACATTCCAAGCTCCCATAATAGGATACGTACATAAAAATCTCTGTATTGCCTAATAATTAGATAAAATACCCACTGCAGACCAACATCCCGCCTGCCCGGCTATATCTAGATACAGGGCTCTCGTCTAGCCACTCTCCACAACTCTAGATACATTCCAAGCTCCCATCATAGGATACGTACATAAAAATCTCTCTATTGCCTAATAATTAGAGAAAATACCCACAGCAGACCAACATCCCGCCTGCCCGGCTATATCTAGATACAGGGCTCTCGTCTAGCCACTCTCCACAACTCTAGATACATTCCAAGCTCCTATCATAGGATACCTTACATAAAGATCCCTGTAATATCTAGTTATTACCTAAAATACCCACAGCAGTACAACATCCTGCCGTTTTCATTGAACTTTTACATGATACGGCACGTAAATGTTCAATGAAAACAATATTATTAAATGAGGCTAAAGTGCTTCATAATATGACAACTGATTGTTGATATGGCATGAGTAGTAGTGGGGGGTTTACTGATGTTCAAGAACTAAAAAAAAAAAAAAAAAAAAACCAAATATCCCAGTTATTATTAAAGATATGGAAACAAAAATTGAATAGATTGGTTCTATACAATTTTTCAATCCAACGCATAATAACAGAGATATTAAGAATTTTCGAAATTCATCCCTTATAAATCCTCACTCCATCCAGTTCGATTTCAGCCGTTAACGAACTTAATCTTTCTTTTTAAATAATTTCCCCTAAGGAAAATCTGCTAAAACGCCTAAATAACGAGTTCGGTAACGATTAAACAATAATTGCGACCTCTAGAGCGATACCAGACAAACATATATATAGATATATACAAAACATACATACATATGTTAAGGGAAATCTGCTAAAAGTTAAAACGTTCATTTTAAAAACATCTTTTATAATTTATTAGCACTTTTCGGTCTAAATATTGATAGTGGTTTCTGCAGTTGAAGGTGGAAAAACTTTAATTCACTTTCAGAAAAAATAAATAAATAAAGCCTTTAAATTGACCTGTGTGAATTGGAAAAAATGAATAGGTCGTTTGTTATCTAAATGGAAAATAGCTAAATTTTTAGTGGAAATCCTCAAAGCATATTTCATGTAACGGAAGGGTGTTGACGTTTATAAAAACACTTCACTGGACGCAAAGAAAAAAGGAAACGAAATAAAAAATCATTAAACTGCCCCTAGGTGACTGGGAGAGTCAAGAGAACTGCCATGTTTTTGACATCTGCTGGACAGAGGTCAAGTGCCCTGGTAAACAACATACTGTGCACGACAACACAGTCACAATGTGTGGCTGTTTTCAACATTTACGCTCGGCTCTGCCCAACCCCCCACGGCGCGGCGCCCGCTAAAACAAATATATGTAAAATTAAAAACGCCAAGGAAAAAAAAAAAAAAACGGATTCATCAGTTTCCGAGAGTTAACTCCAACTAAACCACGCTCCAAAAAATGTTTAATTGACTATGCTTTGTGAAGGGGGGGGTTGAAAATGAAGGATGGGAAATTTGTTATATTACTCTAATTTTTCATAGTTTGCTAATGGAAACCATGTTATAATTATTAAGGGTTATTGTAACTTTAAATCGGAAGGAAAAGGTATTTGATGAATTGATGGAGAATGGTTAAGCCATTTAGAATTTGTCGATGATCAAGTCCTTATTGCATCATTTTTGGAAGAAGTAAAAGAAATGTTCAATGAAATAGAAGCAAAAGGTGTGGGTATTGGTCTAAAAATCAACATGAAAAAATGTCTGCTTGTGACTGTCAGTACGGAGGATAGACTAGAGATCCGAGGACAAATAATAAAAAGTACAGAAGATATTATATACTTAGGTCAACTAATAAGTACGAGGGGACAGTGGAAGGAAATCTTGCAAAGAGTTAGCCTGGGCTGGAAGGCTTTCTTAAGAAATAGAATGTTTTACAAGGCAGACAATAAACTAAAAGAGGAACTTTGGAATTCCACAGTATTACCAGTACTAACATATGTGTGCGAAACCTGGAGACTGACAAAAAAAGTTATAGAAAAGATGTGAACAACACAACGAAGTATGGAAAGAGGGCCATGACATGTCCACCATAAAATATCAATTGCTGTATGAGGAGAAGAAGGGCAAAAGATTAAATACGGCTGAGGGGCTGCATATAAGGCTGGACAGACAGGCGAATGGAGATTGGAATATTAATAAGAAGGAGGAGGTGGCAAGGCTGTGACATGTCGGTGTCGGGGCCCTGTCTTCTCTACGGGGACAGAGGTTCAGTCGCCCGGCAGTCGTGGTCCAGGCAACGCAGCTTTAATCAGGTACCTCCTACATCTCCTCTCTATTATTAGTATTGGGTTTTTGTTTATTTTTTAGATGTCTCTTACAGTTCCTCTGGGTGGTTTTCCAGAGGTTCCCACCCACTGTGATATGTTTTCCAGATACATCTGTAATTTGTGTAGGTTTTTTAGTTTTTTAATTTTATTTATAGTTTTTAGTTTTGACATACGCTTATCGTTGTTTACTTCTTTAACTTTTATTAGTTGACTTGTTATTCGATTTTCTATTTTTATTAGTTGGCTAGTTTTAAGATTTTCTATTGTTTTTACTCTTTATTTTGTGTTTGTTTTTATGACTGTTGTTTATTTTGCTTTTGGCCATGCTGTGAATGTTAAATTAACTCAAGGTTGTGTTTGTCAGCAGGCACTGAGGATGGAGCGTTGACTCCGAGTCTCCACTCTGCATAATATTAAAAAACAGTAGAGGACTTGGCCTTCTTATTGATCCTTATCAATTGGTTCCTCTACCATCCAGCATATTCCAGAGAAGTATGGAACAATACATGCTCAGCATTAGTAAAAAGGACTGACCTGGAAGACATTGCAAAATGTTTCTTTCTAAGGAAATGGAAATGGAGAAGACATATGATAAAGAAGACATGAAGATAGTTGGAGCAGGAAGATGAGAGACTGGTCACCTAGAGAATATAAAAGAAGCAGAGGCAGACCAATGAACGAAGAGATGCGCCTTGTGGCGGAGCAGCATGGACAAGAGTGGCTTACTACAGAAAGGAATGGAAATCTAGGGACTGCACACTGTCAGTAATGGATCCAGCAACTGGTAAAATAATATACGTATAAAACACAAAAATTAGGACATACTCCAACTCAAAAATCCTCATCTGACGCTGATATTGCTCAAACGTTCAATAATTTCTGCATATACAAAACACATATATTCTCATTGTTATTTTCTGTATACAAAATATGTAAATATTTATAAATGTATTGTAGCATTTAGCGCTCGGCCAATTTTCGAACAAGATATATGGTGTAACGTCACGTAACCTCACAGATTTCGTTAATGTGCTCTGACATTGCTGGTTATATTTGAAAGGAACACACTTTTGTTGGTTGTTTTGTCATGTTTTAGCAAATTTCCCTTAAGGAAATCAGCTATTGAGGTTGTACTCATGACAAGATTTTCGAAATTTTTCTTCAAATGTCCATCGATCCTGCCCAGGAGATAACGAAAATGAGGTCTGCTCAAAACCGTATATATATACATATATTTGTCGGTTACCGCTCTAGCGGTCGAAATTTTTGTTTTATCGTTACCAAACTTGATGTGTATAATCGTTTTATACAAAAAGAAAGACCAAGATCTTTAATGGCTAAAATCGGACCAGGGGGAGGGGGGGGGGTTTAGAGGGGGAGAATTTCGAAAATTCTTAATATCTCCGTTATTATGCGTCAAATCGGAAAATTGAATAGAACCAATCTTATTGAAAATGTAATGTTCTATAAATGTTGTAATGTACATTTTTTTACTATCTTGATTAATTACTGAGATATTTGCATTTTTTAGTTTTCGGCCTTCAGTAAAGCCCCACTCCTACTCATCTCTTATTTTCAATATTCTATTATGTTATGAAGCACTTTATTTGAAGCTTAAATACCAAATATTGTTTTCATTGAACTTTTAAGTTTTGAGAACGTGGGAAACCTGCTTAGTTATCGCAGCCCTTGCGTGACGGACTTTTTTTTTATTATGTGTGGATATTCAAATGGACCGTCACCTAAGGTATAAGTGCTTGTTTATCATTATTTCGTTTCTGTTGGGTTCTGATCTTCAACTGAGTCAGTTGGCGTTATTTAATTTGGCTTGATTGCACTTTCAACGGCGTACAAGTCCAAATGAAAGGAATACTAATTTAAAAAAAATTAAGTATTTAAAGAGCTCTAGTAATAAAAAATACGTTCTGCTGGGAATCCAAACAAGCCGGTTGATTCCAACTCAATCAGGCGTTCGGGAATGGATTACGGAACCTTGCGGAGCGATAGTTAAAGAAGTTGGGATATGAGTAAAGGAAGTTAAGCGAGGGGGGGGGCTTCAGTTAGGGCATCATTTAAATCGAGTTGGGGGTCATTAAGCAAGCCATCCCCCCCCCCCCATACCTCCCCTATTCCCCCCTTCACCCCCATCGCTTCCATTCATAAATACCTTACTCAGCTACTTACTCCTCCCCACCAACGAAAGAGGGCCCTCCCTTTCATGCTTCATATAAGCCCGGGCTATTCACACAGAGTTAGCTTTAGCAGATTTCCCTTAATCACCCATCCATCGATCCGACCGAGGCGAAAATAAGGCTCAGTCAATATGAAATATGTATGAGAGAGGGCGGCTATTTTTATTTTCTACTTGCCAGACTCAATTCACAAACGGCTCAAGTAAAACCTCATCAAAGTAGTTACTAAATGAATTTGGGACATCGGTAGTGAGGATTTAAACTTTAATTTGGAATACCCTCGTATCGAAAACGGCTATAGAACTAATCTTAGAATAAACAACAATTGCTGGTCAATACATTTTTTCCCACCTTAAAAATAGGGTACATAGACACTCAATATAAGTGCTCCAAAAAAAGGACTGTAAACAATTATATCGTAGATTAATTGAATTTAATTTTCAATTTACTTTCATTTGAATTGTCGGTTCTGACAGGACCTTTATGGAAATTGTAGCATAAAGAAGGAGTGTGAGAGAGAGATGAGACAATCTGGAGGAGTATAGAGGGACCACACCTGAGAGGAGCTACGGAGAGAGGATGAGAGAGAGAGAGAGAGAGAGAGAGAGAGAGAGAGAGAGAGAGAGATCCGACCCCAGTGGCCCTAAGTCCCAGAGAATATTTGTCTAGCTGACAGGGCGGCAAGGTTTCATCCCATCAGGTTTGTCTTGGCCCTATTTCCTAGTGCCGCTATAGCCCTTCCTCGACCGAATATATCGGCCTCAGTGCTAATGGTCCGAGCATCCTGAGCACCTCCATAGATCCTGGCTCGAACGGCTTGGAAAGGTTAAGGAACTACAACCTCCGCAGATGTCTGTTTAATAATTGTTATACATTCAAAGCCCCGCGACCTCCAGAGATCCTCCTCTCAAAATATCAGTCTAAGCCCCACGACCTCCAGAAATCCTACTCTCAAAATATCAGTCTAAGCCCCACGACCTCCAGAGATCCTCCCCTCAAAATATCAGTCTAAGCCCCACGACCTCCAGAGATCCTCCTCTCAAAATATCAGTCTAAGCCCCACGACCTCCAGAGATCCTCCTCTCTAAATATCAGTCTAAGCCCCACGACCTCCAGAGATCCTCCCCTCAAAATATCAGTCTAAGCCCCACGACCTCCAGAGATCCTCCTCTCAAAATATCAGTCTAAGCCCCACGACCTCCAGAAATCCTACTCTCAAAATATCAGTCTAAGCCCCACGACCTCCAGAGATCCTCCCCTCAAAATATCAGTCTATGACCCACGACCTCCAGAGATCCTCCTCTCAAAATATCAGTCTAAAGCCCCACGACCTCCAGAGATCCTCCTCTCAAAATATCAGTCTAAGCCCCACGACCTCCAGAAATCCTACTCTCAAAATATCAGTCTAAGCCCCACGACCTCCAGAGATCCTCCACTCAAAATATCAGTCTAAGCCCCACGACCTCCAGAGGTCCTCCTCTCAAAATATCAGTCTATGCCCCCACGACCTCCAGAAATCCTCCTCTCAAAATATCAGTCTAAGCCCCACGACCACCAGAGATCCTCCCCTCAAAATATCAGTCTAAGCCCCACGACCTCCAGAGATCCTCCTCTCAAAATATCAGTCTAAGCCCCACGACCTCCAGAAATCCTACTCTCAAAATATCAGTCTAAGCCCCACGACCTCCAGAGATCCTCCCCTCAAAATATCAGTCTAAGCCCCACGACCTCCAGAGATCCTCCTCTCAAAATATCAGTCTAAGCCCCACGACCTCCAGAGATCCTACTCTCAAAATATCAGTCTAAGCCCCACGACCTCCAGAGATCCTCCCCTCAAAATATCAGTCTAAGCCCCACGACCTCCAGAGATCCTCCTCTCAAAATATCAGTCTAAGCCCCACGACCTCCAGAGATCCTCCTCTCAAAATATCAGTCTAAGCCCCACGACCTCCAGAGATCCTCCTCTCAAAATATCAGTCTAAGCCCCTCGACCTCCAGAGATCCTCCTCTCAAAATATCAGTCTAAGCCCCACGACCTCCAGAGATCCTCCTCTCAAAATATCAGTCTAAGCCCCACGACCTCCAGAGATCCTCCTCTCAAAATATCAGTCTAAGCCCCACGACCTCCAGAGATCCTCCTCTCAAAATATCAGTCTAAGCCCCACGACCATTCCGTCACAAAGGACTACCGTGGCATAAACTCAAAAACTTCCAGAGATCTCGACTCAAAAGACGAGCGTAGCCTAAATTCAAAGACCTCCAGATAACCGTCTCCAAAGACTAGCGCAGCCAAACCAAACGATCTCTTATGATCTCCGCATCTAACACTGCCTAACTTCTGAGACCACTGCAGATCTCCATCACAAAAGACTACTGCAGCTAAGAAGTAACAACTGCAGATACCCGCATCCTATAAAAACCAGCGCAGCCTAAGACCCACAATCTCAACAGATTTCCGACACAATAGACATCTGCAGCCTAAAACTAACATCTTCCAGAAACGCCCATCCCCCAAAAAACAGCGCAGCTTAAGCCCAAAGACCTCCACAGATCTCCGTCACAAATGTCAAGCGCAGCCTAGACCCAAAGATCTCCACCTCCAAAGAGAAACCGCGCCTAGGCTCCATGAGCTCCTAACATTTCCATTCCAAAAAACTAATAAATCCTAAGCCTCACAACCTCCAGCAACCTCCGTCAGAAAACACTTATGAAGGCCAAGAGCCGGAACCTGTCAGATCTCAAAAAACTAACATAGCGGTAGTCCTAAAACCTCCATACATCTATAGGCTCAAACACCTAATACAACCTAAGCCTCATGAGGTCTAGAAATCTCCTTATCATACCTCAAGTTCCCTGTATACCCAAAACTCATATAAGATTTCTCTTTGAAAGAACAAGAAAACTTGTCAACAAGAAAATCCCCACCTTCAAGGGCGGCGTACACAGTAAACTGATTCAACAAGTGTGGGAATGACACACACAATATTTTATTCTCTATTCAATATTAAAATCTCACTTGATACTGAAGTTGAGCATGAAATGTTTAGAGATACAAAATCCCTAGGTGCAAATGTGTAACATGATTAGGGTTATTTCTAAACCTGAACATGAATAAACGCAAGATATTAATTTAGCCACAAGGTTTTTATACCTTTTTCCACTTTAAATTCATTGATACGTACTTTAGATTTACGTAAGTAGATCCTTCCAGTTCTTTGATTTAATTAAATAAAATAAATATTTACTGCTAGTTTGCTTAAACTAAAGACATAGTGTAACTTCTATACTGAACGCAGGACGATTTTGTCTACATCTTTCCAGGGAAAATGGCTACATCGGAAGGGCGTACAATGCGAACGCGTGTTGCTTCGTTTGAAGTAACGCGAACACATGAAGAGTCGATTACGAACCGCATCAAAGCGAAACTTGGTCAATACAATTCGGAACCCTCCCCCCCCCCATCACAAATAGTAGACCGACCACTTAAAGTGAGTTAGTGTAAAAGTGAAATTGCCTTGGGATCCTCCCAACAAGTTGTTTGACGGATGTACAGTTTGCAACCCTCCTCCCCCCCTCACCTCGCCGTGTCCGATTGATTTACTGCAATTGATTAAAACTTTGACCACACTTTCCAAACAGACAACCTCTCTCGCCCAATCCCTTTCTACAACATTTTACCAAGTAGCCAAATTAAAGCCATCAAATTACCTTTTCTCATTAATTATATTCAGCCTATCCGTCCCCCCACTCCACCGGGATCATCAATTTAAAACTGAGCTCCGGTATCCAAAGTTGCTACAGGCTTTGGCTGGGACGAGTTCAATGACGCTTATAAATCCTTTGAATAAATCACCAAGTTGGATTTGAACGCTAAGGGTTGTCGTATCTAAAGCTGGTGATTGTTCCGAGAGAGGGAGAGGGGAGAAGAGAGAGAGAGAGAGAGAGAGAGAGAGAGAGAGAGAGAGAGGAGAGAGAGAAGGGGGGGGGTGAGATTTCATGAATCCCAGGGTGCAATTCGCGAAAGAAGGTTCTGAATGCCAGTTCTGAATAAATCTAATATTTAAAATTAAAAATACCACTTACATACAATACTCGGACAAATTTGCTCTCATACCTGAAAATAGAAAAAAAATATAAATATATAAGAAATTTATTTTTTTATCTTTAAAAAATAAATAAATATTCCAGTGATTATTAAAACTATAAAATGTGAACTCTACTTAGTTTACGCAGTCTCTGAGCGACGAACTTTTTTATTAATATAAACTGGGGTGTTGTGTTATTTGTAATAGTTTTATCCTGAGATGTTGTTGATTTTTTGTTGTTGTTCACTGTTATCAGGGGATAGTAAAAATGGAAAGGTATTTTACGAATGGGGGGTGGGGGTATCGGAAAAGACATGAATGAGCTGGGTAAGGGAGCGGATACTGTCTGTTAGGGCAATTGGTGTCTACTTCCTCCCGCCTCCATCCGCCCCCAGACTGCACTGCAGTCCCCGTTCACATACACTCAGCTGCATTATCACAAGCTGTACAGCTCTTATCTCTTATCAGGAGCAACTGATAACGCCCCAATACAACCCCGCGAATAGTGGGACACGAACAGTGCGTGGAAACACCATGAGCCGCATTGGGCGAACGACGGTGAAATTGAAACGTTTCAAACTCGGTGCAAAAGTCCGTCACGCAAGGGGCTGCGTAAACTAAGCAGAGTTTCCACCTAAAGATTTACAATTGATAAATCTACTAATACTGGCAACACCACCATATATTAAGTGAATTAATACAAACGGTAATATAAAAAGATTCAGTCAATATACATTTTAATAATCTCCACAACAGAAAACGCCTGAATTTTATGCAAATATTCAAGAAAGGAATGAAAATCAATTACTGAAATATATCTGAATATAATATATTTTATTGTATACAATAAAACAGAAAGAAAGAAAGAAAATTTTTATTTTGGCCCAATACAACTAAGGTATTATACACAAATTGTTACATGATTTTTACAAAATTAAGATGTTTTGGTACAGCCTCGGACGTAGTCGTCCCTCAGTAGTTGTACCTAAATTGTAATAAGTGGCTCCACTTGACATAGGAAGGCAGGCATGATGTTTCCTTACAAGTTGTTGGATGTGAACTGAAATAGGAGCAACCTCCAATTCCCTGTGGATTTGGCTGTTCCTAACAAACCAGGGAGCATTTGCCGCTATCCGAAGTATACAATAAAACAAATCCAATCTTATTGCAAATTAAATTTATTACAACTATTGTCATATACAACTATTATCTATCTTGACTATTAACCGAGATATACATTTTTATTAAGTGTGTGCCGTTAACGGACGAGATGATCGAGTAAGGTCGGTTCTATTCGTTTCCGCCGAAAGCTATTTCGGCTGTTTCCTTAGCTGTTCGGCTCTCGTATGGAAATTTCTCTATTGTATAGCTTCACGAAGGAAATCTGCTTAGTTCACGCAGCCTCGGTCGTTTTAACCTTCACCCGAGCGTATCCATGGCTTTACATCTTTCTCCTCCTCAACTGCCGATTAGTTTCTATTTGTCGCTTTCAGATGTATTAGAATTGGACTCGAATGAGATGAGACCCTGGAGCAGATGAAAAAGCGCCGACATGCGTCAGAGGTGACTAATGAGCGGGGCTAGGTTGCTTGCTTGGAATGAAGAAGAGCTAAATGGGACCGCAGAGGAATGGCTGAGTTAGGCTGCGGCAACCAACGGGCTTAGCTCTCCAATTATACCTCGTGGGATAATGGAAGTCTGCAATAGGACGCATATCTAGCGGGAAACATACGGAAAATATCTAAAGGACTATTTGTAAGCACGCAAGTCGTAAACATACAGCATATATATATTGTTACGCGTTTATTATAAAATGAGTAATAAACGTTGTTTATTAGAGTTCTATTAAACTGCAAAATTAAACACACACTAGCTTCAGAGTTTTATCACTGCACTATTTATTTAACAATGCAGTATGCACTGATAGCTTCACTGTTCTTCCTATGGCACTGTCCAATGAATCACTCACGATCACTGACGTTCACAAAAACACTGCACTGCACTGATCTTCGCAATGATAACGGCACTGCACTGTCCTTTACTTAAACACGGCACTATACTGTTCTTTAAATAATGCCCTGCATTGAACGCACTGTTGATCACTTCAAGAAAGCTGAGATCGAACTAACTCTCGGGACGAGCTGAGCCACTTTTATAGACGAGCGGAGGAATTAAAGGAGAACAATGGGCTAGATCCTTAGTCTAGACACCTCCGACGCCAAAAGGTCGGATCCTTTCATATAATACGTATGTGAGTAATTCTTTCTTACGACTTACAAGAACTATTGACGGAAGGCAGCCCACACATTAACAATATATTCTCATACTTACACAAAATTGAAATATATGATAACATTTAACGTGCATTAATCATCCACCAACTGTATATGTATACTTTAAGTTAGCGACTTTTTTTAATAGAGGATGAAATCCAGTTAACATGAATAGAGTATGTATTTGCTACTTTGATGAAGAAAAAAACATGCCTGAAATACTGGTCCAGGCTAATGATTATTTTATCAACCTTGACCAAAAACCTTGAAATAAAAATCAGCTATTGTGCCTGTGTGTAAATTTAAATAAAATATTGCTCAACTGGATTATACCAATGGATAATAAATGACATTTTTTTTAAAAAAGTAAACCATTCCTCCTTAAAAAATCCTTTAAATCTGCGAATAAAATAAAACACAGGAATAAGTTAAAAAGTCCGTCACGAAGGGGCTGACCTTTCTATTTTTACTATCCCCTGATAACAGTGATAACAGAAAAAAATCGATAACATCTCAGGATAAAACTATTACTAATAACACAACACCCCAGTTTATATTAATAAAAAAATTCGTCTCTCAGAGACTGCGTAAACTAAGCAGATTCCCTACGTGAAGTTATACAATAGAGAAATCTACATAAGAGAGCCGAACAGTTACGGCAAATGGTCGAACTAGCTTTTGGCGGGAAATTCAGTCATCCGTTATCGGCCCACAATTAATAAAAATGCAAATATCTCGTTTAGTATTCAAGATAGAGAATAAATGTATAGAACAAAATTTATAGTAAATTTATTTTACAATTTTTTTTTGATTGACTCTATACAACATTTTGATCCGACGTATGGTAACGGAGATATTTCAAATTTTCGAAAATCCCCCTCTAAACCCCCCCTCCCACTGGTCCGATTTCAGCCATTAACGAACTTGATCTGTCTTTTTACATGAAACGTTTAAATATCGAGTTCGGTAACGATCAAACAAACATTGCGACCGCTAGAGCGTTAACAGACAAATATACATACACACATATATATATATATATATATATATATATATATATATATATATGTATGTATGTATATAATTTTGAACGGACCTCATTTTCGTCATGTCCTGGGTAGGATCGATGGAATTAGAAGAAAATTTGAGTACGACCTCAATAGCTGAAATCGCTTAAGGGAAATCTGCTAAAACAGAACCAAATAACAAGTTATGAGTGGTATATTACTGAAATAAGACAGTTGTATACTCCAACTTAGCTGGGCTTCTCTAGAGTTTACGACTCCTGATATTTCTATGGCATTTCCGAACACAACTTTCTAAACAAAGAATTGAAGAAAGAAACTATGAAATTGAGCACATAAAGCCTCTGACGGCAATAAACTCTAAAACAAAGAAATAAAATACTACAAAAAAATACGACGACTATTTACGAGAGCAAAATAAATAGTGCGGCCTTTTATGAGGCTATTGTCTACGGTGATCAATCTAATCAAATATAAATGGAGCGGGAATGAAAGGGTTAATTGTGATAACAGCTATCACTACTACAGTTCTTATCAGTGAAGCCACTTCATTATATCAGCACATAACTTTTTTTTATTTTAACGCTCGGAAACGTAGCGAATTTTTTTTTTTTTGCTTTTTTGAATCTTGAAACAGTTTTCGTTTTGTTTAAACTGGGACTCAGGTTAGCCATGTCAGTTAAAGCGTTGTCATTAATCTCGCATAGTGAACCTAGAATGGCGAGTTCGATACACGCCTGAGCAACAGGAATTGTTTTGTGAAGTCATTAAATGAAATAAATGAAAAAGAGAAGACTGGTAACCTGTAGTTAACCCGTCCCAATTCTCTCTCTCTCTCTCTCACTCTCTCTCTCTCTCTCTCTCTCTCTCTCTCTCTCTCTCTCTCTCTCTCTCTCTCTCTCTCTCTCTCTCTCTCTCTCTCTCTCTCTCCCCCTCCCTCTTTCTCGCTCTCTCCCTCCCCCTGCCCTTCACTCCCTCTCTCTCTCCCTCTCTCTCTCCCTTTCTCTCTCTCTCTCTCTCTCTCTCTCTCTCACTCTCTCTCTCTCTCCCTCTCTTTCTCTCTCTCTCTCTCTCCCTCTCGCTCTCTCCCTTCCCCTGCCCTTCACTCCCTCCCTCTCTCTCTCTCTCTCTCACTCTCTCTCTCTC
>CM032230.1:154112500-154200000 GCA_019009955.1 Riptortus pedestris | reverse complement strand
TTCGTAAACCAGTAATTGCTCGACAATAATTGCAGAGCTTTATAGATTCAGAACATGGATACGGAGTTACAACATTAAAAAAAAAATTAAAAATAAATAAAGGCTCTTCTAGCAACTTCTATAAAGATCTCTAACTTTTTATACTTCCAAGTCACAGATGCTCTTTTAGTTCTGAGAAGAATGCTGGATCGCATCTCAATAGAGCACGACTTTTCCTGCTCAGACAACTGCAGATGTCTACAGAGAAATAAAATTTTTTGTTATATGCAAGTTACGTAACCTGGCTACGTTCTAATTCACCCAATTTGTGTCGTTATCCTATTATAGGTTTTTGTGCTTCTGCATTTTGCTGAGAGCTCGTGAGAGAAATATGGGAAATGATTGTTGAGCCTTTGAGTTTTGCTCTTTATTTCTAAAACATCAAAGGAAAAAGATTGTAGTGCCATTGTATTTTGCTCTGTATTCGTAACCGACCAAATGGAAATGATCGTAGGGCTTTCCTATTCTGTTCTCTATTCGTAAGAGACCAACGGGAAAAGCTTATTGTGTCTGTATTTTGCTCTGCTAAATTCGTAATACCCGAAAGTGGAAATAATTGGCGTGCCTTTGTATATTGCTTCTTATTCGTAATTTATTTCGTATTTATTTTACTCTGTACTCGAACAGACCAAAGGAAAAAGATTGTTGTGTTTTTGGATTTTACTTTGTTGTTTTCGTTTCACAACAAAGGGAAAAGATAGTTGTGCCTTTCGGTTTAGCTCTGTCGTATTCGAAATAGACCAAAGGGAAAATATTGCTTCCTTGTATTTGGTCTATTTTTAATACACACTGTGTATTCAAAATAGACCAAAGGAGAACCTATGTTGTGCCTTTGTATTTTGCTTTGTATTCGTAATACACCAAAAGAAAACATTGCTGTGCCTTTGTATTTTGCTCTGTATTCGTAATACACCAAAAGAAAACATTGCTGTGCCTTTGTATTTTGCTCTCTATTCGTAATACACCAAAGGGGACATAATTACTGTGCCTTTGTATTTTTCTCTGTATTCGTAATACACCAAAAGAAAACATTGCTGTGCCTTTGTATTTTGCTCTCTATCCGTAATACACCAAAGGGGACATAATTACTGTGCCTTTGTATTTTTCTCTGTATTCGTAATACACCAAAAGAAAACATTGCTGTGCCTTTGTATTTTGATCTGTATTCGTAATACACCAAAGGGGACATAATTACTGTGCCTTTGTATTTTTCTCTGTATTCGTAATACACCAAAAGAAAACATTGCTGTGCCTTTGTATTTTGCTCTTTATTCGTAATACACCAAAAGAAAACATTGCTGTGCCTTTGTATTTTGCTCTTTATTCGTAATACACCAAAAGAAAACATTGCTGTGCCTTTGTATTTTGCTCTTTATTCGTAATACACCAAAAGAAAACATTGCTGTGCCTTTGTATTTTGCTCTGTATTCGTAATACACCAAAAGAAAACATTGCTGTGCCTTTGTATTTTGCTCTCTATTCGTAATACACCAAAAGAAAACATTGCTGTGCCTTTGTATTTTGCTCTTTATTCATAATACACCAAAAGAAAACATTGCTGTGCCTTTGTATTTTGCTCTCTATTTGTAATACAACAAAAGAGAAGATTGTTGTTCTTTTGCATTTTGCTGTTTTGTATTTGTAATAGACCAATGGGAAACTATTTTTTGTGCATTTCGTTTTGTAAGCGAACTCATAAAATATTAAATGTGAAATGATTGTTATCTGTGTCTCTCGAAAGTACCGAAAACGCATCGTTACCAAAATTGGTCTGCCAGTATTCGAAAGGGAGGCGAGTGACGAACGAGGAAGGTTCGGCATGGCCTAAATAGGTCTGGAGAGCCTGCCCACGTGTCGGCCTTCATAGAACACACGTGCAGCATAATGACGTGGGACACCCTTCCTAGTCGATTGATCTCACCGCCACCGGCAATTACTCTATCATATAACACCCGACGCTCTTCCAACTACAGTCTGCAATGTTCAGAAATTAACTCGTAAGTCGATGATCCACAAAGGAATCTTACTGAATGGGACATTATAATGAAAACTAATTTTCGAAGTCTAACAGAAGCAGATTTCACGCCGGCATTGGTTAATGATCTAGACAGTGAGAAAAAGCTCATAACGACATTTATAAAACATTATTAGCTATTGAGGTTGTACTCATGACGGAATTTTCGAAATTTTTCTTCAAATGTCCATCGATCCTACCTAGTAGATGACGAAAATGAGGTCCGTTCAAAACTGTATATATATATTTGTCTGTTACCTCTCTAGCGGTCGCAATTTTTGTTTGATCGTTACCAAACTCGATATTTAGTCGTTTTATGTAAAAAGAAAGATCAAGTTCGTTAACGTCTGAAATCGGACCAGGGGGTGGGGGGGGGTTTAGAGGGGAGGATTTTTGAAAATTCGAAATATCTCCGTTACCATAGGTCGGATCGAAACATTGTTTAGAATCAATCTTATTGCAAATTAAATTTACTATAAATATTGTTATATATATTTATTCCCTATCTTGAATATTAACCGAGATATTTGCATTTTTCAGTTTTCAGCCATCAGCAAACCGCCACTTCTACTCATGTTTCATACAAAATACTTTGCTTCATAATAAATCGCATTATTCGAAGTTTTTGGACTACTGAAATTGAATTGATTGAGATAACAATTATTCTGACTCATTATTAATTACAGTACTAGATATAGTAAATAGTTCTCAATAAAATTAATGTGTTATATTCTGATATATTTCAGTAATTGTTTTTCTTTCCGGTGTGAGGCGGGCAGAGCCGTTTCTTTACATTTCTAACCTAACGCTTCCTGTCGGCAGGTTATAGAAATTGGATGAAACATTTCTTATTTCCGTTTGTATTTATTCACGGTGTTGTTGTGTTAGCAGTATGTATATTTATCTATTACTAAACTTCACGAGGGAAATCTGCTTAGTTTACGCAGCCCTTGCGTGACGGACTTTATTTTCAATAAGATTGGTTCTATACAATTTTCACGTCCAACGCCTTATAAAGGAGATATAAAGAATGTTGGAAATTCTCCCTCCCACTGGTCGGAGTTCAGCCATTAACGAACTTGATCGTTGGTTTCCCATAAAACGTTTAAATATCGAGTTTGGTAACGATCATACACATATTACGACCGCTTGAGCCTTAACAGAGATATATAAATAAATTCAGAAATTCGACCAGTGGGAGTGGGGGTTTAGAGGGGAGGAATTTCAAAAATTCCTAATATCTTCGTTATTATGCGCCGGTTCGAAAAGTAGTATAGAACCAATCTTATTGCAGGTGTAATGTTCTATAAATTTTGTTATGCACCTATGTTCAAAATCTTAATTATTAACTGATATATTTGTATTAAATAGTTTTCGGTCATCATTAACCCTACCACCCCCTCCTACTCATGTTATATTAATAATAAGCTGCTATATTATGAAGCACATTATTTCAGGAATAAAATCTCTTGGGTTGAATCGATTTGTGGAATTATTTTTTTTCGAAAATCGCGTCATGAGTACAACTTCCATTAAGGAAAACCTGCTAAAAGACTGATTATACAAAATTCGATCCGCCACGGTTGGTATTTAAAATTTGCAAATAAACACCTCTAATCGTTGAACTTCTTTGGATTCATATAAAACGTTTAGAGCGAGTTTTAGCAGATTTCCCTTAAGGGAAATCAGGTATTGAGGTCGTACTCATGACGCGAGTTTCGAAAAATTTCTTCAAATGTCCATCGATCCTACCCAGGAGATGACGAAAATGAGGTCCGTTCAAAATTGTATATATATATATATATATATATATATATATTTGTCTGTTAATGCTCTAGCGGTCCCAATTTTTGTTTGATCGTTACCAAACTCGGAATTTAATCGTTTTATGCAAAAAGGAAGATCAAGTTCGTTAATGACGTACACTGAAATCGGACCAGTCTGAGGGGGGATTTAGAGTGGGGGATTTTCGGAAAATTCGAAATATCTCTGTTATTATGCGTCGGATCGAAGAATTGTATAGAATCAATCGTATTGCAAATTAAATTTACTATAAATATTGTTATACGGGTATACATTTATTCTGTATCTTGAATATTAACCGAGATATTTGCATTTGTATTCTGCATTGGTCGGCAGGAGTGAGCTGTTTGGTACTTTCCGAAGAGAGCTCTGGCGGCCGTTTTCGTAACTATTCGTCCCTCGCGTATAAGTTGTGAGTGATCCCTACTACTTACTACACTTGTTATTAGGCCGATTTCTCTATTGTAAAACTTCACGTGGGAAATCTGCTTAGTTTACGCAGCCCCTACGTAACGGACTTTTGTATAGATCACACCAAAATTTGAATAGTTAGATACAATCCATTTCCTCTGGAAAAAGTGGTTCACTAGGACATATGTATTAACGTTTGTATGCCGATGGTTTATTTACCGAATGTTTTTCTGATCTTAATCAAACTTGGTATTTAAACGTTATATTTGACATTAAGTTCATTATTAACCGAAATTGAAGCTGGAAGAGAAATTAATTCCTTCATTATGCATTGCATTGAAATACGCTATAAAATTAGTCCTGTAGGTAAGATAATATCCTTTAATTTCAGTTCAATGCATTTTTTATTTTTTTTTTGGTTCCGAATAATAATCGAGATAGTTACATGTGATTTTGACATTTGGGCTTTTAGTACTTCTACTCATGCTAACTTCATTTTAAGCAATTATATTAAAAAATATCTCGTGTCCAGCTTAACACTTTTGGCAGTGAACAGAAATATATTGTAAATTCTTGACCCTGACTTAAATCGATAAACTTCAGCTTGCGGCAAATGATACACCATAACAACGGCTTATCCGTCTTTATTGATATTAATAAAGGTGATTTTGCTATTGAATTAAAAAAAAATAAGAATAAGAATAGTAAATTATAAAGAATTACGTTCAAGGCATATAAGGGATTCATTTAATTGTTTTTGATGGCTCTGCGTGTATAACATCGCTCAACTACACTGAACCGAGAGTTATGCATTTTTAGCAGATTACCCGTTGGGCACTCGATTTTTGACACATGAAACGATTTTTGAAACATTTCCGTAAATGCCCATCGATCCTACATAGTAGATAACAAATACTAGGCCCGTCGCAATTTTTGTTTTATCCATACTAAACGCGAAATATAAGCGATTCAAGCAAATATTATAGATCGAGCTAGTAAACGTCTAAAGTTGGACCAGGGGGAGGGGTGAGTGGGGATGAATTCCTAAAATATCTCTATAATAATTTATTGAATCAGCAAAGCGCTTTCGATGCTGTGCATCATCGTCAGTGCCGTGTAACAGTGTGCCAATGGTTGATGCCAGGTTGAGCTTGCCTGGTTTCCATATTCTGAGTTGGTATTCTGGCAGGTGGAAGTGACTTCTAATGTATGTAGGATGAAAAGATTGTTGGCTACGCTTCCACTATAATAATTTATTGTAAGTCCGGCAGGCTAAGCGCTTTGCCGTTACAATAAATTATTATAGTGGAAGCGTAGCCAACAATTTTTACATCCAACGTATATTAGAATTCACTTCCACCTGCCAGAATACCAACTCAGAATAAAATATCTCTGTTAGTATATACTGTATCACAAATTACATAGAACCAATTCTATTGTAAATTTAATTGTCAATAAATTTTGTTATATAAGTATTTTCTCTAATATGAATATTTACGGAGATATTTGGATAACACACATATCAATGGGGGCCAAGGCAAGCAGATAGAGCTGTAGCACTAGCAGATCACAAAAACTCTCCACTCTCTAAAAGCTAGCAATACAATGCTCTCCCATTTCAAGCAGTCTGCTTGCCTTTGCCCCCGCTCGCTCGCTCTCATTACAGCACACTGTTCTATATCTAAACACAAATCACTACACCACATCGGGATTTTTAGTTTTCTTCCTTAAGTAAATATTTAGTTAGACTTATTCCATACTCGATATTTAACATTTTCTGTCAACTGTCAAAGATAATATTTGTTGAAATCAGACCAGGAACAGTAGGGGTTAAAGAGGGAGGGGGGTCGAAAGTTCAAGATATCTCCGTTATAATGGGTCTGATTGTAAAATGTTATAGAACCATCTTGTTAAACTATTTATGATCTACAATTGTTGTTCTGGGCATTTTTTCCAAATATTATGCGAGTTATTACAAGAAAGATGAAATGACATGTATATCAGCAACATTGTTTAGTTTCTCGGTTGTAGGTCGTGGGGGAGTTTTTCTTCGAAGTCCTGTAGATAATTTTGCCTTTGAGCTTTGTAATATGTGTGAATGTCCTGACAGGCAGTACTCAGCTATCTGGAAATCGCACTGATGTAGTTGTTCGTTTGTGAGTCTTATTAGTGGATTTGGATTGTGTTAAGCTCAGCGTTGAGTCTAGAGTTTGGAGTATAATTGCTGTTTGGAGTGAGATACAAATAAAAATCGTAGAGAGAGCCAATGAGAGGGTGTGTGTGTGTGTGTGTGTGTGTGTGTGTGTGTATGTGTGTGTGTGTGTGTGTGTGTGTGTGAGAGAGAGAGAGAGAGAGAGAGAGAGAGAGAGAGAGAGAGAGAGAGAGAAAGTAATATTAATTAATTATGAAACATTAGTATAATGAAATTCATAAAGTGTGTTGTTGGTTATGAGTAAAGCCCCCGCGTCATGGCCGCAGTAAAACTTAATCTGTCGAAACAAGGAACAATAAAGAAGAAATATCCGGCTGACGTATTGTCGAGAGCCTGGAGGGGGTTGGCTAATGGGACACGATACGTATCCCCAGCCAGTCTATATCCCATGAACCGGCCTCGGATAAACAGAACGCCACCCATTAGCAAATTGCTAGCTTCGATGTGGACTCCCCCCTCACCCCTCTTCAGTGTCACTCTCTCTTTCCCTCTCACTCTCTCTCTTTCCCTCACACTCTCTCACTTTCCCTCTCTCTCTCTGACACCCTTCTCCCGTTTTAATTTACATTTCCTTTCGCCACAACCCTTCCACGGGCATCCGATTATTTTATTAGCGTCCCATGGTCGGCATCGGATATTTGATTAAAATGGTTTGAGAGCGATGAGGGTTCAGGAGTAAATTTCCTGGGACCGGTGTTGAACGGGGGGGGGGCGGAATCCTCCCCCAGACCCCCCTCCAAATCCCCCCCCCCACAGACCTTCCTGAGCTCTTGATCAAATGGGCTTGTTTAATGGATGAAATGTTCCTTTCGCCCGACTTCTCCGGACCTTTTTATACCTGCACAGACCGGGATAAGTTCATATTGCTTATATCCGTACGAACGACTTTCGTATTTATAAATCCAATCGGATCGTATTGAACCGTGCGGACCTTTGCCAAGAACAGAATAATTACAAATTGGTTTTTCCCTACACCTGTATATTTCTTCCTCCACGCTTCACGGACTCCCCCGTTCCACCAGTCTTAGCTGTTTGGCTTAATGGATACTAAAACGAGATTAAATCTCTACCCACTCGTTTAACTTATTACTTTTTCATACGCCATTTTATTTGTTTTTTCTAAAAAAGAAATATGCTATTAGCGAAGGTTGCAAGGAAACACCTCCAGAAGAAAAAAATGAAAACGAGACCGGAGTATATATACAGGAACCAAATATAACTCATCATTAAGATTTTTCAACTGCATTTAAAGTTGTTATAACCGCTTACATGAATCAAAGTCCACCATTGATTCAGATTCATCAGGAAATTCTAAAGAGGAGACGACCTTACATTTTGGAATAGGCTTTAGAAATTTTTGGATTCTCAACAAGAACACAAAATAATCCATCATGGGAATTAAACAAGAAATTCATAACAGGGTTCTTAAGTTTTTTTCAACTTTGTTTCTAGTTATGGCATGCCTCGACGGAAACGAAATTCCACCATTCATTCTGGCTCGTCGGGGATTTCAAAAGTGGGAAACATGGTTTTTGCAACACTGGCTACAGTTCTTAAAATCCGTAGAGCGGAACATAACGCGACTATTCATTCGGATTGAACAGTAACTCCAAAAGTGGTGGACATTGAATCGGTGCAACTGCGCCACAGGTTTTGATGTGTACTCGCCCAAATAGAACGCGAGCCAAGAATGGAAAAGGCGCAATTATTAATGTTCACGGTGGAATAAATATACATCGGAGGGGATGAGAGAGTGAATGAGGCGAGAGAGAGAGAGAGAGAGAGAGAGAGATTGTCGCTAGGTTGGACAGCTCTCTTTGTTGACTGCGGGGGCCGTCCTTTCATTCGGCTGACCATCACCGCTCCAGAGTCGATAGACCAACCTCATAACCCTGTATTTTGCCATTCAACGGCTAATCTGTTATCAGTTGAATGATAACAATGCCGCTCCGACAAAAACACATATAGGAAGTAATTCTGCCTTCATTTAAACAAACAGAATTATATTAGTCGTAACTATGGTTTGTAAAATGTCTGATTGAGCAGGAAATTGAATCAAAACATTCTCCTAGAAAGGAAGGAATTGAAAAACGCATCGGAAAGACACACAGTTACTTCGTGGTTCTTATTGAGTTTGAGGAGAGCAGACAATGGGAAATGTTTCACATACTTCCAAGTAAGAAACTCAGAGATGTAGTAGGAGTGATCTCGGATCACTGGAAGACGAATAAACACATGTTTAACATCAAACTCAGTGAAACTCCAGGTGCTGTAGAGAAGGGGGGGGAGACTCCTAAGCACATTGTGCTTGAATGCGGAATGATGGAGAATTTAAGATTTAGGTATTTTGGAGATGCCGAGTCAATTTAAAAAGGAGCCACCATGGCTCCGGGGGTAACAAGTACCTCAATTTTAGAAGTAATATAAAGCCATTTATAATGGAGATGTAAGGCTTGTACAATAGAACCTCAAGGACCTCAGTGTCCTCCTTGACAATCAGAACGGATACCCATTTGATATCCACCTAGTGCGGAAAGGTGAAATATCCTGAACAGGAGCGTAGTAAATGTCCTTACTTGGTTGCAATGATTTGTCCTTTGGGCCGAACACTTCCAGAACACACGCTCAATCTTCAGCGCTGAGAGAACCACTCAGGACCAGAGTATCCTTTTTATCGAGGATACTCTGGTAGTTCTTAATGTTTCAACCTGCCCTTCTCTTACTGCAATTCCCACCAAAATCCATAAGATGTTCGTGGAGTTAAAAAATCACTTTCTAGGTATCTGTTTTTTAGCTCAATAACCTTACCCGCGCGCACATTTGTGATGAAATCATTTCCCATTAAGAAATGGCCTTCGTGCTCCTTGAAAATTCTTTTGAGCACCACTTGTTTTGCCACCGAATCCCCAAGACTATTGATTCTAATACATTATTTTACCTTTTGTGAAGTGACCAACGTTGGTTCACACAAAATAATACTCTCCAAAGAAATGGTTTAACAAGCCTTTCTGTTACCGTGTTCATTCTTATATGCATGTTAGTTAAAGATGCTAATCACTAGAATGCTAGCATGAAAGGCAGACTTAGCAAGCGCCTTTCGTCATATAATTCTCGCTGATCCATAAGCACTACGACATTTGCTCGCACTGTTAGCGACCTCGGGAACTAATATTCTCCCTTTGAGGGAATCGAACCTTCACCAGTTATGGCCTTCAACTCACTGACGGTAGTGGTAAATGTACCACCCGCGCGGTCACCGGCGCCGTGAATATGGAATAGAACATATATATATTCTAAAAGGCAAAGATTGGTTTGAGTCTGATGAGTAAATACTTAAGATCAAAGAAGATCCAAAAGGTGAAAGAACAAAGAGTACAAAAATTCCAAAAAAAGTAAGAGATTTAAGTGGGAGGTCGAATAAAACGGTACTGGAGAATGGTAGAGAGAATGCGGGTGAGGGGGGAGCGAGGGGGGTTTATCATAGAAAAGCAGAAAGAGCGGGAGTGATTGTCGGGAAGGTTGCATCTGTTCCCCCCATTGTCCGCACGACTCGTCCGAGCTCTGACTCCCATAATGACAACCACTCTCCACAAAAGACCACCAACCCATTCCCCCCGATGCACCGACTCGCTGCAGTCACCCCATTCAAAAGCCGCCCGCTTCATTCAGGGTCTCCCCGAGGAATCCCCCCCCCCACCCCAGGTTTATTTTCAGGAACACCCCATCCGGATCATAGCCATAGGACGTTCCACAGGTCTCATATTCTTCTTCCTTTTCTCTATGTCAATGCACCATTAAGCGGAAAAGGGGAGGAGGGCTAAATGAATGGGGGTGGGGAGGGGGAATGAATTAGAGAGGTGGGGGTGGGCGACGGTTCCTGAAAAAGGCACCCCTCCCCCAGCAGAACGTTCAATCCAAACGTTTCAAGACCGCAACGATGAACCTCTATTCAAAGGACCTTGAAAGCTGGAAGAGAATGGCATTCATGAGCCCTTTGATATCTGAATGCCGCCACGAGACAACGTTCCCGGTTTGTTGCTAGTAATCAACAATCGCTTCAAAGGTAAAAGCAGAGCACAAAAAAATTGTATCCTGTATGAGATATTAGTCATACAAGTATAACACAGGTTTTTCTTATCTACCGCCCTGAATTTACAAAACAAGGTCGTTCACAATGGGCAAAGGCCTTTGGCTTAAAAGCCCAATTTGATCAAGGGCTTTTTCATAGTTTCCAACAGGACATATGTCGTAGCAGGCTCAACCAAATTCTGCGAAGTTTATTGCAATTGAGGTCTTCAAGTATTGACCGTTTGCTCTTGTTTCTGGCCGAGCTTTTACTAGATCTGCATCTAGCATCGTCAGGAGTTCTTATTCAGCTATATGTAACTGTCAAGGGAACAAGTGCCGGAGAAAGTAGCCAACAGTACCTGGAAGAGGACGTTCTGACTTTTACATGGGATAAGACATATACATATAGAACATACCACCTGAATAGGAACTGAAGAGGTGAAGTCAGGGTGTGCCTGGAAGAAGGGTGTAAGCCCAACGAAATATGAAGGCACGGTCGCTACACAAAAACCTCGACCGTAATATCTACAAGGGCCGTGGAAATCTAACAGTATATCTTCTAAATTTGTTTGCAGGCAGCCAAAAGTTTCCACAAATGAAAGATATTACAAGTCATATATTGTCCGACAATTCTAAGTTCGTACTCATTTGACGGACTTGTTGCAAGTGCGTTACGATTCCACGAAGCTTTCTCAGAAGTTCCACTTGAAACGTCCAAAAATGAGGGCTCATCCAAGGATTCTCAGATACATCTTCCTCACAATACTCACAATTCTAAAAGACGCGTCTGAAAGGAAATCTTAGGTTCACAGCTATCTCTTCTCAGAAATCGTATACAAAACATGACCCCAGAAGTGATTAGCCCATGGAGGATATCATAAATTTTAAACAAAAAGCACAAATTTATGAAAGAATTTAATTGGCATGTTTACATTTTTTCATCAAATTACAAAATAAGCATTAACTTTTAGAGGCAATGGATTATATTATGATTTTAATAATAAGTGTAGATCTGTAAGTCCTCAACTGAAATACAGCTTTGTAACTTGGAAATGGTAGATTTATGGTAAGATATAATTTTATATAGTGTTGCGAAAACTACGTACATGTAAAATTAAACAGAGTTACCCACATATTTAAGAAGTAAGAAGGAGATGAAAGAAGCCGACCGATGGATTAGGACTAAAGAATCTTAAGTATTTAAGAAATAATGGATTATTTGATGAAATATAAAACCTATTATCTACAATTATGAAAGTTATATATAACTTTTTATAGTTTTTCTTTTATATTTATTTATCTTTTTTTTTCTTTGTTGTTTTATTTTTATTTTGTATATTTTCCTCATGTTGTAAATATACTAACAGTTTATATTTAGTTTTGTCCATTCTATTTATTTTGTACATTTGTAAAAGTTAGCTGAGTAAAAATTTTAATATTTCTTTATTTTGTAAAATTATATCCTAACATGTTAAAATATGAATCGCCATTGTAGCGGCATGGTCCTATTTATTTTGTACTTTTCTAACATTTAGCTTTGTAAAAATGTTAATATTTATTTAATTTAGTAAAATTATATTCAAACATGTTAAAAGATGAATCGCCATTGTAGTCTCAAATAAATAATAATATAGTGAACAGTGCGTTTTAGTTGCAGTGCAGTAAAGTGTTTTATGTGAAAAAAATCACTATAAAGAATAGTATAGTGCCGTGTTTAAGTAAAGTGCAGAGCCGCTATCTCTGCGAAGATCAGTGCAGTGCCGCGTTTTTGTGAACTTCAGTGGTCGTGAGTAAGTTATTGGACTGTGCAATAAGAAGAACAGTGAAGCTATCAGTGCATACTGTGAGTAGTAATTAAGAATAATCAACCAAGTGTAGTTCATTGTTAAATAAATTGTGCAGTGATAAAAACTCTGAAGCTTGTGTGTGCTTAATTTTGCAATAAACTCTAACAACGTTTATTACCGATTTTGTAATAAACGAAATTTTTTATATATATATATATATATATATATATATAAAAATTGTAACCTCTGTCTGTACATTGATTTTTTTCGCGAAATTTCACGATAACTTTTCGTTTCACATGTCATAGACACCATAACTGCATTTTTTTTCTTTCGTGTATGTTTGTTTGTTTGTTTGTTACAATTTCACGCATAAACGGCTGAATCAAATTTTATGAAACTTGGTATGTATATTACTACTAACCCAACTTAGACTTTAGGCTATGTTAATATTCTCTGAGGCGAAGAGGAGTGGGGGTTATACGGGAGGGCTGAAATTAAAAATAGCGATATTTCGTTCTCTATTGCATTTTCGGCAATTATGCACATAACAAAAGTGGTTTATTTTGTTATTTAGAGTAACTTTTGTTATATGCACTTTTGTCTTATACCTAAGTATAAATAAGTTATACGTTAAAAACTACTGGGGTCAAGTAGTAAAAGTCAACAATTTTATTTGGCACAAAAAAGTCAACCGAACTAAACCAAACTCGGTATGTGTATTAGCACTAACGCCATCCTTATAATAAGCCAAACTAACATTTCTAGGGACGGGCAGGAGTGGGGGTTATAAGGAAGGACTGAATTTACAAATTTTATTATTAACAAATCCACAGAAACGATGGGTAATAACCCTAAACACTGGGACGGGTAAATGTCAAAATATAGTTCAAAGTAAAGCCTTGCCAAAAAAATACCATCACTATCCAGCCTCAAATGAATTCCCGAGCGAAGTATATATATATCTGAGCTAGTATATATATATATATTTTATTCTGACATTTTACAAGAAGTAATCCGATTTAAAAATTCTGTGTTGAATTTCCTCCAACCCTTGTAGACTAATTATGGTTTTCTGGCATAAAAAAAAAAAATTATGCGTAAATTATATCAGTCTGTTAAGTTTATTCTGCTTTAGTTAAGGGGGTGAAGTATTCTTACTTTTCATGAAATACGCGACAGGAAAATTTACGAGGGGGAAAAAAGATAATCTGCTTTCCGTGTTTTCCGCATTACGTATGCAAGTCCTAAACTCGACTTGATCTATGTGAAAACTCGAAGCTTCATTTTATTACTTGTGTTATTACAAATGTAAATTGCTTAATATTTCTCCCCCCCCTTTTGAGTTTCTGAAAGTAAGTGCTCTTAACTTGCACGGCACTTATTTTGTTTCTATAACTCTGAGTGAATTTATTTTAATAGTTCCTATAAATCAGGAGTAATAATAAATTTATAAGATAAAGGATTTCGTTATTTGTTTAATTAATGTCAGATCTGCGTCAAAATATACAAAAGTCCGTCACGCAGGTGCTGCGTAAACTAAGCAGATTTCCCACGTGAAGTTTTACAATAGAGAAATCTGCCTAATAACAACTGTAGTAGTAAGAAACCTCTAAACTTAAAACATTATTTAGGGCGTAATAACCCAGTAGTTTCTAGCCCCAAAAAACAGTTAACCTAACCTCTAAACCTATTCACGAGGGAGGAACAATTATGGAAACGGCCGCCAGAGCTCTCGGCGGAAAGTCCGAACATAGCCTACTGGTGACCACACGCAGAATACAAATGCAAATATCTCGGTTAGTGTTCAAGATACAGCATAAATGTATAGAATAATATTTATAGTAAATTTAATTTGCAATAAGATTTATTATATACAATTTTCGATCCGACGCATAATAAAGGAGATATTTTGAATTGTCAAAAATCCTCCCTCTAAACCCCCCCTCCCACTGGTCCGATTTAAGCCATTAACGAACTTGATTTTCCTTTTTACATAAAACGATTAAATTCCGAGTTTGGTAACGATCAAACAAAAATTGCGACCGCTAGAGCGGCAACAGACAAATATGTATATATATATATATATATATATATATATATATATATATATATATATATATATATACATACAGTTTTGAACGGATCTCATTTTCGTCATCTCCTGGGTAGGATCAATGGACATTTGATGAAAAATTTCGAAAATCGGGTCATGAGTACAACCTCAATAGCTGATTTCCCTTAAGGGAAATCTGCTAATAAAAAGGTCAGCCTACCTCTTACCGGAAAGAAAAACAATTACTGAAATATACCAGAATATAACATATTAATTTTATTGTAAACTATATACTATATCATCTGCTGTAAATTATAATGAATCTTTGATCTCAATCAATTCAATTTCAGAAGTCCAAGAACTCAGGATGGGGGGGGGGGTCACCAGAACATATATGCATGTATCTTGTATAATAAAGGTCTCTTGAAAACAATATTTGGTTTTTAAGCTTCGAATAATGGTTTCATGTGTGACTGAGTATTGCTTATGTGACGTGTGTAGGAGTGCCTACCCCCTGTTTAAGTTCTTGGACTACTAAAATTTGATTGATTGAAATAATAAAAATATTCCGAATCATTATAAATTACATTACAAGATAAGGTATATAGTTTTCAGAAAAAATAATATGTTATATTATCAATGTTATATTTTCATATATTTCAGTAAATGTTTTTCTTTCCGTTGTGAGGTTGGCAGATCTGTTTACATTTAAGACGCTTCCCCGAGAGAGGTTTCTTATTTTATTTTGAATTTATTCACTTAATATTCATGGTGGAATATTCTACCAATATGTAGATTAATCTATTGTTAAACTTCACGAGGGATATCTGCTTAGTTTACGCAGCCCCTGCGTGACGGAGTGTTTTTGTTTCAGTTCTGGAGCCCTATTAGCAGATTTGCCTTAAGGGAAATCAGCTATTGAGGTTGTACTCATGTCGGAATTTTCGAAATTTTTCTTCAAATGTCCATCGATCCTACCTAGAAGATGACAAAAATGAGGTCCGTTCAAAACTGTGTGTGTGTATATATATATATATATATATATATATATATATATATATATATATATATATATATATTTGTCTGTTACCGCTCTAGCGGTCGCAATTTTTGTTTGATCGTTACCAAACTCGATATTTAGTCGTTTTATGTGAATATAAAGATCAAATCCGTTAACGGCTGAAATCAGACCAGTGGGAGGGGGGGTTTAGAGAGGAAGATTTTCAAAAATTCGAAATATCTCCGTTACTATACGTCTGCTCGAAAATCTGTACAGAAAACAATCTTATTGCAAATTAAATTTGCTATAAATATTGTTATATACATTTATTCTCTATCTTGAATATTAACCGAGATATTTGCATTTTTATTAAATTTGGGCGACTAGCGGACGAGCGACTTTCCCGCCAAAAGGTAGTTTGGCCGTTTCCTTAACTGGTCGGCTTTCGTGAAATTTCTCTATTGTAAAACATCACGTGGGAAATCTGCTTAGTTTACGCAGCCCCTGCGTGACTGCCTTTTTTTCAGTTCACATGCTTCAGTTAGGGAAATGGTACAATTTCCTTGAGTGAGTTGCAATAACTCGTTTCCAGACTATAAGGTAAGACTAACTATGTTTTGCAGTCGGAATGCAGTGGGAGTGCATCTGCAAGGAGATGTACGGACGGGCTAAAGTGCATCCTCAGACTATTGCAGGGATGCATTCGAGCACGAATTGCAGAGCTAAACGTGATTTTGCCGAAAGCAATAAAGCCGAATAGCCCCTCCCGTGCCAAGGCCTCTTCTATGCACTTGCAGATGGCCTCGGGCCGATGCAACTTGGCTCATACTGCAAGCAGCCTTAATCACTTCTCCTCGGAAAATGGGCTTTTCATGTTAATTTATTCTCATTTTCCAACGGCTTGATAGTTCTTTCTAGAAGGAGTAGTGAAATATCAGAAGGGAAAAACTGCCACTTGAAAATAATCAAATCAAATATATCTTATTAATTGTTTTCAGCAGATTAGGGGAAATCAGCTATTGAAATCTTAGGTACTCATGAAGAGATTTTCGAAATTTTTCTTCAAATGTCCATCGATCCTACCTAGGAGATGACGATAATGGGACCCATTCAAAACTCTGTGTGTGTGTGTGTGTGTGTGTGTGTGTGTGTGTGTGTGTGTGTGTGTGTGTGTGTATATATATATATATATATATATATATATATATATATATATACTAGCCAAGGTACCCGGCTTCGCTCGGGAAATCATTTGAGACGGAAAGATTTTATTTTGTTTTTGGCAATGCTTCTATGTGTACAACTGCTCTTCCGGCTGGGCGCACTTTTCCCCGTAAGAGTCAATTGGGCGACTTATGGAAAAAAAAAAAAAAAATAGATTTGAGGAATAAATGAAAATAAGTCTCTAATCATTCCCTCTCCGCCGTTTGACACACCGTGAATAATTCAAATCTTAATCATGGATAGCATTTATTATAATTAATTATCATCTATAATGTACGTATTTTATATATACGATCTAGCTAATATACCCGGCAATGCCCGGGAAATCATCGTTGACTGACTAATGATTGTATTTTTATAGAAAATCGTTGTTAAACCAATTGGAATCGGAATATCACAATTTTTCATTTCAGGTCTCTCTCATAACCCCCACTCCCGTATGGAACTAAAAATATTAATATATCATATAATCATGGAAGAATTAATGCTAATTCACATTCCGAGTTTTTTTAAGTTCTGTTCAATTGTTAGTGCCCAACAAAATTGTTGGCTCCCGCTTTAGTTTTTAGTGCATATCTCGTTTATACTTTGTTATACGACAAAAATGAATATAACATTATTTCTTAAATACATAAAAACACGTTCTATATATTGGCTACTGTGGGCTAGTAGTTGGTATAAATTTCTATGTCATGGCTCCGTTATTACTTGTGTGCAGTCAGTCAGTATGTGTTTTACAGTCAGCAGTCTACTGGAGTGGCGGCATATAGGTTCATCTTGTCTGCTCATTAGATATGAATGTGTTAGTCTAGTGTGTCCTGTGCGTAGGCGTGTAAGTACAATTTCTTCTCTTCTAGAGTGTCTATTACTCGAAGTCCAGTTGAGCGTGTTTGATTTGATTTCTCTAAGTTTGGTGTCAGGGTTATACCATAAATTTTCCAGTCATTAATTACGAGTTTCAGCAGGTCGTACGAGTTTTTATTGAGGTCGTACTCATGACGCAGTTTTTGAAAAGTTTCCTCAAATGCCCATCGATACTACCCCGGAGATGACAAAAAGCGGTCCGTTGAAAAAGATATATATATATATATATATATATTTGTCTGTTAGCGGTCGCAATTTTTGTTTAATCGTTACCAAACTCCATATTTAATTCCGTTTCATGTAAAAAGGAAGATCAAGTTCTTTAATGGCTCAAATCGGACGAGTGGGAAGGGGGTTAGGGGTTTAGAGGGGGGGTTTTGAAAATTCAAAATTCCCCGTTACTATAGGTCGGATCGAAAAATTGTATAGAACCAATCTTATAGCAAATTAAATGATCTATTAATATTGTTTTAGACATATTTTCTGTATCATGAATATTAGCCGAGATATTTGGAGTTTATCCTACTCAAGTTATATTAATAATAAGCTGTTATTTGATGAAACACTGCATTACAAGGTTAAATAAGGAATATTGTTTTCATTGAACTTTTACTTTGTGAGATATATGCAAATACGTATTGTTGATTCCCCTACTTTTGGTTTTGGACTACTAAAATTTAAGTAATTGAAATTAAAATGATTCTGATTCATTACAAATTACAGTACTAGCTATACTAAATAGTTTTCAATAAAATTAATGTGTTATATTCAGATATATTATATTAATGGTTTTTCTGTTTGATTACAATTTAGACGCTTTCCGTTGCAGAGTTATTAACTTGTAACTGAATGATTTCTCATTACCGTTTGTACTTCATTCACTTAATATTAGCGATGGCGTTACCAGTATGTATATTTATCAATTGTAAACCTTAGCGAGGGAAATCTGCTTAGTTTACGCAGTCCCTGCGAGGCGGACTTTTTTAAATATCTAAGAAATTGTCGACGAGAGGATGAGAACTGTTTTATGAAATGCAGGCGCAGATTAAGACTGCTGCATTTTTAGCCGTGTCTGTAAGGGCGGGCTATATTTAGCTCTCTAGCGTCTGCTGTAGTTTTCAATAAATAACTCCCCCCTCCCCCCCCCAGCGGTCTTCCTATACTTTGTTGAGATAAGTCTTTCGGCGGGCGGAAATAGCGGCGGATCAAAGGGAGCTAAATTAGCCAGACCTGTAACAATGAAAGCAAATGGTCCCAGCTACAGCCAGGCAACAATATATCAAAGGGGTGTGCGCAAATAGTTCTGCCAGCTTCCGCTCTAGTCCTCTCCATGACTCGTCTTCCGGATTATAAGTTAATCGAGAGAATTTTTAGCTAGACAGGAAATAGTATCTGTAAAAAGTCTATCGCATTTATCTCAAAACTAAAAAGTTCAATGAAAACAATATTTGGTATTTAAGCTTCAAATAAAGTGCTTCATATCATAATGGAATATTGTTAATATGAGATGAGTAGGAGTGAGGCTTTACTGAAGACCGAAAACTAAAAAATGCAAATACCACTGTTAATAATCAATATAATGAAAAAATGGACATAACATCATTTTTAGGAAATTACATTTGTTGCAATAAGATCTGTTTTATAACATTTTTCTATCCGGCGAATAATAACGGAGATATTAAGAATTTACGAAATTCTCCACCTCTAAACCCCCGTTGATGTGTGGTGTGTCGATTTCAGCCGTTAACGAACTCGACCTTTCTTTTTGTATAAAAGTCCAAGGGCTGCGTAAACTAAGCAGATTTCCAACATGAAGTTTTACAATAGAGAAATTTCACGAGAGCCGAGAGTTAAGGAAACGACCAAACTAGCTTATGGTGGGGAAGCCCAGTTAGCCGTCCAGTTTTAATAAAAACGCAAATATCTCGGTTAATATTCAAGATACAGAATAAATGTATAGAACAATATTTATAGTAAATTTAATTTGCAATAAGATTGATTCTGTACTATTTTTCGATCCAACGTACAGTAACGGAGATATCCTCATTTTCGTTATCTCGTGGGTAGGATCGATGGACATTTGAGAAGTTTCAAAAATCGCTTCATGAGTACAACCTTAATAGCTGATTTCCCCATGGGAAATCCTCTAATCGAATCTCAGACTGAAAGCATTGTAGCCCTACATTATTTATGTGAAAAACTGTGCAGTGATGTGTTCTTTGTGAAGATCAGTGCAGTGCCGTGTTTTGTGATCTTCAGTGATTTGCGTAAATACGAATAATTAATTTATATTATGAATGCAGCGATAAAAACTCTAAAGTTTGTGTGTTAATTTTGCAATCCAAAAGAACTCTAATAACCATTTTAGCCGATTTCCCTCGAGGGAAATCAGCTATTGAGGATGTACTCATGACGGAATTTTCGAAATTTTTCTTCAAATGTCCATCGATCCTACCTAGTAGATGACGAAAATGAGGTCCGTTCAAAACTGTGTATATATATATATATATATATATATATATATATATATATATATATATATATATTTGTCTGTTACCGCTCTACCGGTCGCAATTTTTGTTTGATCGTTACCAAACTCGATTTAGTCGTTTTATGTAAAAGGAAAGATCAAGTTCGTTAATGGCTGAAATCGGACCATTGGGAGGGGGAGTTTAGAGGGGAGGATTTCCTAAAATTCGAAATATTTCCGTTACTATACGTCGGATCGATAAATTGTATAGAACCATCTTATTGCAAATTAAATTTACTATAAATATTGTTATATACATTTATTCTCTATTTTGAGTATTAACCGAGATATTTGCATTTTTAAGAAATCGGGGCGGATATCGGATGAGTGTTTCCCGCCAAAAGCTAGGTCGGCCGTTTTCTTAACTATTCGGCTCTAATAAAATTCCTTTATTGTAAAACTTCACGTGGGAAATCTGCTTAGTTTACGCAGCCGCTGCGTGACGGACTTTTTTTTCTTCTAGAGAAGCTGGAAGGTGGAGGAATGAATTGATCAGGATGTACACAGTAGACCTGTTTTCCTGGACGGTACGATTATTTTGACAGAATGCATCTTCAGTACCTTTTAGCAGATTTCCCCCTAAGGGAATCAGTTATTGAGGTCTTAGAAATGACGCGATTTTCGTAGTATTTCTTCAATCATAAATCGCTCCTACCTAATCCTCTAATCGAATCGCAGACTGTAAGCATTGCAGGCCTACCCAAAAATACATTATAATATCAAAGTGTGCTGATACTGCGTATAGAGACTTATTGCAACATAATATGATGAGTTGAATGCAGCTCTCAATAAAGTGCATATTACAAAATCTGTGATTGAAAGTTCATTTAGTGAGTTCATAATCTCGTATGATCCTTGCCAATTCCCATTTGAGAACGGCTCAACTCCTTTCAAGTCCATATTTCTTTATGATCGTCTAAAACTGCCGACGAATCAAACTACCGAGTCTGCGATATTCAAAGGCGAATTTTATTTGAAGCCGTTGGAAAGTTTAAGCCCCGCTTTTGGTACAAGATTCTAAATCAATGCGAGACTACTAAAACTTTTAATCAACTGTGAATATCCAGCAGGAAATTGATATCGTCAGTAAATTAGTAATAAAATCTTTACGATAATATGTTCAGAGGGTAGTTCATTCAGCAGTTCACCGATTTCCATTAACGCTAAAATTTGATACGGCAATAACATTTATAATTCATAAAACCAAGATCGTGAGTAGTGGAGAAATCCTAACTCATAAGATTTCAACAACTATAAAGAACTTTCGAAATATGGCCTCAGTTCATATCAAGTTTAATACTTAATACTCGCAATGCTTTTACTTGTCAATACATTAAAAAATTAACGACTCTAATCAGGTTTTCTTTAAGATGAATCAGCTTCTTTAGTTCTTGGACCGATTTTTTGAAGTCTACAAATGTCCATGAATCGTATTATTATTATTTTTTAATTAACGCGCAATTTTTGATATTAATTATTTTCTTTTTCAATCGTTTTGCTAATTGGAACGGGTTTATCAACAGGCATCCACCCTTTTTTTGCGAGACACTAAGGATTTTCTTTAAAGAGTTCGTTATTTTTTCAGTTTTAGTTGATTTTTTTTTTTGATTTTTTGGTTATGAGTTTAGTTTGTTCTCTTCTACTGAATAACAGTGCGTTCAGTGCAGCTTTAGTGAACAGTGCATTTTAGTATCAGTATGGCACAAAGTTCTTTGTGAAGGTCAGTGCAGTGCAGTGTTTGTGTCAGGAACAGTGCAGTGCCGTGTTCTTCGTGAAGATCAGTACAGTACCGTGTTTTGTGTCTTCAGTGATTCGCGTGATCGTGAGTTATTGTAATGTGCTATTAGAAGTGAATTTACCAGTGCTTACTATGGGTAGTAGTCAAGAATATTTTACGAAGTGTGTTGTGCATTGTCAAATAAAAGTGATAAAAGCTAAAATTTGTGTGTTTAATTTTGCAATCCAAAAGGACTCTAACTACGAACGTTTATTATTTCTGTAATAAACGAAATTATATACATATATATATATATATATATATATATATATATATATATATATATATAAAATCTGCCTCTGTCTGCATATTGTCTTTTTTTCGCGAAATTTCATGGTAACTTTTCGTTTCACATATCATAGACACCATAACTGCATTTTGTTTCTTTCGTGTCTCTTTGTTTGCTTGTTTATTTGTTTGTTTGTTTGTTACCTTGTCACGCATAAACGGCTGAACCGAATTTTATGAAACTTGGTATGTATATTACTACTAAACCAACTTAGACTTTACGCTATGTTAATCTTCCCTCAGACGAACAGGAGTGGGGGTTATAAGGGAAGCCTGCAATTAAAAATAGCTATATTTCGTTTCCTATTGCATTTTCGGCAATTACGCACATACTAAAAGTTTCTAATTTCGTTATTTGGTGTAACTTTTGTTATATACACTTTTGTCGTATGCCTAAGTATAAATGAGTTATACGTTAAAAACTACTGCGGAAGTCAACAATTTTATATGGCACAAAAAACTCAACCGAAATAAACCAAACTCGTAATGTGAGTTAGCACTAACGCCTTCCTTATAATAAGCGATACTAACATTTCTAGGGACGGGCAGGAGTGGGAGTTATAAGAGAGGCCTGAAATTAAAATTAGTGATACTTCGTTTCCTATTGGGGTTTCGGCAAATATGCACATAACAAAAGTTTTTTATTTTGTTATTTAGAGAAAGTTGTTCAACAATTATTTTCAATATGAACTATCAGGTATCTCACCTGGAAAAATTAATTCAAATTTATGTTAATATTCTGTCCTTAAAAATTCAAATATATGCATAATGCACAGGAAGCGGGAAATATGACAATATGGAGGACAGTGAAGTCTTACATAAAAAATTAATATTATTATTAACAAATCCGCAGAAGCGACGGGTATTAACCCTAAACACTGGGACGAGTAAATGCCAAAATATTGTGCAAAGTAAAGCCTTGCCAAAAAAAATACCATCAACATTCAGCCTCAAATGAATTCCCGAGCGAAGCCGGGTATCTGAGCTAGAGTATATATAAAATTAGCCTCTGCTAATAAAGATCTCCTTATGTTCAATTGTAAAATGAAAATCTAGAGATAAAAAAACCTGTAGATATAAAATAAACGTTGACTAAATGTCGGGAGAGGAGTAATTTCCATGCTAATAACTCGGAAAATTTGAAGAGAAAATTTAGTGTATTATTGTTGGGGGGGGATTGGGTCGGACCGCGGCCGAGCCCCCTAAATCTCCAAATTGACAGACACATTGATATATAGCTCCATTATATCTCTGTTTACTCTTATATATGTTCAACATATTAGGCACCGCGTTTATATATAGGCTCTGCGTTCGGCTTCGGCCCTTCTCTCGGCAGAGGCGCTTTTCTGACTATTAATTATTTCGGGGGGACTAGATCTCTCTGCCAATTTATCAGGAGTGGGGACCGCGAAGGGGGGGGCAAGTTAGGCAACTCGCGGAGGCAAATCCCCCCCCAGGATGATGCATGTTCGCATAAATTATAGTCCTTACCAGGGCAAGGAAACCAGGGCCCGCGCTTCCTACTCGTATGTTTTCGCAAGTCTTTCCCTACCCCCGCTCCCCAGAAACCAACCCTGTAGGCATGAATTTCCATCACGCAGGGGCTGCGTAATCTAAGCAGATTTCCTTAGTGAAGTTATACAATAGCTAAATCTACATAATGCTAACACTTGATTTAATTTACTTATTTATGGTCATTACTTCAAAGGGGGATTTGCCCTTTATTTGGTGTAACTTTTGTTGTATACACTTTTGTCGTATACCCAAGTATAAATGAGTTATATGTTAAAAACTACTGCGGAAGTCAACAATTTTATTTGGCACAAAAAAATCAACCGAAATAAACCAAACTCGGTATGTGAGTTAGCACTAACCCCTTCCTCATAATAAGCGATACTAACATTTCTAGGGACGGGCAGGAGAGGGGGTTATATGGAAGGCCTGAAATTTCGTTTCCTATTGGGGTTTCGGCAAATATGCACATAACAAAAGTTGTTTATTTTGTTATTTAATTATGGCTGCGTAAACTAAGCAGATTACCTTAGTGAAGTTATACAATAGGTAAATATACATAATGCTAACACTTGATTTAATTTATTTATTTATGGTCATCACTTCAAAAGGGGATTTGCCCTTTCGAAAATTGTACAAAGTTAAATAACAAAAGTAAAAAAGTCCGTCACGCAGGGGCTGCGTAAACTAAGTAGATTTCCCACGTGAAGTTCTACCATAGAGAAATCTGCCTAATAAAAACAGCAGTAGTAAGGAATCTCTAAACCTTATTCACGAGGGACAAACAGTTACGCTAACGGCCGCACTAGATCTCGGTGGAGGGTCCCGAACATAGCCGACTCCTGCCGACCACACACACAATGCAAATGCAAATATATCGGTTAATATTCAAGATAGAGCATAAACGTATATAACAATCTTTATAGTAAATTTAATTTGCAATAAGATTGATTCTATAAAATTCTTCGATCCGAAGAAAAATAACGGAGATATTTCGAATTTCAAAAATCCCCCCCATCCCACTGGTTCGATTTCAGACATTAACGAACTTGATCTTCCTTTTTACATAAGGCGATTAAATGTGAACTTTGGTAACGATCAAACAAAAATTGCGACCGCTAGAGTTTCAAATAAGGTGGTTCATGATATATTAGTTTATTTTTAATTGGCATGCGTAGGAGTGGGAGTTTAGTAAATGGTGAAAACTTAAAAAAAAAAAAGTCCGTCACTCAGGGGCTGTGTAGACTAAGCAGATTTCCCACGTGAAGTTTTACAATAGAGAAATTTTTAGAATAGAGAGTCGAACAGTTACGGGAACGGCCCGAACTAACTCTTGACGGAAACTCACGACTAAAGCCGATCTCATCTCAGAAGCTGAAAATATAAAAATGCAAATATCTCGGTTAATATTCAAGATACAGAATAAATGTATATAACATTATTTATAGTAAACACAATTTGCAATAAGATTGATTCTATATAATTTTTCGTTCCGACGTATGGTAACGGAGATATTTTGAATTTTCGAAAATCCTCCCCTCTAAACACCCCCCTCCCACTGGTCCGATTTCAGCCATTAACGAACTTGATCTTCCTTTTTACATAAAACGATTAAATTCCGAGTTTGGTAACGATCAAACAAAAATTACGACCGCTAGAACGTTAACAGACAAATATATATATATATATATATATATATATATATATATTATATATATATATATATATATATAAGGGAAATCTGCTAAAACGCAAATATATCGGTTAATAATGAAGGTAGGTAGGTTGGTTAAAAATATAACATTTCGTTCTGAGGTGCCATACTTTAAAAGAGAATCTCGACTGGTGCAGCGGAAGGTCTTATGTAACGATGCAGTTGTTTCAGTTTCCTCTTAGTGTTCTATTTTCGCCTGATGGGGCGCCGTGTGGGTTCGAAACTTGCTGAGGTATAAAATTACTTTAATTATAAATTGATGTTTTTCTTATATGTCCTTCAGTCATCGGTTAATTAATTAATATCCCTATTTCCTGAGCGATCTTTAAAGAGGTTTTCAAGAATCGCAAAACAAAATTAGATTTTTCAGGGGGTAAATGCCGTAAAATATTTAAATTAACCTTTCTCTTCTTTATTAAAAAAAAATTAAATTAATGAATGACTAATATTGCTGTGTTGAGGCCGAATGAGATGTGACTTCGGTACTAATTAAGCCCCTACACAATGGAGTCGTTGTGTAAACGTCAAGAAATAAAAAAGAATAAAACCCCTAGAGGCTTTATTTAATGGTCCAGTTAGTTTATGTTAAATTAGGAAATTGTTGAACATAACTTTAATTATCATTCCTCTTAGAGGTACACGTTTTCATTATCGTTGTACAAATAGAATCTCGTTGGAAGTTGGCGGGACGGAGGGGGGAGGGGTGTTGGAGGGTTGGAAGCCCGGAGCAGTCGCAGAGATTTGACAAGAGAAAGCAATTCCGATAATGAGATTTAGGTCCGGCGCTAATCAGGGTAACCCGTGCAAAATTTGCATTAGCCCACAATTATGGTAATGGACCCCTCCAGCACAATTGTCGGGAGTGTATTTGGACATGTGCGAAATGTTTGGGTTTTTTGGATCAGAATTTCGGGTCACTTTGGGCCGGAAGTATGCGAGAGAACTCTTGATAACAATCCCACCGGTCCAGGAGTTGTCGGTTTGTCGACCTAAAAGTTTCTTGCAACAAGACATTCGTTATCAGCTATTGAAGTTGTCCTCTTGACGTGATCTTCGAAAAATATCCTCAAATGTCCATCGATCCTACCTAGGAGAATTTGTTAGTGCAATCGAATGATTCAAATGATTCTGCAGGGGACATGGGGATCACTTGTACCTCATACCAGCACCTGGGAAATCTGGTTACTTTACGGGCTTTTAGCAGATTTCCCTTAAGGGAAATCAGCTATTGAGGTTGTACTCATGACGAAAATGAGGTCCGTTCAAAACTGTATATGTATATATATATATATATATATATATATATATATATATATATATATATATTTGTCTGTTAACGCTCTAGCGGTCGCAATTTTTGTTTGATCGTTACGAAACTCGATATTTAACCGTTTTATGAAAAATAAACAGATCAAGTTCGTTAATGGCTGAAATCAGACCAGAGGGAGGGGGGGGTTTAAAGGGGGAGGGGATTTTCGAAAATTCAAAATATCTCCGTTACTATGCATCGGATCGAAAAATTGTACAGAACCAATCTTATTGCAAATTAAATTTACTATAAATATTGTTATATACATTTATTCTCTATCTTGAATATTAACCGAGATATTTGCATTTGTATTCTGCGTGTAGTCACTAGTAGGCTATGTTCGGACTTTTTCCCAGAGAGCTCTGGCAGCCGTTTCCATAACTATTCGTCCCTCGTGAATAGGTTTAGAGGTTAGGTTAACTGTCTTTTGGGGCTAGAAACTACTGGGTTATTACGCCCTAAATAATGTTTTAGGTTTAGAGGTTTCTTACTACTACAGTTGTTATTAGGCAGATTTCTCTATTGTAAAACTTCACGTGGGAAATCTGCTTAGTTTACGCAGCGCCTGCGTGGCGGACGTTTTTAGTGTTCATAACGGAAGTAAACCGGCGGTATTCGAACATGCGCAAGAAATGGGCTAAGAAATGAAACATCCACCAAGGGAATACCACGGGACACTATAATGAGACAAAGACGACGTCATATACAATCATTTTCCCTGTTGATGTCTGAGTGAGGACTTAAAGCAAATATAACATTAGCAGCAGAGGATGTTCCAGAACAGCTAAAAATTCAACAATACAAATATCGTCTTTCATATCACCCACTTGAGCTTCTAAGATTAAATAGGATGGGTTATCTATAGGTCAACATCCTTTTTTAAAGTGGGACTACAGGAATAAATACCTATAACCCGGGCGGGAATCGAACCCATGACTATTGGTTTAGCCTAACTTAGATTAGGAGCAAAGCTTCTACTCATATGACAGTATTAAAGATGTAGATAATTTACTGGGGAGAGAAAAAGACGTCCAATTCTTCACAAATTTTTATTTCAGCGTTAAGCGCTTTCGAAGATTATTGTCTCCATCTTCAGAGCTACACATGAATACAATAACATCAATAAAATCTCTATACATTGCAACAGGGTCATTAATCATATTAATATCAATAAATAAAAACACAAAATAAATATCTAACAGAAGTTATTATAAATAAATGGGCGTAAGTCAAATCCTAAAATAAAATAAAATACGAGGGTTAGAGATCCATTGAGGTATAGCTAAAGAATACTGCCCTACTTGCATGCACTCATTGGGAAAGACAGCAAGTGACTGGCTGGCACGCGGGAGATAACATCAAGGTCCAGTACCCCCACCATTGCAGACTTATAGCAATCGGTCTTCTTGTTCAAACAGCGACTACCAATAAGCTTCTTGTTCATCGCAATCTCCAGACCTTCCAATGAACGTAGTTAAACTTGGCCTCGTGTAATACACACACTTCATGAGCTGCTTGAAGCAATGACCTTCTTGTTCTTGATGGCAGAAGTGGACGTTAATAAATAATAATAATAGACTAAGGTGGCTTCACCAAAGATTTTGCTTAAAAAAATATTGTTAAAGGTTAAAATTGCGGCACGACAAAACAAACAGATAAAGGATTTTTGCCGGTATGTGGTAAACTTTTCCAAAGCTATTGATTAGTACATTGTCAAAATGCCCTGAAAGCCAATGATAAAACGGGTACCTCTATGGAACTTATAGTACTAATGGCATACTCTTTTTAAACGGACTGAAAAGGGAGAGCGGGATACCCGGAAATAGAGTTATCACAACAGGAATCGAAACTGCGGGAGGAAGTGAGCGGGGGGGGATATCACTGGACACAGATACAGATAAATGCATCCGCTAATCCGTTTGTCCCCAAGCTGGGGGGGGGGGGAGTCCTTAATTGAGAAAAATTGTTATTCCTGCCAAGGCACTGCTGGGACCAATGAACTCTGATCAAACTCACAAATCCACGCCTGCTGAATTACAATGTTGCTGTTATAGCAGATTAACATGGACGGGTTATCTACAGATTACCTCTTTTTTCTAGCTAGGGACTAAGGATTTTATTTAATGAGTCCGTTACCAAATAAATTCCTATTTGGAATGGGATTCGCCACTCGAGGTTTACCATGTGAGATTGCGTTAAACTCACATGGCTAACCTGAGCCCCTTTCCTTAGTAGTACTAGTTATAATGGACTAAGAATAATACTCATGTGATTTCGTTTATTTATATATATATTTTTTAAAAAATCATGCACTTATGAGAAAAACAGTTGTTAAATTAATGAAAGTGTACAAAAATGTTAGGATAAAAATTGGCTTAATAATCGTTGGAGATTTGCATGACTGAGGTGGAATTGGAACTTGAGGGACGTACTGCCGTATCCAGCTGAGCTGAGGACAGATGTAGATGAACAATATGGATACCTGGTCATCTCCGCAGAGCTTGAAGGGTTCCGAGTGTGCGTAGGGTTTGCAGAGGGAAGTGCTCAGTGCCATGTGAGTCACACCGACACCTTCACCGTCGCAGATCAAAGGCCCGCCCGAGTCTCCGTAGCAAGGGTGTCGAGCAGGCTGGGAGTCTAAACAGACCAACCTTGGCTGGAGTACTCTGGCCGGGATGCAGGAACAGGAAGAAGATCCGTGCTTGGCGACGACGTGGGTGTAGCGCGATTCCCTCGGGACCAGGTTGTCGTCGCTCATCCCCCAGCCGGCCGTCTTGCAGACCCTCGACTTCTGCAAGTCCTGCGGCCACTCGCTGGCCTGGAGTCTGAGCAGCCCGATGTTCGGAGAACTCATGTCGAACGGTTCCACGTTCACCAGAGCCAGATCGAAGTCACCTATCTTCCCGGGAGTGTACTTGGGGTGAACGATCGTCCTCAGGGAAGTCCTGTTCTGAGCCCGTCTCGAAGTGCGATCCGAATGGCCTGCAATGAGCTTCATCTCCTTCCCCTGACAGTGAGCAGCAGTCAGAACCCAACTGGATGATATCAACGATCCGGTGCAAGTCCTCTTCTTGTCGATAAGGATGAACACTAAATAAGGAAACTGTCCAGGTTTGGCAACTTTTCCACCCATCTTCCTTTCCTGGTCATATCCTTCATTTAGACGAAAAACAAGAAAAAGCACCCAGAACATGTTCGACATATTAACTCATCAAATAACTTCTAGATTTCACTTAACCTTCAGTACGTCTTAATCATTAAAAACTGTATTTTAATTTGTGTTTACTTATAGTTAACCTAACTCAATAAACATGTGATAATTACAGATGATACTGGTTCATTTTATTATTATTATTAACGTCCACGTTTTTGCAACTCAGGCTAATTGGGACGGGTTATCTACAGGTTACCCCCCTTTTCTAGCCAGGGTGGGACTTAGGATGTTATTTAATGAATTTCGTCACTAAATAATTTCCCTTGCTCAGGCGAGAATCGAACTCGCCACTCTACCATGTGAGATTAAGGCTAACGCTTTAACTCTCATGGCTACCCTGATCCCCTAGTAATTTTTACATCTAGCTTATGGAGGAGGTTTTTGGGACTCAGAGCTTTTATTCTACTACGACTAACTCGGAGAGGTTAACTATTGTCAAATACTTTTAGAGTATTTTATTTATTTTATTGTTAGCCATGGGAGTTAAAGCGATGCCTTTAATATCACATGGTAATCCTAGAGTGGCGAGTTCGATTCTTGCCTGGGCAAAGGAAATTATTTAGTGACGAAATTCATTAAATAACATCCTGAGCCCACCCTGGCTAGAAAAGGGTGGTAACCTGTAGATAACCCGTCCCAATTAGCCTGAGTTGCAAAAAGTGGACGTTAATAAATAATAATAATAAATACTTTTGGGGAGGCCACTATTCCAGAAGATAGCCAATCACTTTAAAAATCCTAGCTCTATTTTGTTTCCCTATTGATACCATTTTTAACTTCAACTTTGAAATAGGTAAAGTAAGTAAACCACATAATTTTCTCATCAAAATATGACATAAAATTTAGAAAACATCAAATACACATCAAGTTAAAACGTACTGAATGACTTGTACGCTCGTTTATTGACTTTCCGAGTTTTTCATCTTGTACGATCTCGTACACAATATTACTTCCAACTAAAGAATTCGGTCATTCTTATAAGCAGTTGGTACACGTAAAAAATCTTAATGGGTGCAACTTTAATTAGAAATAGACCATTTCTGGTGAGACGAGACTAGTATTTTGCCACGAGGAAAATCTACTAAGTTTACCCAGCTTCTGTGTGACGGATTTTTATGACTTCATGAGCTGGGGTAAAACCTTGACTAACCGCACTAAGAGTTTTGTAGAGAGAGACTGCCAATAAATAACTTCTATTCCCACCTGACGAGAATCGAACTGCTAACCCGAGTTCACCAGGCGTGACCAAGACCTTAGAACACACGGCTAACCCCCGTACATGGTATTTTCACGGATTTCCTTCCCCCGGAAACAGTGCATTAAGGGGGGGGAGGTGAAAGATCGATGTTAAATATTCCTGGGGGGGGGGGGTTTGCAAGCAGGACCTCAGCTAACAATCCCAGCCAGCCTAGCCAAACAATTACAGTACATCATGTTCAAATATTAATAGAGATAAGGTAAAGCTTTCTCTCTCCTTAATATTACATGCCGCCATATCCACGGTACTCTCTCTTTAATAAATACTTGATGGCCTATCTAAATTAAAACTCATTTCGTACCTTTTGAATATTGAAAAACAAACACACACAAAGTGTACAAAAAAGCCAGAGGTCGCGTAGATCAAACAGGTTTCCTATGGCCAGGAATCAAAACACCATTCCTTATTTTCCCTCTCACTAATATCCCTATGTAACAACAAACGGAAGTTTAAAAAAGTCAGGGGTGCGTTAACTGAGCACATTTCCCACGTGAAGTTTTACAATAGAGATATCTGAATACTAGTATAGTTATAGTAGTAGTAACGAGTCTCTAAATTAATTTCACGAGAGCCGTACAGTTACGGCAGAACTAGCATCGGCGGAAACAGTAATACAACCGACATCAGCCGATCTCGTCTCGTCTGGTATAAGAACAAACTTAATAAAAATGCAAATATCTCGGTTAATAATCAAGATAGAGAAAAAATGTATTAAACAATATTTATAATAAATTTAATTTGCAATAAGATTGGTTTTATACATGTTTTTGATCCGACGTATTGTAACGGAGATATTTCGAATTGTTGAAAATCTATCCGATTTCAGAAATTAACGAATTTGATTCCCTTTAAGGGAAATCTGCCAAAATAGTAGGGCTTTAAATGATACAGGCAACTAACTGGACTACATATTCATAATAGAACTATTAACTGGCAGCTGCCAACATATTTCCCACACACTAACACATATTAACATTTACCAAACCATATAGAATTAAAATACAATAGGTCTACAACATTCTTTTTAACAGTTTATTTTTAAATAAGAAGTATTTTTTTAATAGATTTGTTGCATTTGGGCAGAGCCTTAAAATTCTTTTTTCTGTAATCGTTGAATAATGGTAACATTACTAAACTGAAATGAGTGAAGAAAGTGAAACATTTTAAAATAGAGTGAAGAAAGTGAATTGCCTTCTTAATTAGTAATAAGTATAAATTAAAAAATAATTTGAAGTTGGAAATTAAATGCTTTTAAATTTTTCTTAACATTGTAAGAATTTATTTTAACAAAATAAATTGAAATGTGAATGAATTATTGGTGGAAATAATCAATATATTTTAAAATTTAATATAATAATAATTACCTTCCTCGTTTATAACCTGCACTTGTTTATAACTGTACTACTTCACAATCATCACTAGTTGTTTTATAACTATGCTTATAACCTTTCACAACCATGCTTATAACCTACCAACAACACACCATAATCTTCACAACATCCTAATTATGTTCATATTCTGGTTAGATCTGATCATGTATTACACGATTGCAGAAAAAAATTAATATTACACTCGTGACGAAAGTAGAATTTACAACTCTCGTGAAATTACCAGACTCGCTTCGCTCGTGTGGGTAAACGTTTCACTCGAGTTGTAAAATGATCTACTTTCGTCACTTGTATAATAAATAACTATTTTACTCCTGAAAATGAAACGCTTTTCATGAAATATTTATGTTGTAGTTGGGGGCTTGAAGCATATTCTTGTATCTTGCTTTACGGTTATGTGTTATAGCATTTTTGTAAAACAAGTTCAAGATTTCTTTCACATACAATATCGTTTGATACATATAAATATATATATATATATATATATATATATATATATATATATTGAAGACAAAGCAATTATTTTTGGCTCGTTAAAAAGTAGACGACAGGAGTCTCTCAAATTTCTGTTGTATATAATTCTTACTTATATTAAAAATAAAATTCTCGGTTATTAAAGAGTAAATGAAATATATTTTGCCTTACAGAAGTGTTTCCCACACAGTCGCAGAACACTCTACATACCTGAAAATAAAAATAATAATATGAATTAAAATACAGAAAATTATTGTTATGATACAAAACATTATTATTTATATATATCTATATGATTAAGGTTGTAGTCAGGAAGCAATTTTCCAAAAATTTCTATAAAAGCCCATTTATCCTACTTAGGTGTTGACCAAAATGAGGTCTGTACAAATTTGAATGAAAGCATATACAGGGAGTCCCAAATTCCCGTGCCACCTCCCTTAAAATCCCCAATTGTGTTAAAAGTCCGTCACGCAGGGGCTGCGTAAACTAAGCAGATGTGAAGTTATACAATAGAGTATCTTCAAACGAGAACCGAACAGTTACGGAAACGGCCGAACTAGCTTTTGACGGGAAACTCATTCGTACGTTATCGGCCCACATTTAATACAAATTTAAATATCTCGGTTAATATTCAAGATAGAGTATAAATGTATAGAACAATATTTATAGTAAATTTCAGCCATTAACGAACTTGATCTTTCTTTTTACATAAAACGCTTAAATATGAAGTTTGGTAACGATCAAACAAAAATTGCGACCGCTAGACCGTTAACAGACAAATATATATATATATATATATATATATATATATATATATATATATATATTTATTTTATTTTATTTTTTTTTTTTGAACGGGCCTCATTTTCGTCATCTGTTGGGTAGGATTGATGGACATTTGAAGAAATTTTTCGAATATCGCGTCATGAGTATGATATCTATAGCTGATTTCCTTTAAGGGAAATCTGCTAATAAAGCGCTCAGATTTGACATGCCAAAATTGTGACACCTGAAGAATCTTTTTAGTCCTTATTCTACCTCTTAACCTTCTTCAATGCATAACTTTGGAATTACCCCCTATTTCTTTTGACGGATTCTTGTAGAAAATCAAATACTAAAACGAGTTTATGTAAGTGAGTTTTCCGATTCGAGATATCCTTTGGCCGAAAAATACACACTTCTTCTTTTCAGAAACACAGCATTTTTCAATAAAATGCGTTATTCCTGAAATAAAGATTGGTGCATTTTATGCCTAAAGGAGGAAATCGAAAAATATTCTGATATAAACTCGTTTTAGAATTCGATTTTCTACAAGAATGTCATAAAAAGTAGAGCACTCCATTAGAAATCCTAAAGTTATAGTTACTGAAGAAGTACAGGAGAAAGGTTTGAATTGAGCAGGAATTCTAAAATTCATATTTCTGATATTATGTGTTGAAAGAAAAATCTTATAGAACCAATCTTGTTAAACTTTGATGTGATGCTCCACAATACTTGATCTATGTAGGATGAAAAAATTGTTGGCTACGCTTCCACTATAATAATTTATTGAAACGGCAGAGTGCTTTCGATGCTGTGCATCATCGTCAGTGCCCGATGGACTTCGATGTAGACCTGACGGCACTGACGATGATGCACAGCATCGAAAGCGCTTTTCCGTTTCAATAAATTATTATAGTGGAAGCGTAGCCAACAATTCCTTCATCCTGCATACATTAGATGTCACTTCCACCTGCCAGAATACCAACTCAGAATACTTGATCTCCACATTTTTTCGTAACTCATATATTCGAGGCAAGTTATTCGTACATTCTTTAACCTTCGGCAAATCCTTACTTGAACATCGCATTATTAGCGGATTTCCCTTAAGGAAAATCAGCTATTGAGATTGTACTCATGACGCGATTTTTGAAATAGTTCTTCAATAGTCCATCGATCCAAAACCCAGGAGATGACAAAAATGTGGTCCTATCAATACATACATATACATGTTAACGCTCTAGCGGTGGCAATATTTATATGATCGTTACCAAACTCGATATGTAAAAGTGGGAAGGGGTTAAGAGGAGGATTTCGAAAATTCATAATATCTCCGTTATTATGCGTCGGATCGAAATATTGTATAGAACTAATCTTAATGCAAATGTAATGTTCTATAAATGTTATGTTAATTTGTTCACTATGTTGATTATTAACGAAGAGGGGCTCAGGTTAGCCATGCGAGTTAAAGCGTTGACCTTAATCTCACATGGTAAACCTAGAGTGGCGAGTTCGATTCTTGCCTGGGCAAAGGAAATTATTTAGTGACGAAATTCATTAAATAACATCCTAAATCCCACCCTGGCTAGAAGAGGGTGGTAACCTATAGATAACCCGTCCCAATTAGCCTGAGTTGAAAAAAGTGGACGTTAATAAATAATAATATATTAAGGAATATATTCGCATATTTCAGATTTGGGGGTTCAGAAATCCCCCACTCCTACTTATGTCGTATTAAGATTAAGCTGTTATACCTTGAAGCACTTAAATTAATGCATAAATGACAAATATTGTTCTGTTTGAACGTTCACTTTTTGATATAAATGCGAAAACGTTACTCACGTAGGATATCTGCTTAGTTACCTCAGCCCGTGTGTGACGGACTTTTGGATAGTTAGTTTTTAAATAATCCATTTTACCGTTGCGGGAATCGAACCAAGACCTCTGCGAGGATAGGGGCGGTAATATTGTTGGAGGAGAGGGGCTTTAGATGGTAGTCTTCATATAAGGGAGTGGGGTTTTTATCACAATAGTGTTTAATATCGGGTCCCGCTTATATTAAACCAGAGTCTCCATTGTCGGCCTCTTCCTCTTTATTTGTCCTCCTTTTATCTTGTTTGTTGTCATTCCCTCGCAAGGTAAATATTTTTCGTAGGCCTACAAGGCTCCCTACCCCCCCCCCCTCCCCCGCACAAAACACAAATTCTGACACTGGCAAAACAGCTCGTAACGTAAATTGGTTTTAATTTTTTAGGTCAAACCATAGTTTGATGGGAATTTGAAAATATTGTGAAAAGAACCGTGAAGGGTAAATTAGTAGATTTCTAACTTTTGGCTGTAATTAGAAAACGTGTTTCGCTTCTAATAATGTTTTTAGTATTGCTCCATGACAAGACGAATATCAATTTAAGCGTGTTTCAGCTTCTGATATTGACTGATAACAAGATTAATATCAATTAACCGCATTTTGGTTCTAATAATTACTAGAAGGCATTATAATGCCTCATAACAAGATCAATATCCAATAACCTTTTTCGCTACTAATAAAGCCTCATAACAAGATCAATACCCATTAAACGTGTTTAGCTTCTAAAAATTCCTCATAACAATATCATTATCAATTAACCGTGTTCCGCTTCTAATTGTGCCTCAGCATGATATCAATATCAATTGAAAGTTTTTCGTTTCTAATAATTCACCATAACAAGATCAATATCAACCAAAACATGTTTCGCTTCTTATTGTGCCTCACCGTGATATCAATATCAATTGATAGTGCTTTGCTTCTAATTGTGCCTCATCACAAGGTAAATGTCAAATTAAACGTTTTTCGCTTCTAATAATTCATCATAACAAGATCAATATCAATTAAACGTGTTTCGCTTCTAATAATTCCTCATAACAAGATCAATATCAATTAAACGTGTTTCGCTTCTAATAATTCCTCATTACAAGATCAATATCAATTAAACGTGTTTCGCTTCTAATAATTCCTCATAACAAGATCAATATCAATTAAACGTGTTTCGCTTCTAATAATTCCTCATAACAAGATCAATATCAATTAAACGTGTTTCGCTTCTAAATTTGCCTCATCACAAGATCAATGTCAATCAAAACATGTTTCGCTTCTAATAATTTCTCATAACATGATCAATATCAATTAAATATGTTTTACTGCCAATAATGCCTCATCACAAGATCAATATGCATTAACTTGTTTCGCTTCTAATAGTTCTTCATAAAAAGATCAATATCAATTAAACGTGTTTAGCTTCTAATTGTGCCTCACCATGATATCAATATCAATTGAACGTGTTTCGCTTCTAATTGTGCCTTATCGCAAGATCAATATCAATCAAAACGTGTTTCACTTCTAATAATTCCTCATCACAACACAAGATCAATTAAACTAAACCTGCCAAGAAGATAACAAAGAAGATTTCCTACATGTTGGAATGACACTCTGATTATTGGTACTAACTCAACGCCTAAAACTATAAATTATTTCGTTTACTGTCAGCTAAACTGGGAAGTAAACAAATATTTCTCAGAGGAAATTAGGTACATAAAAATAAATTAAAATAGAATTTTATAACCACAATTTTAGCAGAGGCAAATCAGCTATTGAGGTCGTACTCCTGACGCGATTTTGGAAAAATTTCAATTTTTGTTTGATCGTTACCAAACTCTATATTTAAACGTTTTATGCAAAAAGACAGATCAAGTTCGTTAATGGTTAGAGGGGGGATTCTAAAAAATTCGAAATATCTCCGTTACCATACGTCCGATCAAAAAAGTGTATAGAACCAATCTTATTGCAAATTAAATTTTCTATAAATATTGTTTTATACATTTATTCTCTATCTTGAATATTAACACAGATATTTGTGCGTTTTTATTAAATGTGGGCGGTTAACACACGAGTGAGTTTCCCGCCAAAAGCTAGTTCGGCCGTTTCCGTAACTGATCGTCTCTCGTATGGAGATTTATCTATTGTATAACTCCACGTGGAAAATCAGCTTAATTTACGCAGCCCCTGCGTGACGGACTTTTATTTAGCCGTCAGTAAGCCCCAATTTTAGTTATCGTACTATAAAAAGAAGAGAATATATCATGAAACGTCCTATCTGAAGCTTAAACATCAAATATTGTTTTCAACGGGCGTTTATTATGTAACATACACGTAAACAGAGTGTGACGTCATCAATTTTGATTTTATTGACCACCTACTCATTGGTGTATTTTTTTTTTTTGTTTGAAGTAGGGATTATACGGCAACATGAGATTTGTAGTGTGCCATTCCGACATGTGGGAAATCTGCTTAGTTTACGCAGCCCCTGCGTGACGGACTTTTATTATAGACGATGACGCAAACCCAACGAGATTGGATGGATAACGAGCTTAACATTCAAGAGACCAGAGGTCGTAATTTTTATCACCTATCATCTCCTCAAATAGTTATGGCGTTCGGAACGGCCGATGGGAGCAGATACCTGAATCTAAAGCACCGGCGACGCATACCTCCACGATACGTCCGGGTCACCCGGGGAAGACTTGGGAGTCAGTTTAAAATGAAACGAAAACGGTTACTGAAACTTCTTTAATGTTTTTCCATCGTGACATAACCCGAAAGAGTTTGGATAAATATATATACCCGTATATATTCGGACCAAGTGGCCTTTAGGCAGTCCTGTTTAATCTGGATAAATAAAATCTCTCGTGAAACCGAGAGTTATAAAAGCAAATACCGACAATTTAAACATAACGTCAAAGGTTCAAAGAGTGTATTCAAACATCTATTTTTTTTATATATGTGTATGCTCTAACATTTATTTTATTGAGAAAAAAAAATACATTTTAAACTTTGTGCTAACGGTTGAACAGAGTCACTCACAAAATAATTATATTAGAGAAAAATGTAACTTTCATTTACTAATAGAAATTATATTTTCCCGTCCCTAGTTGTTCAGAAAACATGAAATATTAGGTATTATATATTTGTTTTTTTACAAAAATACTTATAAAGTGAATTCAATTATTTATATATTCCTAAGTGAAGTATATAAGTAGGAATACTTACCCCTAATATGGCTAATTGAGAGGGATTATCTTCTGGTTAGTACCCTTTTCTAGCCAGAGTAGGACTAAGGACTTTATTTAGTGAGTTCGACACTGAATAAATTCTTATTACCCAGGCAGAAATCGAATTTTCCACTCTAGCTTTAGCCTGTCAGATTAAGCATAACGCCTTAACCACCCAATGAACCACCCAATAAACAACCTTGTTGACAATGTATCGTAGTATTGTTAAGCAATACATTTTAGCAAATTTCCCCTAAGGAAAATCAGGTATTGAGATCATACTCATGATGCGATTTTTGAAATATGAGTGGCTGAAATGGGATGATTGGGAGAGGGGGGTTCAGAGGGGGAATTTCGAAAATTCTAAATATGTCCGTTACTATACGCCGGATCAAAAATTGTATTAAACCATATTTATTGTAAATAGAATGATCTATACTATATTAGGGACTGAGGTTAGCCATGCGAGTTAAAGCGTTGACCTTAATCTCACATGGTAAACCTTCTGCTTTTAATAATAAACCCCTAGTAGCAGGTTTCCCTTAAAAGAAATCAGCTATTGAGGTCGTACTCATGACGCGATTTTCGAAAAATTTCTTCATATGTCCATCGATCCTACCCAGGAGATGACGAAAATGAGGTCCGTTCAAAATTATATATATATATATATATATATATATATATATATATATATATATATATATTTGTATGTTAACGCTCTAGCGGTCGCAATTTTTGTTTGATCGTTACGAAACTCGATATTTAACCGTTTTATCTAAAAAGAAAAATCAGGTTCGTTGATGGCTGAATTCGGACTAGTGGTAGGGGGGGGTTAGAGGGGGGGATTTTCGCAAATTCAAAATATTGTTGCGACAATTAACTGGATGAAGACTCCGTCAGAGAGAGAGAGAGAGAGCCACAGAGAGAGAGAGAGAGAGTCGCGTATTTGGAAAGTGTGACGTAAATCAAAGAGACCGAAAGAATGTTCTAGGTCTGACCAGTACCTTCCAGCCAGACGTCGAATGAACTAGACAATTCCCCTTTGATGTATGCCGACAACCTATAAAGAGCGGCCAGCTGCGAGCCAGTCAGTTTTATTCTCACCTGTCTTGATGTTCACATCAGTGCTACAGTGCGACTTAGTGTAGTGCGGTAAAGTGTTTTTATAAGAAGAACAGTGTTGTGCCGTGACTGTAAGTAACAGTTTAGTGCCGTGTTTAAAGGACAGTGCTGTGCCGCGAAGTAAAGGACAGTGCAGTGCCGTCTTGTTGTGAATCTCAGTGACCCTGAGTGAATTATTGGACTGTGTAATCTGAAGAACAGTGACGCTATCCGCCTATACTGTGAGTAGTAATTAAGAATAATTACCAAGTTTATTGTGCACTATCCAAATAAATTGGGCAGTGATAAAAACTGTGAAACATGTGAGTATTTAATTTTGCAATCCAAAAGAACTCAAATTAAAAACGTTTATTACTGGTTTTGGTAATAAAAACGTAACAATATCTCCGTTATTATGCATCGAATCGAAAAATTGCATAGAACTAATCTTATTGTGTATTAAATTTACTACAAATATTGTTATATACATTTATTCCCTATCTTGAATATTAACCGAGATTGCATTTTTCAGTGTTCAGCAAATACCCCTTCTACTCTATTTTACATTATCAATACTCTGTTATATAACAAAGCACATTATTCGAAGCTTAAATACCAAATATTGTAATCAAGAGACCTCTATTATACGAGATACATGCAAATATGTTCTTGTCAACTCCCCTCCCCTGTCTTAGAAAACTGAAATTTGAGTTATTAAAATATAAATTATTCTGATTCATTATAAATTGCAGTACTAGATATAGTAAGTAGTTTGTAATAAAGTTAATATGTTATATTCTGATATATTTCAGTAACTGTTTATGTTTCCAGTGTTAGGCTGGCAGAATTATTTGCTTACATTTCTATCGGTTTTTGACGAGAGGGGAAATATTTCTTATTTCCGTATTCACGGTGCTGTTGTGTTAGCAGTATGTAGATTTATCTATTACATAACATCTCGAGGGAAATCTGCTTAGTTTCCCAGCCCGCTAGTTTACATTTAAATAGAGAATGTGGTGAAATGAAATTATTTGTTTATTATTATTTACGTTCACTTTATGTTACTAGGCTAATCGGGACGGGTTATCTACTGGTTACTACCCTTTTCTAGCCAAGGAGTTTATTTAATGAGTCCGTCACTAAATAAATTTCTACTGCCCAGGGCGGGAATCGAACCCGCCACTCTAGGTCTGCCATGCGAGATTAGGACCAACGCTCTAACTCGCACGACCAACCTGAGCCCTAAAATGAAATCACAAGTGTGTTATACCAGCACGTGGAAAATCTTCACACATCACATAAACTAACAAGTGTCATTAGCAATCTCATGTGTCAATCCATAAAATGATTATTAATCATCGCGTAGCACCTGCGTGACGAACTTTATTTTATTTTTTTTATTCCACGCACAACCAGGTTGAGTACAAAGTTACTTATTACTTAGCCTTAGGAGTTGGGGAGCTTTAGCCGCTATAATTCAAATAGGAGCCGGGAAATCAATGTGTTCCTATTGTCTGGAAGTTTGGAACTAAATACATTCATCAAGGGGTAGATAGGGGGTAAGTTTGACTCGGTGGGGTTGGGGCTGCTACTTAGACCAGGTAGCAACTCCAAGATGAACAAGTTGCAGGCAGCAGAGCTGGGACACCGACTCCAGCAGAGAATTACAGCTATGCTGTCCAAGGATTAATACACACCAATGACGTCAAATAACACGCTAGGGGCTGCGAAAATAAAGCAGATTTCCCAAAGGAGGTTCTACAATAGATAAATCTGCATACTGGTAACACTTAACACCACCGCGAATATTAAGTGAATATATTCAAATAATAATGAGAGATCCTTTAGTTAATTTTAATAGCCTCCCAACGGAAAGCGCCTGAGTTGTAAAAAAGCAGGCCAGCCCACCCCTCAGAGCTTAACAGTTTCCTAGAAATATTCTAGGCCGGAAATAAAAACAATGAAATATATCTGAATATGACATATTAATTTTATTAAATACTATTTACTGTAGCCAGTGCTGTAATTTACAATGAATCAGAATAATCTTTATCACTTTAGTAATTCAAGAACAAAAGAAGGGATGAAGGGGGACCAACAGAATGAACTTGCTTGTATCTCAAAAAGTAAAAGTTCAATGAAAACAATATTTGGTATTTAACCTTGGGGTAAAATAGTTCATGGTATAACAACTTTCATTAATAACATGAGTGGGAGTGGGGGTTTACTGAAAGGCAAAAACTATAAAATCCAAATATCACGGTTAATATTCATGATACATAAAATATGTAAAGAATAATATTTATAGATCATTCAATTTGCAATAAGATTGGTTTATTACAATTTTTCGAGTCGACCCATGATAAAATAAACTTGTGAAAGACAATATACCTGAAACTACAGACACGGACATTATAATTTGCACTGACTCTCTTAGCTTATTACATTTAATAAAAAACATATATAGTTCACATCTACTCATCTCGTACATATTACACAAAACCCAGACATTAAACAAAAGAATAACTATGTACTGGTTACCCGGACATACAAACATTAAATAAAGCACACAAGTAGACGAACTTGTCAAATCAGCTACTCAAAAAAGAACTCACGACAACACATACTGTACACACCAAGATATTCAAGCCCAACCAAAACATATGATACTCAACTCATGGCAGAAAACTTGGTTTACCACAACTGATAACAAATTTCGTGAACTGAAACATACACTTGGCGAGTGGCCTTCCTCAAAAAGGCTAATTAGAAGAGAAGAAGTAGTTTTAACGAGGTTGAGAATTGGACATTCACGACTGACTCACACTTACCTACTTACTGGAGAAGACGAACCCTACTGCCAACACTGTAACTGTAGACTTACTATAAAACATATACTTACTGACTGCTATCTAAGGACTCACATAGACCTACCATACACTTGGACTGAATTACTACATGACTGTAGCCCGTATATAGACCGCGTATTACACTACTTGAAACAAAAACACATCTTCAAAAAAATTATAATAACTATATGTTATATATTAATTATTATGTTGTATGTCAAAGAACTGATTCGTCGCTAAATCGCCCCAGATGTGAAATGCGATTATTGTATGAATAAATAAAAAAAAAAAAAATAGAGTTTATAATAAAAGAGGGATTTTGAATTTTCGAATCCCGCCTCCCTCTAAGTCCCATGAGTGATATTACGGATCGGGATGGAACATTTTATAAAACCAATCATATTGCAAATGTAATTAACTATAAATGATGTCATGTACGTTTAATAACTATCTTCATTATGAGGTACCTGCATATTAGCAGATTTCCCTTAAGGGAAATCAGCTATTGAAGTCGTACTCATGACGCGATTTTCGAAACATTTCTTCAAATGTCCATCGATCCTACCTAGGAGATGACGAAAATGAGGTCCGTTCAAAATTATATTTGTGTGTCTGTTAACACTCTAGCGGTCGCAATTTTCGTTTAACCGTCACCAAACTCGTTATTTAATCGTTTTATGTAAAAAAGAAAGATCAAGTTCGTTAATGGCTGAAATCGGACCAGTGGGAGGGGGGTTTAGGGGGGGGGGGTTAAAAGGGGGAACCAATCTTATTGCAAATAAAATTTACTATAAATATTGTTATATACAATTTATTCTGTATCTTGAATATTAACCGAGATATTTGCATTTTTATTTATTTATTATTTATTTTTATATGGCGAGCTATGGTTTCCACCGAAAGCTAGTTCGGCCGTTTCCGTAACTGATCGACACTCGTATGGAGATTTCACTATTGTATAACTTTACGTGGGAAATCTGCTTAGTTTACGCAGCCCCTGCGTGACGGACTTTTTTTTTAGTTTTTGGCCATTGGTAAACCATGAATCCTAGTCATGTCATATTAACAATAAGCTGTTGTGAATCACTTTATGCGAACCCTAAATATCAAATATTGATCTCATTGAACTTTTACGTTAACGCAGCACTTGCGTGAAGGACTTTTCTGTTGTCAAGATATGATTGGATACAATTTTTGTTTCGGGTGATTATTTTAAAACTCTTATTATGTTTTTAATATGTTTGTATGATTTACTTGTACAGTATTACAAAATGGATAGGTTCCATGTTAATGCCATCATTCTATCTCATTTGTGAAGTCATGTTACACGAGTTGTGGTTTACTTGCTTCAACTTGGACCAGCCGATGGTCCCCCAGATTGAGTTCGGACCCGACAGAAGGATCTAGTTAGTGAGTTCATCTTTTATTACTGCCGTAAAACCCTTTTCCTCTTCGAAACCATCTGGAGATGATCAGCCACGCTTTCGAAGCTCTTCCGAGAAACATATAGTTTTTTATGGCTACAGCCAGTTCCAAGAGGGCCTTTTATACCTGCCATAATTACTGGTGATGAACACTTTTTTTTTTAAATTTTTTTGTTGCGGCTTTCAAAATGAGATTTGAGTGCGAGTTCCAACACGCAATCTCGCACCGGCTGAACACTTCTCTAATCACGAGAGTTGAAGAAGTGAAGTAATTGTGTCTGGAAAAGCATTTAGGATGCAAAGGCTAATTATATACACTTTGATTAGCGTACATCCATACTGCAGTAATTTATGAAAGGTTCTCAGGTAAACCTAGAGTCATGAATTCGATTCCCACCTCGGCAATAGGAATTTATTTAGTGACCGACTCATTAAATAAAACACCTAGTCATACGCAGGCTAGAAAAGGGTGATAACCGGTAGGTTGCGGAATTTGATACTCAATATCTACGTTGGAATGCATCGAATCAAAATATGTTATGGAACATAATTTATAGTATTTTTAATGATAAATGAGAAATAGATCTCTCTCTCTCACCCTCTCTCTCTCTCTCTCTCTCTCTCTCTCTCTCTCTCTCTCTCTCTCTCTCTCTCTCTCTCTCTCTCTCTCTCTCTCTCTCTCTCTCTCTCTCTCTCTCTCTCTCTCTCTCTCTCTCTCTCTCTCTCTCTCTCTCTCTCTCTCTCTCACTCTCTCGCTCTCTCTCCTATCCTCTCTCCCTCTCTCTCTCTCTCTCTCTCTCTCTCTCTCTCTCTCTCTCTCTCTCTCTCTCTCTCTCCTCTCTCTCCTCTCTCTCTCTCCTCTCTCTCTAGCCCTTGAATTTGTATCATGACTCCATGCTCTAAAAATATCTTCGTATGTTGTTCAATCATACTGTCAACGAACATGATCTTTAGTTTGCATGAAACGCTTATGTATCGAGTTTCGTAACGATAAAACCATAATTGCGACGGATAGAACAGTAACACCCGAATATATTAGTAGTTTTGAACAGACCTCATTTACATCATCTTCTAGGTAGGATCGATGGACATTTGTAGAAAATCTTGGAAATTGGCGCCATGAGTAAAACTTGGCTTCTCTTCTTTCTTAATAATTTCTCTTAAGGGAGAACTGCTAAAAGTATTGGGTTCAGAGATCATCTTGAAGTTTTCCATCTCTCATTTTCCTTGTCAAATTGTTTTTATTATTTCACCTCATTTTGTATTCCCTTTCCAGAAGAAACGACGCAGCCATGATACGCAATCTGGCTGAAACATGTCCTAAAACAGCGCACATTGGAGCGAGTGATAAGGTAAGCCGGACATTCATTAATATCTCCGTTTCTACTGGTCCTAGAATATTGATTCTGGTCTCATTTTAAAGCACATCCAATACTCTATTGAACTACCTCATCAGCAATTTTACCAGATGCAATACAACGGTAGGATGAATTTTAAATGTGTACATACAGATCATGTATCGCTTACTAAGTAGAGAATTGTGATTTGTAGACACATAAGTTCCTAAGCGATTGCTATCGTTGTTAAGTGATGGCCTTAAATGTGATATTAAAGGGTCTGAATTAATTAACAAATTGTTCTGGATATCTCTGTTGGTAGCCGTCCTTGAGAATTTTCTTGAAAAAGATTCTCTGTATGCGCAGAAGTATTTATCTTCTGACAGCATACCAATTGGTACAATAGCGTGTTTGACTATTTCCAGGCCATGTATGTAGTTTGTGAACTGTTACTGGTCCGCGGGAGGTATAATACTTATTCCGCACCGAAAGTGTTAACACTAAAAGTAAAATATTTAATTAATAGGCAAGTTTAGGCAAGATCTGACGACGTTGTAAATAAGACAATATACTCCTAAAAGCATGTCAAGTGGAATTTTTTCAAGCAAATACAAACGATTTGCAATTTCAATTAAATAAAATTATTTTCAGCTAGATGTAAAAATAAAAAAAAAATAGAGGAATTTTAAAAACCTTTTGGGCCAGTTTTTGATTTGTTATAATACCCTTAATGTGTACTGGAAGCAACAATAATTTATAAAATGAAATAAGAGTTCACGACGTATTATTTAATAAGCCAAGGCTTTTTTTAACATAGCATTTATAACAAGGTATTATGTAAAAACCATTGCAATAACATGGCTAAAAATCAATCTGCTCAATTGAAAAGGGTTTATGTGGTACTAACAATACAATCAAAATCCCAAATTAAAACTTTTATTTTTTCCCCCAATGTCCAACATTACTGAAGGATCGCTCCAGTGTGCAGCCGTAAGGACGAACCCATGATCAGATTTTAATCCCAGACGTCATCGGGACTGTATATTGCCGACCGAGTCCGCAAGTATTTCATTCTTTTTTCGGTATCTATAAGATACCGATAAATAAAAAATTGCTATAGAAAACACGACTTGAGAAATATTATCGGGGGACATATAATGGCGTATTCAGCGGACCATAGTTAACAGCGGAGAGCAAAGTGAATTTTAATGTGTCCCCAATAAAATATATAGGAGGAGCTAAGGACATCTATGGCTGTAAAATGGCCCTCAAGAGACATAAGGATTTTATGAAGGGAGCATTACGGCCATCTGTGTTATTTATAACTGGCCGATAGCCGTTAGCCTGATGAATGGTAATATTAATGTGTGGTCGGAGCCATAAATAAGGTACTTCATCAGGGCCTTTACTCCGCTCACACAGTTAAACTTATGAAATTTATTTTTCTCATCAAGTTCATTTTAGTCCCGTCCTATTTATACTATTATTTTCATCTCTTTAAGCTCTTTCTTTATGGATTTAGAATATTTATTTGTTACTTAGAGCTCCGCAACTATGGCGACTTTGCTCTTCTTAGACATGGGGAAAACAAAACAAAAACAAAAAACAACAACAAACGACATAAAAAAAAAAATACCTAATTGAACACTAAAAAAGATATACAAGATACTCAGGTCATCCCCCCCCAAAAAAAAAGAAGAAACACGATCAGATCATAGAAATACAAACAGTTGTTAAATTCCTAAGTGGATTATGAATGCTTGACAACTTTGAAAAAAGAACTAAATAGAATATTTCTCTTTCAGGGATATCAGCTATTGAGGCGATTTATATCGAGGAAAATATGAGGACGCACAAATATTCAGAATAGTTTAATATAAATATATTATTATATATTATCATATTGCCCTATATATATATATATTAGAATCGTGGCAAGTTACCGGCTTCAACCCTCAGTCAGGAATTATTTGAAGCTGAATGGTGCAGGGTAGTTTTTATTGCAATGAGTACAAGTAGGCTTTACTTTGACCCAATATTTAAGAATGTGTCAGGTTTGTATGTCCAATACGTCCAGTGTTGTGAGGACGACTAGGTCTCTTCTTGAATATACGTTCCGTTTCGTTGTCCATCCGGTATTTGCGTTTAATATACAATTATTTGTTGTCAATACGTAACCAGTGTATTCTTCACAGTCTTCGAGTATTTTTATTTGTACAATCTTGTTCCCGTCTCTTATACATGTTAGTGTAGTTATGGTGGTAGAAATCATTTTTATTTCGGACTCCTTATAACCCCCTCCCTTTGTCGAACCTAAAAATCATTTATATAATGTCCTTATAATTCTCTGGTAACCAGAACATTAATGCAAATTGACAAGTGTTTACCCGCTAATTAGTTTTAACGTATAACTCATTTATACTTAGGTATACGACAAAAAGTGTATATATTTCCCAAGGAAATTTACTCCAAATAACTTAAAGATTCGGTGCATAACATTACTTTTGTTATCTGTTTATATTTGCAGAAAAAACACATAGGAAACGAAATATCGCTATTTTTGATTGCAAGCTATCCTCAGGTTATAACCCCCCCCAAAAAAAAAACTCGTGCCCGTCCATGGACAATGTGGTATGGACTTGGGATTATGAATGAGGATCACTGCTAATACAAGAACAATACCGTGTATTTTCCTTTAGGGATATCGGCTATTGAGTCTTTTTTGGAAATAATCCTGAAATGTAAAACTGACAGGGTCCCGTATATTAATCTGACGATTTAGGCGTAAATGTTATGTTGGCACCACTGTCATTTAAACTTCGGGAATGTTGTACGACAAAAGTGTATATATACATTTCAGTTACTCTAAATAACAAAATAAAACATCGAGCTTTTGTTATGTGCAGTATTTGTCGAAAAAACCAATCAGAAATGGCTAGCGAAATATCGCTTATTTCGCTGCTGAACGTCGTGGAGACCGTGTAGCAGCTACTCTTACCGCGTTAATGTTTTCAGGCGTTCCCTTATTAACCCCCACGTCCTGGTGGTTTCGTCTCTGAAGAAAATTAAGATAGCCTAAAGTTCTTTACCCACAACACGTTGGGTTAGTAGTAATATACATGCAAGTTTCAATATAATTCGGTGTCAGCGAAATTTATGCTGTTTGAAAATGTAACAAAGTCATTATCATACACGAATAGAAAACACAAATGCAGATATGGTCACCCGTCTATGACATGTGAAAACTGAAAAGTTATCGTGAAATTTCGCGAAAAAAAAACCTGTCAATGTACAGACATTCCCGAGGTTACAATGACATTGGTTATAATATATATAATATACTATATTTATATATATATATATATGCCGGACCCTATATATTTGTCTGTTAATGCTCTAGAGGTCATAATTTTTGTTTGATTGTTACCAGGGGCTCAGGTTAGGTGTGCGAGTTAAAACGTGGCCTTTATCTCACATGGTAAACCTTGAGTGTCGAGTTGGATCCCCGTCTGAGTAATAGGAATTTATTTAGTGACGAACTCAATAAATAAACTCCTTAGTCCCGCCCTGTCTAGAAAATGGTGGTAAAAACTAGACGTTATTTTTATAATAATTTGATTGTTATCAAACTCGACATTTAATCATTTTATGTAAAAAGAAGATAAAAGTCGTTTATGGCAGAAATCGGGTCAGAGGGGACAGGGGTGAGGTTTAGAGAATTAATCGTAATAATCGATTAATACTCCAAATAATCGGTGTATTTTAATTTGATGTATACGATGCTTTAATCACAATTACTTAATTTTTTTTCTTCTTTTATTTTTCTTAAGTGAGAGTTGAGACTAATTTTTCATATTTTGAAGCTAATTGTTCAACTTTCAATCAGTAAAACTTTGTTTTTTATTGTTATTGAGGATTAACTAACCTCTTTCAAATATCTTTTAACAATTGCAGTTACCAGACAATCGAAGGTTTTACACCTAATTTTCGTTTGAGCTTACTAGCTTACTCAAAATTTAAAAAAAAAAATATAAATTACATTTCAAAAATTAAAATTTAAAAGTAAAAACCTTAATTCGTGCTAGTAACTCAAAAATATTTTTAATGCAAACAAAGATTTTTTTTTAACAATATTTAGATTAAGTTTTTTAATTTTAAATTTTAAGTTTTGAAATGTAATTTATATTTTTTTAAATTTTTTTTTATTTTTTAAATGTGCTAGTAAGCTCAAACAAAAAAGAGGTGTAAAACCTTCGATTGTCTGGTAACTGCAATTGTTAAAAGATAATTGAAAGAGGTTAGTTAATCCTCAATAACAATATAAACATAACTAGCAATTAACATATATATATAAATATTGAAATTTGTTTTTTCTTGTTTTTTGTCGATTAATCGATTTTTTTTGACGTCGATTAATCGACGTATCGATTAATTAGTGCAAAAATTAATCGGTTGTCAATAATCGATGTTCTGTAGTTCGATACCCATCCCTAGTTTAGAGAGGGAATTTCGAAATTTGAAAGATCTCCTTTACTATACGTCGGATCAAAAATTGCACACAACCAACCTTATTTCAATTTAAATTACTTATAAATGTCCCAATATACATATTTCCTCTATCATTAATATTAACGGAGATATTTGGATTTTTTAGTTTTCATCCTTACGTAAACGTCCATTCATACTAATGTCATATTATGCATTAAAGCTTGTTACACTCCCCCGGGCGAAAAAACAACTCCAACGTTATTTTTCTTTTTTAATCTTATATACCAAATATTGTATTCAAGATATTTTTATTATGCAAGATACATGCAAATTCGCAGTGTGGTGACGTCATCAATTGAGATTTTATTTATGCTATGCATTTGTACAATGGAACAGGCTTGTTCATTGTAAAAAGAACAATGGAAAACGTCACGCATGGGCTGCGCAAACTAAGCAGATTTCCAACGAGAAGTTTTAAAATAGAAAAATCTGCCTAATAATAACAAGAGTAGGAAGGTATCTTTAGACCTATTCACGAGGGACGAATAGTTACAGGAACGGCCGCACAAGCTCTCGGCGGCCGAACATAGCCGACTCCTGCCGACCACACACAATACAAACTCAAATATCTCTCTTAATATTCAAGATACAGAATAAATATTAAATATTTATAGTAAATTTAATTTGCAATTAGATTGATTCTAAACAATTTTTCGATCCGACGCATAATAACGGAGATATTTCGAATTTTCAACCCCCCCCCCTCCCAATGGTCCGATTTCAGCCATTAACGAACTTGATCTTTCATTATACATAAAACGCTTAAATATGAAAAAAATTGCGACAGCTAGTGCGTTAATAGACAAATATATATACATATATATGTAAATTTTGAACTGACCGCATTTAGCAGATTTGCCTTAAGGGAAATCAGCTATTGAGGTTGTACTCATGACGGAATTTTCGACATTTTTCTTCAAATGTCCATCGATCCTACCTAGTAGATGACGAAAATGAAGTCCGTTCAAAACTGTATATATATATATATATATATATATATATATATATATATATATATATATATATATATATATACATATATATTTGTCTTTTACCGCTCTAGCGGTCGCAATTTTTGTTTGATCGTTCCCAAACCCGGAATTTAATCGTTTTATGTAAAAAGGAAGATCAAGTTCGTTAATGGCTGAAATCGGACCAGTGGGAGAGGGAATTAGAGGGGAGGATTTTCGAAAAGTCGAAATATCTCCGTTATTATGCGTCAGATCGAGAAATTGTATAGAACAAATCGTACTGCAAATCCAATTTACTATAAATATTGTTCTACACATTTATTCTGTATCTTGAATATTAACCGAGATATTTGCATTTGTATTCTGCGTGTGGTCGGCTATGTTCGGCCTTTCCGCCGAGAGCTCTGGTGGCCATTTCTGTAACTATTTGTCCCTCGTGAATAGGTTTAGAGGTTACTTACTACTACAGCTGTTATTAGGCAGATTTCTCTATTGTAAAACTTCACGCGGGAAATCTGCTTAGTTTACGCAGCCCCTGCGTGACGGACTTTTTCGTCATTTCCTGGGTAGGATCGATGGACATTTGAGGAAATTTTTCAAAACTCGCGTCATGAGTATGACCTCAATAGCTGATTTCCCCTAAGGGAAATCTGCTAAAATGAACAAATCTTCATCATACAGGACAACAGCATCGTCATAAATGGAGGAATGTATTCATGAGTTCATAAAAATGTTAAAGAGTGTAGGTACTTAGTACATCCCCTTGCGGTATTCCAGTAACGAAGCTATCAGAAAGAGTAGTTCCAGTCCTAGTCAGCTGTTATGGGAAAATATGTCGCGGATCGATGATAAAGTTATTTCGGAGATAGTCCTTATTATGGGAAGATTCGAAATGATTTATGTGGCAGTGATAGCGGAGATGATTGGTGGCCGCTGGCCGTAAATAAAGTCGTGCCAGGTCTCGTTTTGGGCTTATATCAGCTGAGAGGGTGACTCCCCCTCGTCGAATCTTGTTAAGCGGCTTTCTTGTTAGAGAGCCTTCTCATTGACAAATAGTCGGCAGTGGCTGGGTAGCTATGGCGGTGTCATCCCTCGGTAATTGGTCGTGATTTAGCGTCTCCTAGGCAACCAGCCTCCGGAGTCAATGGGCGACATCCTCTTCTAGTTACTCGATGCGGGCACGTCAATCAGACGGCGATTGTACTACAGTAGTACGTCAGCCGTGATGTATATATGGACCCATTGACCTTGTTGGAAGGGCAATGAGGAATTGAGGAGACGGGGGGTATCAATGAGACGGGAATCAACCGAAACGGGCGAGAAGCATACGAATCATTGTCAACAATTGAGCAATAGTGACTCAATGTATGACCGGACGGAGAGATACTCTTTCAGTTCGGGAAATCCTAAACAACAGGGGTTTAAGAAAGGAGTCTTGGATCTGGATCACAGAAGAAAGCCTTCAACAGGAAAACAGAACAATGTCTTACTCCTTCACAAGATGTACTCAGAAGGATACTTATTGGCTCCCTCAAAGGAGGATGGAGCATATGCTCCGAAAGTGCTCCATCGAAATAAATCATTGTGGATTATTAAAGCCTTAGGATCCTGATCCGTATTCATCCCCATCGTGGACCAAGGGCGTATAGAGTTTTTAGGGCTTCTATTTTTAACAATGACATTTGTGAAGGATAAAGGCATTTTTCTGTGATCCTTCACCTTCGAGCACAAAGAGTTTGACGGCCCCGATCCTTCGCAATGACTATTGTGAAGGATAGAGGCCTCGTGGTGGGATCCTGATCCGTATCTTTCACCTTCCAGCACCAAGAGTTTACGTAGTACAATCCTCAATAATATTTTCTTTGAAGGATTAAGGCCTTCTTCTGGGATCCTGATCCGTATCTTTCACCTTCCAGCACCAAGAGTTTACGTAGTTCAATCCTCAATAATATTTTCTTTGAAGGATTAAGGCCTTATTCCGGGATCCTGATCCGTATCTTTCACCTTCCAGCACCAAGAGTTTACGCAGTTCAATCCTCAATAATATTTTCTTTGAAAGATTAAGGTCTTCTTCTGGGATCCTGATCCGTATCTTTCACCTTCCAGCACCAAGAGTTTACGCAGTTCAATCCTCAATAATATTTTCTTTGAAAGATTAAGGTGAAAGATTAAGGTCTTCTTCTGGGATCCTGATCCGTATCTTTCACCTTCCAGCACCAAGAGTTTACGCACTTCAATCCTCAATAATATTTTCTTTGAAAGATTAAGGCCTTCTTCTGGGATCCTGATCCGTATCTTTCACCTTCCAGCACCAAGAGTTTACGCAGTTCAATCCTCAATAATATTTTCTTTGAAAGATTAAGGCCTTCTATTGTGATCTTGATCCGTATCCTTCTACTTCCGGTACCAAGAGTTTCATGGTCTAAACACTTTGCAATAATCATTTTGAAGGATTAAGACCTTCTATTGTGATCTTGATCGGTATCCTACTTCCAGAACCAAGAGTTTCATGGTCTAATAACCACTTCGCAATAATCATTTGTTGAACCGGATTAAGACCTTCTATTGTGATCTTGATCGGTATCCTACTTCCAGAACCAAGAGTTTCAAGAGTTTCATGGTCTAAACACTTCGCAATATTCATTTTGAAGGATTAAGACCTTCTATTGTGATCTTGATCGGTATCCTACTTCCAGAACCAAGAGTTTCATGGTCTAAACACTTCGCAATAATCATTTTGAAGGATTAAGACCTTCTATTGTGATCTTGATCCGTATCCTTCTACTTCCAGAACCAAGAGTTTCATGGTCTAAATACTTCGCAATAATCATTTTGAAGGATTAAGATCTTCTATTGTGATCTTAATCCGTATCCTTCTACTTCCGGCACCACGAGTTTCATGGTCTATATACTTCACAATAATCATTTTGAAGGATTAAATCCTTCTATTGTGATTTTGATCGGTATCCTTCTACTTCCAGAACTAAGAGTTTCATGGTCTAAACACTTCGCAATAATCATTTTGAAGGATTAAGACCTTCTATTGTGATCTTGATCAGTATCCTTCTACTTCCAGAACCAAGAGTTTCATGGTCTAAACACTTCGCAATAATCATTTTGAAGGATTAAGACCTTCTATTGTGATCTTGATCAGTATCCTTCTACTTCCAGAACCAAGAGTTTCATGGTCTAAACACTTCGCAATAATCATTTTGAAAGTTGAAGGACTTTTACTGTCCTTTAGGTTAGGCCTGATCCGCATCCTTCAAAAATTCAGAACCTTTAGATTTATTCTGGGTCATCGAGATTGAATCTGGTTTCAAAGTAATATGTCTTTGTTGATATTGATTTCCTTGGCCCATCTCATGATCATATAGGTCTTCTGGAATAGTGACATTCATGTATCGACCATTCTACTGAATCCTGCTAATGAGGAGGACAAGACAGCTGACACTAATACTCCGTTAAGACGAGAGGAAAGAACTAAAGAAACCTGAGTAGAAAATATAATGAATCAGTAGCAGAAGACTAATGTAATCAAACATATTTATTTTTAAAACTAAAATCAACTAACACATAGTAATATGTTTCTGTGTTTTTGTTGGTTTGTATGAAAGCAAAATTCACACTGATTATCAGTTTTAAATGTTAAAGTCAATATAACATAATAGGAGACGTTAATTTTTTTTTTGTTTCCTATAAACAAAATTACGTAAATTATGTGAATTAATTTTACTAAATATATATTAAAACTAGAACAAAAAATATTTTTGACAACTTTTTACGGCAAATGTCAAATCAATATAAGAAATAACAAAATATAGAGCTCTCCATTACAATTTAATTTTTTATTTAGTTCTTCATAATGTTTTGGCCATTGTGATCATCTTCAAATAATCTAATATAATAATTATTCAACATACAATTATACAACCTATGAAAATTGTGACAAATCATAACATTTACTTGCTACCATTGTTTTATATTATTAGCAGATTTCCCTTAAGGGAAATCAGCTATTGAGGTTGTACTCATGACGCGATTTTGAAATTTTTCTTCAAATGTCCATCGATCCTACCCAGGAGATGACGAAAATGAGGTCCGTTCAAAACTGTATATATATATATATATATATATATATATTTGTCTGCTACCGCTCTAGCGGTCGCAATTTTTGTTTAATCGTTACCAAACTCGATATTTAGTCGTTTTATGTAAAAAGAAAGATCAACTTCGTTAACCGCTGTAATCGGGCTAGGGGGAGGGGGGGGTTAGAGGGGAGGATTTTTGAAATTTCGAAATATCTCCGTTACCATAGGTCGGATCGAACAATTGTATATAACCATTCTTATTGTAAATTAAATTTACTATAAATATTGTTATATACGTTTATTCTCTATTTTGAATATTAACCGAGATATTTGCATTTTTCAGTTTTCACTTCTACTCATGTTACGTAAACAATACTCTGCTACATAATAAATCACATTATTGGAAGTTTAAAAACCAAAAATTGTATTCAAGAGACCTTTATACGAGATACATGCAAATATGTACTGGTGACTCCCCCCCCATCTTAAAGTTTTGGACTACTAAAATTTTATTGATTGAGTTAACAATTATTCAGACTCATTATTAATTACAGTACTAGATATAGTAACTATTTCTCAATAAAATAATGTGTTATATTTTGATATATTTCGGTAATTGTTTTTCTTTCAGGTGTGAGGCAGAGGTTAGGTTAGAAATGTAAACTAACGGGTCGGCCCCCGTTTGTTTACATTTCTAACCTAACGCTTCCTGTTGGCAGGTTATTGAAATTGGATGAAACATTTCTTATTTCCATATGTATTTATTCACGATGTTGTTGTGTTAGCAGTATGTATATTTATCTATTACTAAACATCACGTGGGAAATCTGCTTAGTTTACGCAGCCCCTGCGTGACGGACTTTTTTAACTTATATTATAGTCCTAAAATACATTTCTTCTTTATGAGGAGCATTCATGCACAAAGCATCAGCTCTTTGTGAACCTCTCTAAAATTACTTTGAAAAGCCAAACTATTTGCCTCATGTCCTAGTACATGCAGACGGGAGTGAATATAAATGTATGAAGGTCTGTCTTCTCTCAACATCAGAACACAATCTTTTCATTACCCAAATAATAAGGAGTTATAATGAATTAAATAAAAGTCCGTCACGCACGGGGCTGCGCAAACTAAGCAAATTTCCCACGTGAAGTTTTACAGTAGAGAAATCTGCATACAAGTAACAGTAGTATTAACGAATCTCTAAACCAATTTCACCAGAGCCCAACAGTTACGGAAACGGCCGCACTGGCTTTCGGCGGAAGTAACCTAGATCAGCCGATCTCATCTCGTCCGTTATCCGCACACGCTTAATAAAAATGCAATTATCTCGGATAATATTCAACATAGAGAATAAATGTTCATAACAATATTTATAGTTAGTTAATAATTATGGGTAATTTGCCATAAGATTGGTTCTATACAAGTTTTCGATCAGACGTATAGTAACTGAGATATTTCGAATTTTCGATATTCCCCCTCTAAACTTCTACTCCCACTGATCCGATTTCAGCCATTAACGAACCTAATCTTTCCTTTTATACAAAACGATTAAATACCGAGTTTGGTAACGATTAAACAAAAATTGCGACCACTAGAATGTTAACAGACATATAGATATAGTTTTGAACGGACATGTGTAGTGCCGATGGACATTTGAAAAAAGGTTCTCAATAGCTGTTTCCCTCGAGGGAATTCTGCTAACAAATAAATTGGGGTGGAGAGCTGAAAACGTGGTTATTTCTTATATGTATTTATTTAAATAAAAAAAGTCCGTCACGCAGGGGCTGCGTAAACTAAGCAGTATTCCCACGTGAAGTTTTACAATAGAGAAATCTGCCCAAAAACAACTGTAGTAAGTAGTAAGGGATCACTAAACTTATACACAAGGGACGAATAGTTACGAAAACGGCCTGCCAGAGCTCTCTTCGGAAAGTACCAAACAGCTCACTTCCTGCCGACCAATGCAAATATCTCGGTTAATATTCAAGATACAGAATAAATGTATAGAACAATATTTATAGTAAATTTAATTTGCAATAAGATTGATTCCATACAACTTTTCGATCCGGCGCATAATAACGGAGATATTTTGAATTTTCCGAAAATCTCCCTTCTAAACCCCCCCCCCCCTCCCACTAGTCCGATTTCAGCCATTAACGAACTTGATCTTCCTTTTTACATAAAACGATTAAATTCCAAGTTTGGTAACGATCAAACAAAAATTGCGACCGCTAGAGCGTTAACAGACAAATATATATATATATATATATATATAATTTTGAACGGACCTCATTTTCGTCATCTCCTGGGTAGGATCGATGGAAATTTGAAGAAATTTTTCGAAACTCGCGTCATGACTACGACCTCAATAGCTGATTTCCCTTCAGGGAAATCTGCTAAAACGAATAATGTAGCGCAAAGTCAATTTCAGATTGCATTTCATAAAATATTTGTACTGGTGTACTCAGTGCCGCGGCTGCCACAAAGCAAAAGTTCGCCGGGGTTAACCAAAAGAAATGTTGTGTTGAGCAGGACGTGTTATGTTGTTGAACAACCTTCGACAATAGCTACCTGATTAGGCGGCAGTCGAGATAATTGTGGGCCCTTTCACCGACAGAAGGGTTATTACTGGAAATTAAGGGAATTTCCATTGTAAACAACTAAATTAGGATCAATAACACAAAAGCACCTCTTAATTGTCAACTATTTAAAAAAAAAGGGCTTGTCAAAGCTGATAATTTTTCGAGGAAGAGTTATTTTAGTACATTTCCCTGAAGGGAAATCAGCTATTGAGGCGGCACTCCTGACAAGACTTTAGGCTTAGGGGATGACGAAAATGAGGTCCGTTCAAAACTTTATGTATTAACGCTCTAGCAGTTGTAATTTTTGTTTAATAGTTAGTACTATCTGGATATCTAAACGTTTTATATAAAAATTGAGAATAAGTTCATTAATTGTTGAAATTGGACAGGGGGGGGAGGGGGGTTTAAAGGAAGGGGATTTCGGAAATTCAAAATATCTCCGCTTTTATACGTCGGATCGAAAAATAATAGAGAACCAATTTTATAGAGAAAGTAATGTTCTATAAATGTCGTTATGTACAGTTTTCCACTATCTTCTTTATTAAACGAGATATTTGCATTTTTCAGTTTTCAGCATTTAGCAAACCTCCACTTCTATTCATGTTACATAAACAATATTCTGTTATATAATAAACCACACTATTCCAAGTTTAAATACCATAAATTGTTTTCAAGAGACCTTTATTATACGAGATAAATGCAAATATGTTCGTGACTAAAATTTAATTAATTGAGATAAAAATGATTCTGATTCATTCTTAATTACAGTACTAGATATAGTAAATAGTTTTAATTCAAATTAATAAGTTATATTCTGTTATATTTCAGTAGTTGTCTTTCTTTCCGGTGAGAGTCAGGTTGGTAGGCCCGTTTGTTCGCCTGGAGGTGAAGGATTTCTTATTACCGTTTGTATTTATTCACATAATATTCAAGGCGCTGTTGTGTTAGCAGTATGTAGATTTACCTCTTATTAAACTTCACGTGGGAAATCTGCTTATTTTACGCAGCCCCTGCGTGACGGTTTTTTTTTTTTATTCTGATTGCTTTATATTTGCAGAAAGAAAATGGGCGGAATTGCAGGATTTCGAGTTGAAGCAAACTATGTTAACGCGGCAAAAATATGACATGAACTGAAACTCAAAACAGTAATGCTTTAATTTTTTTTATTTTTCTCAGTTTTATTTGGCTATATGAAAAGTTATTGTTGAGTCATATCTTTAACCCGCCGAGGCTCAGGTTAGCCATGTGAGTTAAAGCGTTGACTTTAATTTCACATGGTAAACCTAGAGTGGAGATTTCGATTCTCGCCTGGGCAAAGGAAATTATTTAGTGGCGAAATTCATTAAATAACGTCCTAAAATCCCACCCTTGCTAGAAAAGGGTGGTAACCTGTAGATACCCCGTCCCGATTAGCCTCAGTTGCAGAAAGTGGTAGTTAATAAATAATAATAATTATCTTCTTCCTGCTGATTTCATTTATACACTTAGAAATGCAGGTGAGTTTGTAAATACGTTCATTTCATGTGTGCTCTTAATACTGAATTGGTTTCAAATCTGTGATAACCTTTGTGAGTTTGGATGTATTTGATCAAGTGTTGGAATCTTTCTTAACTATTTCGCATATTTTTGTTCCTGTTGTTACTATTCTTGAATATTTTGTTAATTTCGTGTCTTTCATTTCACTTACTTATGCTCATTCATATATTGTTTATTCTTTTCGGGGTTATCTTTTCAGGATAAATGCATATAATATTTTAACGGACCTAATTTTTCTCATTTTCTAGCTACAATTCCTGGACGATTGAAGAAAAGTCTCGAAAATCGTTATAATAATACATTCAGTAGCGTATATTTCATAAGTGTTATCTACTAATTTAATCTTAATATCAAATAATATTCAAAATACACTTGACATTTGTTTCTATTTTAAACACCCAACCCGATATTGTGTAAATATTATGTTTTCGTCTGCGCGTATATATTATTATTTGAAGCATAATTTTTAGCCTGTATGAAAATAGGTTAGGCCTCTTGCATAAATAAGGTATTCATTGGGAAAACACCGAATTTCCACGGTTAGCATTTAGCCCTCAAAGACCTCGGGCGTACTTATACATTTCCTAGTACAAAGAAGCCATTCCTGGTTTTCATGGTCTGGGAAACCCGCGTTCCACATTTCTCATAACTTATTCATGATTTTCATACCCCCTTTTTGAAATTCCTCTTGTGTTATTGTAAGGAGAAGAGTGGAGTGGGAGGGAGGGAGAGCCCCCCCCCCCATCACACGCAAGAGAGAGTGAGAGGGAGGAAGGGAGGGAAAGAGAGAGCTAGAAGAGAGTGAGAGAGAGAAAAATGTGTGTGTGTGATATATATATATATATATATATATATATATATATATATATATAGAGAGAGAGAGAGAGAGAGAGAGAGAGAGAGAGAGAGAGAGAGAGAGAGAGAAAGAGAGAGAGAGAGAGAGAGAGAGGGGTAAGAGAGAGAGAGAGAGAGGGAGAGGGAGAGAGAGAGAGAGAGGGAGAGAGAGAGAGAGAGGGAGAGAGAGAGAGAGAGAGAGAGAGAGAGAGAGAGAGAGAGAGAGAGAGAGAGAGAGAGAGAGAGAGAGAGAGAGAGAGAGAGAGAGAGAGAGAGAGAGAGAGAGAGAGAGAGAGAGAGAGAGAGAGAGAGCGCAAACGCGAGCTACCCCCAAGTTCCTAGGCGGTTCGTGTTGTTTCTTCGGTGGGCTTTACGACGCCGTAAAAGTGTTGTTAGGGTGATACCCTGCTAGTCCCGGAACCCCACCTGGGGTCGTACCCCGTCACCCTGCATTAGCCCACTCGTCTCCCAATCTCCTCCATGTATCGCTAACGACGACTATTCTCTGAACACGTAAAAAGGAACAGTGAACATAACGACTTCCATCGGATTTTAGCCAGAAGTCGTAACGGCGTCCAAGGAGAATTTTTTCAGAACACAAAAACGACCCAAGATTAAAACAGAAATGCTCAAAGCACAGAAACGGAAAAGAAGGACGGCGTTTTTGCGGCCTCACATTTATGAGTTCATTCGTTGAACTTCATAGGATCCTTGGACGATAAGAATTCACTACATAAAAGTTCTAAGTCCCACCTAGCAACAAAAGACTGAGAACCCATGGTTTTTCCAATGGGCAAAAGTAGTAATACATAAACCAAACCAAATAATCCAACAAAACTAGGTTTGATATATGCACGCCTAACTGGTTCCAAAGTCCTAAAGGAATCCCTAAATCAATTCAAGTCAAGGAAATGCGAATATTAAAACTGCAAAGAGTATACTTGAGGAAGTGCGGGAGTTTCGTTAGCTAGGGAGCATCATCACTGAACACAATGATAGTAGTGCTGAAGTCGATAGAAGATTAGCACTTGCTAAACAAGCATTTTAACTAATAAGCATATAAGCATGAATACCAAAAAAGTGGACTCTTTACGGGAGGAAAAGTTGGACTCTCCACAAAAGGGACAAATAAATGGAAATGTAGGTTTGCGCAGAATCACCAGAACAAGTTGGACTGAACAAAATACTTCGTGGATGTTCTGCATCAAAAGCAAAATTCTTATCAAGGCCATAGAAAGAAGGAGTATAAAAGTACTTGGACATATCATAAGGCGCAATAACTACACCACAAATATATTTGAAGGTACGGTCATTGGTCATAGGGGAAGAGGAAAGGTCTAGAAAATACTTTCTTGAAGACGTCGGGCATCTTATGGATTTCGTTGGGTATTGTGTTTCGACAAGACCTGCATTGGAACGAACACAATGGTTACAACAACAAGGCCTAGCCTTTAGACCGTGTTGATGATGATGTATTATTTGGTTTGGAAAACTAAGGTCGGGCGTTTATCGAATTGCACCACAGGTGGTTCGAGCTTTAGTGTCAAACCCCGTATAAACTCCGGAGTGATTAGGGCTTGTGTTTTAGTTAGTGGAGCAGGTGTGTGTCTGTATGAAGCCTGTCTGTCCGTCTGCCCTTAATCACATCTGCCAGTTCTCTCCCCGAACCTATCACGGCTCAAAATAACACTGTCACTAGCTGATCTCACAAACAGGCCAGCTGTCGGAGCGAATAAGCTCGGGCATGGGAGGAGGTGGAAAAAAAAAATATAAACGATTTCTCCAGTGTAATTGGAAAAGCGCTAAGCCCACGTTGAAATAATTCTAATTCAAAAAAGTCCGTCACGTAGAAGCTGCGTTAACCAATCAGATTTCCCACGGATCGGCATAACACACTTCTCATCTTATCTCACCTTATATTATCTATTTCCAAATAAATGTCCGACCAGTAAAAGCTATTTATTTATTTATTTGGTGTCAGGCACTTTATAGCGATTCACTTCATTTATCACACAAATCCAATGGTAAAAATACTCCAAATTATTGAATATAGCAAATATAAATATATAGTTGCCACTGGACGATATCACTAGTGGAAAATAAAATAAGAACTAACTAAATAAGAAGTCCGTCCCACAGGTGCTGCGTAATCTAAGCAGATGTCCCACGTTAAGTTTTACAATATAGAAATCCGCCTGCTAATAACAGGAGTAGTAAGGAATCTCTAAACCAATTCATGGGGGACGAACAGTTACGGAAACGGCCGAACTAGCTTTCGGCGGAGTGTCCCGAATATAGCCGACTTCTGCCGACCACACACACAATAAAAACTCAAATATCTCGGTTAATAATGACGATACAGAATAATAAAGCATAGAACAATATTTATAGTAAATGTAATTTGCAATAAAATTGATTATATGCAATTCTTGGATCCGACGCATAATAACGGAGATATTTCGAATTTTCAAAATTCCTCCCTCTAGACCCCCCCTCCCACTGGTCCGATTTCAACCATTAATGAACTTGATCTTTCTTTTTACATAAAACTGTTAAATTTTGAGTATGGTAACGATCAAACAAAAACTGTGACCGCTAGAGCGTTAACAGACAAATATATATACGGGGTGGTTAGGGGTGGTGTATATATATATATATATATATATATATATATATATAAAACTTTGATATGTGCATATTTGCCGAAAAATCAATAGGAAACGAAATATCGCTATTTTTAATTTCAGACCTCCATTATAACCCCCACTCCTGTTCGTCTCAGAGAATATTAATATAGCCTAAAGTCTAAGTTGGGTTAGTAGTAATACACATACTAAGTTTTATAAAATTTGGTTCAGCCGTTTATGCGTGAAAAGGTAAAAAAACAGACACCAGTGAAACAAATTGCAGAGATATAGCATGTGAAACGGAAAAGTAAATTTCGAGAAAAAAAATCAATGTACAGACAAAGGTTGCAATTATATATATATATATATATATATATATATATATATATATATATATATATATATATATATATATCCTGAGTAGAATCGATGAAAATTTTTCCAATATCGTGGCGAGAGTATCACCTCAATAGCTGATTTCCCTCATGGGACATGGATTAATTAATCGATTTTTTACCTATCCGCTAATGAAGAGCCAAGGCCTGTCACACGTCTTAGTGTGCATTAACATATTAAAAAATACAAATAAATTAAGAACAAAAAGTAATCTCTTTCTCTCGGTCTAAGGGCCAGAGAGGATATTAAGTTGGAATTTAAAGCCATAAATATTAGAAAGGGGAAACAAAATCTTGGAGTGGAAATTCTACTGCCGGCCTCCGAACGGAGTTTTACAACTAGCCCACACATAAAAACCAGTTAAAGCACACTTTAAGGCACTTCCAGCTCAGGGAACTATGGGACTTAAGTCGGCTCCTTACTTGAGTCTCTATTACTCATTCAACTAGGCCCGACTCAAGGAATAGTATATGCCATCACTAGCCATGTTTATTTCGGGAGATAATGTAACAGCCTAGGCGATGGTATGTTTCCATATGTCAACCTGGAAGAAAGTTGAATCTTAATTATAACAAAATTTATTGCTCTATATATATCAAATACTCTATTAAATAACTGAATAAAAACTACTCTAAAGTTTTTTGCAAATGCCCAATGCAACTAAGTTTCACTAGTTCCAGTCTGTATACGATCTACAGAAAACCTTCCGAATTGGCAATTTTTAGTCAATTAGTCATCATCTTCAAACAAACTGCATAGATCCTAATCTCGGCATGTATTTTTAGAATATTCTGAAACATTCAAACTAACAGATATTTATATATTATACATTTATCTTCAATTTTAATTAGTCTGAATTTTAAGTTTCAACCAATCTACTTCCTATCCTAAATTCCAATTAGTCAGAATCTTAAGTTTCAAACAATCTACTTCCTATCCTCAATTTCAATTAGTCACAATCTTAAGTTTCACGCAATCTACTTCCTAATTTAGTCAGAATCTTAAGTTTCAAGCAATCTACTTCCTATCCTCAATTCCAATTAGTCAGAATCTTAAGTTTCACGCAATCTACTTCCTATCCTCAATTCCAATTAGTCAGAATCTTAAGTTTCAAACAATCTACTTCCTATCCTCAATCCCAACTAGTCAGAATCTTAAGTTTCACGCAATCTACTTCCTATCCTCAATTCCAATTAGTCAGAATCTTAAGTTTCAAACAATCTACTTCCTATCCTCAATCCCAACTAGTAAGAATCTTAAGTTTCAAACAATCTACTTCCTATCCTCAATTCCAATTAGTCAGAATCTTAAGTTTCAAACAATCTACTTCCTATCCTCAATTCCAGATTTGTTTGAATCTTCAGTTTTAGGCAATCTACCACCTCTCCTCAATTCCAATTAGTCAGAATCTTAAGTTTCAAACAATCTACTTCCTATCCTGAATTCCAATTAGTCACAATCTTATGTTTCAAACAATCTACTTCCTATCCTCAATCCCAATTAGTCAGAATCTTAAGTTTCAAGCAATCTACTTCCTATCCTCAATTTCAATTAGTCAGAATTTTCAATTTTAGTCAATCTACCATCTCTCTTCAATTCCAATAAATCTGAATCTTCCATTTTAGGCAATCTACTTCCTACCCTCAATTCCAGATTTGTTTGAATTTTCAGTTTTAGAAAATTTACATCCTCTCCTCAATTCCAATTAGTCAGAATCTTCAATTTTGGCAATCTACCTTCTCTCCTCAATTCCAATTAGTCAGAATCTTCAATTTGAGGCAATCTACCTCCCCTCCTCAATTCAAATTAATCTGGAATTTTATCTCCAGGCCATATACCACCTCTCCTTAATTCTAATTGGTCTGAGACGTCATTTAAATGCAATCTACTTATTCTCCTCAATTGAAATTAGTCTGAATCTTCAACTTCAGGCAATCTAGTTCCTCTCCTTAATTTTCAGCTTCAAGCCATCAACCTCTTCTCCTCAATCCAAATTATTCTGAATCTTTAGCTTAGGGCCATCTACTTCCTCTCAATTCCATGTCATCTACAGGCAATCTATCTCCTCCCTTCAAACAAATTTGTCTGAATCGTCTTCTAAAGGCAATCCACCTCCTCTCCTCAAATAAAATTAATTAAAACTCAATTACAAATTGACTCTCTTCAGTACTTGTCTTTCAGTTTTGAACCTCACGTTCCTTGCAATTCTTCTGTATTTCTACTTTTAGACAGTTAGTCTAGATACTCTACTCAACCCCGTCTATTTTGAATGTACAATCTTGAGTAAAGCAGTCTAAATCCTCTCCTCAATTTCTTCTATCTTTATTGTAAAATCTTTAGTGGGCCAGTCTAGTTACTCTCCTCAAGGTTTCAGAGCCAGTTCGTTGCTCATCCTAAGTCCACTATTCATATCGCGAGCCTTCAAAAAGTCGGTCTAGATCGATTCCCTAATTCCTAATGTTCTTTATCTCCAGTCATTCACCTGCAGTCTTCCAAATGACTATAACTAACTTTTGTAAATTCTGCCTAACTCGGTCAGCCTATATATTCACTAACTTATTGGAATAATCCTTTATTCTTAATATTTTGCCCAAAGATAGGAGATGCATCTTCTTTCTCTTCTTATAACGTCTACCTTTAAGGCTGTGTAGTGTTTATTTTATAGCTAATTGTACCAAATGTGTTTTTGTTTTTTTGTGGCGTGTAAATCCTATACCAACTGCATTACATTTGATGCCAAAATTCGATTGAAATTTCTCCTGAATACCATCTGTCTAGAATCGAAACCAGAGCGTTTACGATCATTTTTCAACATAGTAGGGATTTTTGAAATGTGTTTCCCAACTTCTGTTGCATTTAAGCCCTACGTGACTAAATATGAAATATTACAGTCTATTCATTGCATCAGAAGCTCGAGATTAAATTCAAATTTATATGACGGTTGAATAGAAAAATGACTCGGACAGTTATAATAATTTAGGGGGTCAAAAGACTTTCGACAAGTCTCTGAAAAGTCTTCATCAGTTTCGGAACAATTAGCTGTAATTTATTCTTGGCAACTCTTAATCTGGGCAACTCCTCGGCCCTATTTAGTATTCCACGGACGAGAGAACAGGGAGGGGGGAGCCTATGGAGATTTTTAGAATTTCATAATTTTTTTTTTTTTTAATACCGTCACAAGGACAACCAATGCTGCAGCCTCGAGAGGGGGACCCATTTGAAAGTCGATTAGTTAAGTGGATTATCGATGTCCCTTTTATTCAAAATTATAATATTCTCCAGAGGGAGAGAGGGGGAGTAAGGCTAGTCGGAACTCGAGGGGGGAATGGCCCCCCAGAGGGAGATTTTTATGAGATCTTACGGTTTCCTATCCGTCCCCCTAACCCCCCCCCCTCTTTTCCAATATAGCCGCTATGAATTTTTCATTTTCTTTCGAATATGGTTTTATGAAGCCCAGCCAGTGGCTAGGAGAGAGGGCCGTATTCCCGAAGGCCAGGAAGCGGGAAGGTTTTCGGGGAGGAAGCCCAGGTTATAATAACAGGAATAAAATTTAAGAGGGGAAATATTATGAATTTCCTGCTGGAATTCTTGCGGGGCGGTAGACTCTTAAGCTAACCCCCCCCCCCACCCAACGATCTCCTCGTGTGCCTCCGGCATTTCATAATAAATTTTATTGCGTAAAAGGGGTTTATATCCCCCGACAATAATGTCAAGGCACAATAGACATTTTTCTGTCGTAATCCGAACTTTATAACTCCACAATGTCATTCACAGGCCCATTAATACCGGCGACCATATAAATATTATACTAAACGATTGAGAAACATTGTGCAACCACGATTTTTAAAAAAATCCCATTTCCCTCGAGAGGTTCAGCAATAGATAAATCTACTAACTTTACACTTTTTTTTTATTTGGATTGTCCTCCACATCGATGGAGATTGGCAAGATCTCTGGGGGTAGTTAGAATAATATATTTATCCCTTCATGGTATATTTACATCTTGGTTGTACTTTATTTGTATATATGGAAAATTTTCCTTAAATATCTGAGTGTTTCTCATATCCGTGATTTGTCTAAATGAATATAATAGAAGTTATCCCCTTTAAATCTTTTAGCAGATTCCCCTTAAGAGAAATCAGCTATTGAGGTCTTACTCATGACGGAATTTTCGAAATCTCCATGTCCATCGATTATACCTAGTAGATGACGAAAATGAGGTCCGTTCAAAACTGTATATATATGTATATATATATATATATATATATATATATATATATATATATATATATTTGTCTGTTACCGCTCTAGCGGCCGCAATTATTGTTTGGTCGTTACCAAACTCGATATTTAGTTGTTTGATGTAAAACGAAAGATAAAGTTCGTTGACGGCTGAAATCGGACCAGGGGAGGGGGGTTTAGAGGGGGAGAATTTTGAAAATTCGAAATATCTCCGTTACTATAAGTGTGATCAAAAATATGTATTTGAAAATGTTTATTGTTTTAGATATGTTAGTATTTTTGGAATTATTGGCTTCTGTCAGTTAATAGTTCTGTCATATCGTGGGGTATGTGAAGGTTTTTCATTGGAAGTAGTTTTTCAGTATGTGTTTTATAGTTAGGTGTTTGTTGCACTATTTGCATATAGGGTTGTCTGTTCTTGTCATTTAATGCCTATGTGTGACCGATCCTGAGTCTGGCAAGAATTACTTCCTCTCGTCTAGTACTCCTATGGCTCGATGGCCAATTCTTAATAGTTCTTTTGATACTCCGGAAGTGGTTGTTTACTTCCATGTTCTTTGTTTAGAATACAGTGGCGTATATTTCTCACTATGTTTTCTTGTGTGGCAAGTTTGTTTTTGTGGCCTGCCAGCCAATATAGGATGATGATTGTATTTTGGTATGTGTGTTGTAAATTTACACTTAACACCACCGTGAATACTAAGTGAACAAATACAAATAGTAATGAGAAATCTTTCAGTCAATTTGCAGTTTAACTCTTCAGTTCCTAATGCACCCTCCAGGGTGCACCTCTTTTTTTTCTTTTCTTTTAAATGTTCAACTCGTTTATTTATCTTTAAAGCCCTTCAAGCACACTTCAGTATCTATAGAAGGTGCCACAGCCTGCCCAAGCCACTAGAATGCTCTCACGAATGAGTATAACCTTCCAAAATCACTTACCTTCATGTTTTCAAGTGTGATCAGAGCAGCCTGTTGATTTTCAGCCACCATGTCAAACAAAACGTAAGAACTCGCTTTTTTTTGTGTTTTGTTATTATTGAAATAGTTACTGCTTCCAACCGTATCAAAAAAACTGGAGAAAAACACAAAATACTTACTCAAACAATCGTGACTAAAATTAGCTATAATTTTGAAAACACTTTTTTTTCCATAAATTTGGATGCATAGCATATGGAAAAACTAAGTGGAAACAAAGTTACAATCGTGAATGCAATATAGGAATTGGAGAGTTAATAACCTCCACAACGGAAGGCATCTGAATTGCAAATAAACAGGTCAGCCAACCTCTCAGGGCAGAATAGATAGATAGAAATATATTCCTTAAGGGAAATCTGCTAAAATGAACAGCGCAAAAATAGCAGAGCATCAATAGTTTAACAAGATTGATTCAATAACATTTTACTATCCGACTCATGGTAACGAAAGTAATTCGAATTTTGGAGTCTCTTCCTCTAAAACCACCACTATTCCAGTCAGACCTGGTTTCAGCCAACAACAAATACGGTCTGATCCTTAGTGTTGACTGAAACATATCAAGCATGTAACAGAGACCAAGTAAACATCTTCGAAACAAGAACGTAAAATTTTAATCGATGACGTCATTATGCAACGAATTTGCAAGTATCTTGCATAGAAATGGTCTATTGAAAACAATATTTGGTATTTAGGCTTAGAATGGCGTGGTTCATGATATAACAGATTATTGTTAATAAGACATGAGTAGGAGTGGGGGTTTACTGAAGGATTAAAACTACGGGTATCAAAATCAAATATCTCCGTTAATATTATTCTTAGAGAAAATATGAATATAACAACATTTATAGAAAATTAAATTTACAATAACATTTATTCTGTACACTTTTTCGATCCGACGCACAGGTAACGATGATATTTCTTGTTTTCGAAATTTCCTTCCTCTGCACTGTCTGGATCCAGCCGGTAACAAAATTGAATTTTCATTATTACATAAAATGCTAATAATGGAGTTTTGTGACGATTAAACAAAACAACCGACACGTATATATATATATATATATATATATATATATATATATATATTTATATATAATTGTGTTGATGTTTTCGACCAGGTTATATTTATATATGGTGTTGTTATATTTCGAGAATCTTTATTTTCTCTTCTTCAGGGCTGTAAAATTACATGTACTACTTTATAATATTGCACATTGTTATTACATATTATTTTAAAAGGGTGTTTTTTTTTAGCAGACTTCCCTTAAGGGAAATCAGCTATTGAGGTTGTACTCATGACGGAATTTTCAAAATTTTTCTTCAAATGTCCATCGAACCTACCAAGTAGATGACGACAATGAGGTCCGTTCAAAACTGTATATACATATCTATATATATTTGTCTGTTACTCTAGCGGTCGCAATTTTTGTTTGATCGTTACCAAACTCGATATTTAGTCGTTTTATGTAAAAAGAAAGATCAAGTTCGTTAACGACTGAAATCGGACGACGGGGAGGGGGAGTTTAGAGGGGAGGAATTTCGAAATTCGAAATATCTCCGTTACTATACGTCGGATCGAAATTGTACAGAATCAATCTTATTGCAAATTAAAAGATTTTCTGTGCGAAATTGTACAGAATCAATCTTATTACAAATTAAATTTGCTATAAATATTGTTATGTACATTTATTCTCTATCTTGAATATTAACCGAGATTTTTGCATTTTTATTAAATCCTGGGCGGCTAACGGACAAAGTGTCTTTCCCTCCCAAAACTAGCTCGGCCGTTTCATTAACTGCTCGGCTCTCGTGATATTTCTCTATTGTAAAACTTCACGTGGGAAATCTGCTTAGTTTACGCAGCCCCTGCGTAACGGACTTTTCTTATTATTACTTACCAAGACTAAAGGTACCTACAAACTATTACACACGGTTATTGCACTAGGACTAGGGTTATAGTAAAAATACATAGTAACTATAGTATAACATAAGAATAACTTTAAAGAAATACAACAATAATTGTGATAACACACAAAAATAGCTGTTGTGTGATAATGAATATAACAATAAAAATAACAACTTAGGTACAACATAAGAATGACTTGAATATAACACAACAATATTTATAATTTAATATAAAAAAGCAATAATTATAATAGTACATAACAATAACTGTTGTAACATAATATAAGTGGCAATAACATAATAATCTTAACACAACGGGAAGATAGCTTTAACAAATTAAAGCAATAATTGTTAAAACACATAAAAATAGTTTTATCATGATATAACAACTACGGTCAAAAGGCTGTGACCCTGCAGTGTAAACAAAACAAGGAAGGTTACTATAACCCTAGTCCTAGTGCAATAACCATGTGTATTAGTTTATAGGCATCTTTAGTCTTGGTAAATAATAATAAGAAAAAACACACTTTTACAATAATGTGTAATAACAATGTGCAATATTATAAAGTAGTACCTGTAATTTTACAGCCCTGAAGAAGAGAAAATAAAGATTCTCGAAATATCGGCATAAACTAAGATTTTTTTCCCAACATTGACCAAAACTCCAAAAAGAATAACAACACCATATATATATATATATATATATATATAATTTTTAACCGGCCTCATTTTCGTATCTCATAGGAAGGATCGATGGGAACATTTTTCAAAAATCTCGTCTTGAGTACTAAAACCTCTTTTAAGTAATAAAAAGTCCGTCACGCAGGGGCTGCGTAAACTAAGCAGATTTCCCACGTGAAGTTTTACAATAGAGAAATCTACCTAGTAATAACCTATTCTCACGAGGACGAATAGTTAGTGAAACGGCCACACTAGCGCTAGTGCGCTCGGCGGAAACTTCCGAACATAGCCAACCACACTCACAATACAAATCCAAATATCTCGGTTAATATTAAAGATACAGAATAAATGTATAGAACAATATTTATAGTAAATTTAATTTGCAATAAGATTGGTTCTATACACTTTTTTGATCCGACGTATGGTAACGGAGATATTTCGAATTTTCGAAAATCCCCCCTCTAAACCCCCCCTCCCACTGGTTCGATTTTAGCCATTAACGAACTTGATCTTCCTTTTTACATAAAACGATTAAATTCCGAGTTTGGTAACGATCAAACAAAAATTGAGACCGCTAGAGCGTTAACATACATATATATATATATATATATATATATATATATTATATATATATATATATATATATATATAATTTTGAACGGACCTCATTTTCGTCATCTCCTGGGTAGGATCGATGGACATTTGAAGAAATTTTTCGAAACTCGCGTCATGAGTACGACCTCAATAGCTGATTTCCCTTAAGGGAAATCTGCTAAAATTGTTTAAATAGAATCCTCTTATAGGGGGGGGGGCATGAGTCCCCCCTCGCAAAAACCAATTATTCAATTTTATTGCCTTCCATTTGCTTGAACTCGTTAAATGTCTACTTTCCCCCCACTCCTCCCATTCAGATAATATCAGGAAGGGTAAGGCAAGAATAATACGTCATTTGCTTGGATCTCGGGGGGCAAAATCGCTTTTAAACGGTCCATTTAGCGATATACGCTTCTGCGCCATGCATAAACGGCTGCCATTTTGCTTGGAAGTTATTGCCCGCCACCGCTACCCAAATAATCTTCTGAATCATTTCATATTAAGCCAAACGAAATTAGCTCCGGATCTAATATATTACGGCATAATATATATAATACTATATAACGTGCAACATTAGATGAAATCGCAACTCGGTGCAGTTCCTTGTGGAGGACATTCGATAAGGGCTAACGGGACGGAATAAATCCTCTGAAAAAATAAAGTCCGTCACGCAGGGGCTGCGTAAACTAGCCAGATTTCCCACGTGAAGTTTTACAATAGAGAAATCTGCATACTGGTAACACTTAATACCACCGTGAGTAAATACAAACGGTGATGGGAAATCTTTCAGTTAATTTTAATAAGCTCCCAACGGAAACGGCTTCTGAATTGTAAACAAATAAGTCTGGCAACCACTCAGAGCTGAACAGATAGATAGACATATTCTTCACCGCAAAGAAAAACAATTACTGATTTATAGTATATCGGAATATAACACATTAACTTTATTGCAAACTATTTACTATATCTAGTACTGCAAATTTATCATGAATCATTATTATTTATATTTTAAAAACTCAAGTTTTAGCAATGCAAGAAGAAGCTAAAAGAAGGGGTGGGGCGGATGAACGGTTAGAAGCTAACACGAGAGCCGAACAGTTACGGAAACGGCCGATTTAATCCGGAAACTTATGACAATAACCGATCTCATCTCGTCCGTTATCCACACACACTTAATAAAAATGTAAATGTCTTGGTTAATATTCAAGATAGAGAATACATGTATATAACAATATTTATAGACAATTTAATTTTCAATAGATTGGTTTTATAGAGGTTTCCGATCCGATGTATAGTGACTGTTAACGCTCTAGTGAGTGGTCGCAATTTTTGTTTGATCGTTACCAAACTCGACATTTAATCGTTTTATTTAAAAAGAAATATCAAGTTCGTTAATGGCTGAAATCGGACAAGTGGGAGGGGGGGATTTCTAAAATTCGAAATATCTCCGTTACTATCCTTCCTATCAAAAAATTGTATAGAATCAATCTTATTGCAAATTAAATTTGCTAAAAAAATTGTTATTTACATTTATTCTCTATATAGAATACTCACCAAAATATTTATTATTATTATTATTATTTATTAACGTCCACTTTTTGCAACTTAGGCTAATCGGGACGGGTTATCTACAGGTTACCACCCTTTTCTAGCCAGGGTGGGATTTTAGGACGTTATTTAATGAATTTCGTCACTAAATAATTTCCTTTGCCCAGGCAAGAATCGAACTCGCCACTCTAGGTTTACCATGTGAGATAAAGGTTAACGCTTTAACTCGCATGGCTAACCTGAGCCCCCAAAATATTTACATTTTTCAGTTTTCAGCCTTCAGGAAACCCCTAATTCTACTCGTGTTACATAAACAATACTGTTATGTAATTAAACACTTTGTTCAAAGCTTAAATACCAAATATTGTTATCCAGAGACCTTTATTATAATTGAGAGATGCAAATATGTTCTTATGACCCCCCCCCCTCCCACAGTATAAAATTCTTGGAGTACCAAAATTTGATTGATTAATATAAAAATTATTCTGATTCATTATAAATTACAGTACTTGGTTCAGTACATAATTTTCTATAAAACAGTTTATTCTGATTTGTTTCAGTTATTGTTTTTTTTTTCCGGTGAGCCATTGGCAGACCTTTTTGTTTACATTTGAGACACTTCCCGTCGGCTGGGGAAGATTTCTTCTTACCGTTTGTATTTATTCACTTAATATTCACAGTGGTGATGTGCAGTATGTAGGTTTTAGCAGATTTCCCTTAAGGGAAATCAGCTATTGAGGTTGTACTCATGACGGAATTTTCGACATTTTTCTTTAAATGTCCATCGATCCTACCTAGTAGATGAAAATGAGGTCCGTTCAAAACTGTATATATATATATATATATATATATATATATATATATATATATATATATATATATATATTTGTCTGTTACCGCTCTAGCGGTCGCAATTTTTGTTTGATCCTTACCAAACTTCATATTTAAGCGTTTTATGTAAAAAGAAAGATCAAGTTCGTTAACGGCTGAAATCGGACCAGTAGGAGGGGGGGTTTAGAGGGGAGGATTTTCGAAAATTCGAAATATCTCCGTTACTATAAGTCGGATCAAAAGATTGTATAGAACCAATCTTATTGCAAATTAAAGTTACTATAAATATTGTTCTATATATTAATTCTCTATCTTGAATATTAACCGAGATATTTGCATTTGTATTCTGCGTGTGCTCACCAATAGGCTATGTTCGGAATTTCCGAGGAGACCTCTGGCGGCCGTTTCCATAACAATCGTCCCTCTGAATAGGTTTTGAGGTTAGGTTAACTGTTTTTTCTGCTAGAAACTACTGGGTTATTACGCCCTAAATAATGTTTTTTAGGTTTAGAGGTTTCTTACTACTACAGTTGTTATTAGGCAGATTTCTCTATTGTAAAACTTCACGTGGGAAATCTGCTTAGTTTACGCAGCCCCTGCGTGACGGTCTTTTTCTATTATTATAATCAGTTGGGAAATCTTTTTTGTTTACGCAGCGTATGCGTGACGGACTTTTATATTAAATACATCAAATTTTACAGTTCGACTCTCTCACAGTCCATCCATCGAGTTCTTCGCTAATGATTGCAAAACTTTCATTTCTGCGAACGGGTAGTAAAAATCCTTTATTATAAAAAAATAAAATATGCACTAGCGATTTTATAAAAATAATTGGAGGTCTATATTCGAGAAGCGATGCGACCACAATATTTCCGTGGTCATAGGAACACACAGAGCACCGCCATGAGGGACGAACACTCCATTTGGTGACAATCAATTATAGCAGTATGTTCCCTCCTCTGTTGGAGCTATCTCTCTCATAATCGGTTGGTTGAATTTGGTTAATTGTAGCATTGTGGCCAAGTTGATGGTTCATTGTGAGCCCCCATATCTACCACCACCACCACACTAACACAACCACACCAGGCACTAACCCCACATACATCTCCACCAACTCACGTGTCATATTCTACTCTATTATTATACCCTCATGCATCGTGCTTGATGTGTTTAATGGACAGAGGGAGCGGTGGCAACCAACACTGTAATGGCGGGAAGCTTTTTAAAGGCAAGAACAAGAGAGCATTAGTCTGAAATATTTACTATCTTTATGGAAAGATGAGGGGAAATAACACACGTCACTATTTGAGTTCTCCAAAGAATCAAGTATATTGAATTGATTAAGCAACATATAATACACTTTATAGATATAGAGGTTGAACAAGAAACAAAAGGAAACTTAACTTTATAAAATAATTTAGCGGCAAGCCAATAATATATATACAATAGAATAATCGATCGGTCCTATATTGTGTGAGTACTCATTTAATAATTTGCGTAGATAATGCTAGCATTATTAGAAGTAGGTACCTGCGGGAAACATATACTTTCCTTGAAGTGGAGTCTTCTTCCGTTGTTATTTTAGCAGATTTCCCTTAAGGGAAATCAGCTATTGAGGTTGTACTCATGACGCGATTTTCGAAATTTTTCTTCAAATGTCCATCGATTATACCCAGGAGATGACGAAAATGAGGTCCTTTCAAAACTGTATATGTATATATCTATATCTATCTATATATATATATATATATATATATATATATATATATATAAATATATATATATTTGTCTGTTACCGCTCTAGCGGTCGCAATTATTGTTTAATCGTTACCAAACTCGATATTTAGTCGTTTTATGTAAAAAGAAAGATCAAGTTCGTGGAGAGGATTTTCGAAATATCTCCGTTAGAATACGTCGGATCAAAAAATTGTATAGAACTAATCTTATTGCAAATTACATTTGCTATAAATATTGTTCTATACATTTATTCTCTATCTTGAATATTAACCGAGATATTTGCATTTTTATTAAATTTGGGCCGATAACGGATGACGAACGGGTTTCCCGCCAAAACCTAGTTCGGCCCTTTGCCACAACTGTTCGGCTCTCGTATGGAGATTTCTCTATTGTAGAACTTCACGTGGAAAATCTGCTTAGTTTACGCAGCCCCTGCGTGACGGACATTTCTGTGTTCCCTATAAGATTCTGTCTTCTAGCTGGTTGCGGTATATGATGGTAGCTTTGCGGGAGATGAAATATTGACTATACTCTGCAACGGGTGAATCCCAAGAACTGAACTGTATCTTTGTAACAAGCCGATGCCTTCTTGAGCTGCAACGTAGTTTCCGCTGTAGGCCACAGCCTTGGTGATCTGCATGTGTGTGGCGGGTTTATGAACTCAGCGAGCGCGGGAAATTCAAATTCAAATGACGGCTGAACAAACACCGTCATCATTAATTCAAAAATAATGAATACAGAGAATGAAAAAATGTTTATATATATATTTTTGTTAAAATTAAGCACATGAAAGATTAAAGGGAGTTAATCACATATTTAAGAACTTCTAAGGAGATGAAAGGAGCCGAACGATGGTCTAGCTAGTTTTCGGTAATACTTGTCCTGGATCTAAACGTGTGCAGATAATCCCGTTTGAAGTTTACCGCCCGGCTATAAAAGCGGCTCAGCTCGTCCCAAGAGTTAGTTCTCAGCTTTCATCTAGTGAATAACAGTGCGTTCAATAGCACTTAGTTGCAGTGCAGCAATGTGTTTTATGAGAAGAACAGTGCTCTACCGCGTTTATGAAAAGGACAGGGCAGTGGCTCTATCTTTGCGAAGATCAGTGCAGTGCCGTGTTTTTGTGAACTTCAGTGATCGTGAGTGAGTTATTGGACTGTGTAATAAGAAGAACAGTGAAGCTATCAGTGCAGACTGTGAGTGATAATTATGAATAATTAACCAAGTGTATAGTGCATTTTAAAATAAATTGTGCAGTGATAAAAACTCTGAAGCTAAGGTGTGTTTAATTTTGCAGTCCAAAAGACTCTAATAAACAACGTTTATTACTGATTTTGTAAAAATATTTTTAGCATATTGAATATGACGAAATTGAGTTCAGTTCAAAATGGTATACATATATATTTTTCTGTTAATGCTCTAGCCACCGTTATTTTTGCTTTATCGTTATCAAACTCGATATGTAAGCGTTTAATGAAAAAAAGTCCGTCACGCAGGGGCTGCGTAAACTAAGCAGATTTCCACATGAAGTTTTACAATAGAGAAATCTGCCTAATAACAGCTGTAGTAGTAAGAAACCTCCAAACCTATTCACGAGGGACGAATAGTTACAAAAACGGCCGCCAGAGCTCACGGCGGGAAGTCCGAACATAGCCACTGCTGCCGAGGACATGTAGAATACAAATGCAAATATCTCAGTTAATATTCATTCTATACAGAATAAATGTATAGAAGAATATTTATAGTAAATTTAATTTGCAATAAGATTGAGTTTGTAATATTTTTCGATCCGACGAATAGTAACGGAGATACTTCGAATTTTTGAAAATCCTCCCCTCTAAACCCCCTCTCCCACTGGTCCGATTTCAGCCATTAACGAACTTGATCTTTCTTTCTACATAAAACGACTAAATATCGAGTTTGGTAACGATTAAATAATAATTGCGACCGCTAGAGCGGTAACAGACAAATATATATATACAGTTTTGAACGGACCTCATTTTCGTCATGACATGGACATTTGAAGAAAAATTTCGAAAATCGCGTCATGAGTACAACCTCAATAGCTGATTTCCCTTGAGGGAAATCTGCTAAAAAACTAAAGATCACGCTCCTTAATGGCTTAAATCGGACAAGTAGGAGGAGGGGTTTAGAGGGAGAGAATTTAGAAAATGGAAAACTTCTCCGTTATTATACGGCCTCCGTTGTTGAATTCCGCCAAAAACGCCATTAGTCCAGAACATTCTACTCTTCCGTTGAAAGAGGATATAGTTGATCATCTGTAAATTAGTATAGATAGCATTCCTGATATTCAAGGAATTTATTTAAAAAAATATCAATTTTTTTCTCCTTCTTGGAATGACGATAAACGGTTTACATTTAATTTACCAACAATGTGTTTTTTGATTATTGGGATTTTTGCTAGCAACCCTTCAATTTATTGACAATTCGGTTAGGAGCCTACTGATCTTTGCCTATATGATCCCATGAAAACCTGTTCACTGATGTGAGAGGAAGAGACTATTCCACTATCTCTCATGACGGAATCAACCCCCGAACACACTCTGGCTCATTTCGGGAGATGGATGCGGGAATTAGGGAGACGAGTGGACAATAAATAGAGAGAGAGAGAGATGAGGTAAGGCATTAAAAAGGGATTGAGGTCAAGTGTTGTTGGTTCGAGGCCGGTTATTGAGGAAGCAGGAGGAATCTAGCACTAACTGCAGGCAGATGTGGGCAGCTCCCGATGCACCCTGATACAGATGCACTCAGGCTAATATGCACTTATCGACTCACAATACCATTAATGGAATCTGTGAAGATTAAACAACATATATGCAGAAAGAAATAAAATAAAAGTCCGTCACGCAGGGGCTGCGTAGACTAAAAAGATTCCCCATGTTGAGATGTGCAATAGGTAACCATACATGCTGGTAACACCACCGTGAATGTTGAGTAAATAAATACGAACTGTAATGAGAAATCTTTCAGTCAATTTACAAGTTAATAATCTCTACAACGGAAAGCTGCAGAATTGTAAGCAAACAGGCCAGCCAGCCTCGTAGCGCTGAACTGATAGATAGACCGGAAAGGCAAACAATTAATGAAATGCATCCAAATATAACATATTAATTTTATTGAAAACAATTTACTAAAGCTAGTGCTGTAATTTGTAATGACTCAGAATCAGTTTTTATCTCAGTCACACAAATTTTAGCAGATTTCCCTTAAGGAAAATCAGCTATTGAGGTTGTACTCATGACGCGTTTTCGAATTTTTTTTTCAAATGTCCATCGATCCTACCCAGGAGATGACGAAAATGAGGTCCGTTCAAAACTGTATATATATATATATATATATATATATATGTCTGTTACCGCTGTAGCGGTCGCAATTATTGTTTAATCAAATTCGTTAACGGCTGAAATTAGACCAGGGGGAGGGGGGGTTACACGGGAGGTTTTTTGAAAATTCTAAATATCTCCGTTACTATACGTCGGACCGAAAAAATGTACATAATCAATCTTATTGCAAATTAAATTTACTATAAATATTGTTTTATACATTTATTCTCTATCTTGAATATTAATAGAGATATTTGCATTTTTATTAAATCTGAGCGGCTAACAGACGAAGTGACTTTCCCGCCAAAAGCTAGTTCGGCCGTTTCATTAACTGCTCGGCTCTCGTGAAATTTCTCTATTGTATAACTTCACGTGGGAAATCTGCTTAGTTTACGCAGCCCCTGCGTGACGGACTTTTGTATATATTTCTTTGTTAACGCTCTCTCTAGCGCCCGTAATTTTTTTTCCCGATCGTTACTAAATTGTATATTTTTCCGTTTTACCTAAAAATAAAGATCAAGTTCGTTAACTATTGAAATCTGACTTGGGGTGGGGGGTTTAGAGGGCAGAATTTTGAAAATTATAAATACCTTAGTTGTTATGCGTTGGATCGAAAAAGTGTATAGAACAAATCTTATTGCAAATTAAATTTTCTCAAAATGTTGTTATATGCGTTTTGATTCAATATCTTTTTTATTAACCAAAATATTTGCATTATTTTAGTTTTCGGCCTTCAGTAAATCCCGACTCCTACCCGTGTTATATTAACAATAAGCTGTTATATCATAAAGCACTTTATTTGAAGCATAAATAGCGGAGTGTGGGAGGGGGTGGGATTAGAGAGCACGATATTCGAAAATTCAAGATATCGTCGTTATTGTACGTCGGATCGAAAAAGTGTGTAGAACCAATGTAATTGCAATTCAAATGTTCTATAAATAGTGATTTATATATATGGTTTTTCACCTTGTTGATAATTAACCGAGATATTTGTATTTTTTAGTTTTCGGCCTTGAATAAACCCCCTCCTACTAGTGTCATATTAACAATACGTTTTTATATCATGAAGCACTTTAATCGAAGCTTAAATACCAAATATTGTTCTCGTTGAACTTTTAGTTTTTGTGGTAAATGCAAATACGTGACGAACATCTTCTTAGCTGACGCAGCCACTGTGTGACAGACTCTTTTTTTTGTTGGTTGCGAAGAACAACAATGATATAGCTGTTGTTGACGCCGTATACACAGGATTCAGGGTGGAACAATAATGTATGCAGAACGCGGGGTCAAAAGAAAATTACATCTATCTGTCCCCAGTTCCCATGCAAATATATTCCGTGAGTAAGTTAGCGTGGCTACCGTCGGCCAGGAGAACCGGGGAACACAAAAAACCTGCGGATAAATTACGTTAAAAGAGAAAAGAAAACACGGGGCAGTATTACAGTTCGGCCTTAGGTAAATATTTCTAAATTAGCAGGAGACATATTACCATTCGTTTACTCAACTGGATTCTACTCCGGAAAGGTTTGAAGGAACAACATGGAACATACCTGCAAAAAAAGAAAGAAAAATGATTATATTTCGTAAGTCCAAGAAAATAGCTTACATTCGTTATTTGTATGAGCTTCGGATTGTTGCCGATATTGCTCATAAGGTGAGTAAGTACATTATTATATAGTCTTGTTTTTGTCTTGATCAAAATGAGTAAGCCTACAGTCTTGAATTCGATTCCCCCCTGGGCAATAGGAATTTTCCTAGTGACAAACTCATTAAGTAAAATCCTCAGTCCCAGGTTGGCTAGAAAAAGTCCGTCAAGCAGGGGCTGCGTAAACTAAGCAGATTTCCCTCGTGAGGTTTAAAAATATATAAACCTACATATTGGCTAACACAACACCATGGCGAATATAAAGTGAATAAATACAAACAGTAATAAGAAATCTTTCCCATCCAGCGGGAAGCGTCTCAAATGTAAACAAACAGGTCAGCCAACGGCTCAGAGGAAAGAAAAACAATAACTGAAACATATCAGAATCTAACATATTAATTTTACTGAAAACTATTTACTATATCTTGTAGTGTAACTTATAATGAATCTGAATAATTTTTATCCCAGTGAATCAAATTTTAGTAGTCCAAGAACTTAGACGGGGGGTGGGGATGTCAGCAGAACATATTTGCCTTGGCATGTATCTCGCATACTAAAGGTCTCTTGAAAACAATATTTGGTATTTAAACCTCAAACAATGTTCTTCATTACATAATGGAGCATTATCTAAGTAACATGAGTAGAAGTGGTGGTTTCTGGTGGAAACTGAAAAATTCAAATATCTCGGTTAATACTCAAGACAGAGAATGAATGCATATGACAATATTTATAGTACTTTTAATTTGCAATAAGATTGGTTCTATACGATTTTCTGATACGGCGTTAGTAACGGGCATATTTTAAATTTTTGAAAATACCCTTATTTAACCCCCAACCATTAAGAACTTGATCAACCAATCAAAGGAAGCAATACGAAAACTGGAAATCATAAATCCGTAATGTTATTTGTTGCCATGCAAATGTATTAAAGGATAACAGGCTTTATAAATAATCAGAGAGTTGTCCCACAATGTACCTCATCACAAATTATTTTAGAGTGATATTTACGAGAAATATTCAGTAGTTTTATTTAATAATTGAATATTTTTGGAAGTATTCATCTCGAGTAAAAACACATCCGCCATTCATGAAGTTCTTTAATCATTTTTAAACTAGGCGAATTTTTTAATAGATTTGTTGCGTTCGGGAAGAGCGTTATAGCGTTTTACTCCTGAAAAAGATACGCTTTTCTCGAAATGTTTATGTCTGTGGTTGGGGGCCTGGAGATGGTTTATTGTTTGTCAATAACCGATTTAACTGTAAACATAATGGAGTGTGCTCCGACTATATCATGAACCATTTGGAAGTCGAATTCCAACGCTGTTCAAAATGATGAATGTTGATATAACTGCACGCTTCTGCTAGAATACAGCTGTCATGGCGTTCCCGCCCCGCTCAAACACAAGTATCATTCGGGACCAGCTAAATGTGTTAAGAAATTCAAAAAAGTCCGTCACGCAGGAGCTGCGTAAACTAAGCAGATTTCCAACGGGTAGTTTTACATTAGAGAAATCTGCCCAATAGCATCTGTAGTAGTCTAACGTTATTCACGAGGGACGAACAGTTACGGAAACGGCCGCCAGAGTCTCGGCGGAAAGTACCGAACATAGCCGACCCCTGCCGACCAGACACAGAATACAAATATCTCGGTTAATATTCAAGATACAGAATAAATATATAGAACTATATTTATAGTAAATTTTATTTGCATTAAGATTTATTCTATACAATTTTTCGATCCGACGCATAATAACGGACATATTTTGAACTTTCAAAAATCCTCCCTCTAAACCTCCCCTCCCCCCACGCACTGGTCCGATTTCAGCCATTAACGAACTCGATGTTTTCTTTTTTACATAAAACGATAAAATTCCGAGTTTGGTAACGATCAAACAAAAATTTGCGACCGCTAGAGCGTTAACAGACACCCAGACACATATATATATATATATATAATTTTGAACAGACCTCATTTTCGTCATCTCCTGGGTAGGATCGATGGACATTTGAAGAAATTTTTCGAAACTCTCGTCATGAGTACGACCTCAATAGCTGATTTCCCTTAGGGGAAATCCGCTAAAATGATATACACCCATTTTTTAGCAAATTTCCCTTAAGGGAACCCCATGACGCTTTTTTCGAAACATTTCTTCAAATGTCCATCGGTCCTACTCAGGATATGACGAAAATGAGGTCCGTTCAAAACTATATATATATTTGTCTGCTAACACTCTAGCGGTCACAATTTTTGTTTAATCGTTACCAAACTCGGTATTTAATAGTTTTATATCAGAAGAAAATTCAAGTTCGTTAACGGCTGAAATCGGGCCAGTGGGAGGGGTGGTTTTTATATTGCAAATTAGATTTACTATAAATCTTAAATATTAACAGAGATATTTGCATTTTTATTAAGTGTGTGCGGGAGCGATAACGGGCGAAATGAGACCGGCTGATGTGACTTTCCGCCAAACGCATGTTATATTTGATGAAGAAAAACGTTTTATATACTATGCGAACTGCTCAAACTGCTGTGAAATGTACTACTTGCGTGGGATAGTGCGACGCATTGCATTAAATAACTAAAGGCTATCGACTTCCACAACATTTTCAGCCACTCGAGCCTAGACGTTAGGATATTTATAAATGGGTGAGTTATCCGAGAGATGGCTAGACACGGAAAGACCTCGCTGCTTGGGGTTAACTGTTAATGTCCCGCTTCCAGGGTCAGTGGCTGGAGAAGAGTTGCAGACACTTGTTCCAGTCCTGGAGGCCTACGTGCTCCTGGCGAATCGTACATCACATATTTATCGGGCGCCCGTGACTCGAATGTGGTTATATCCCTCACGAGATCTTCCCCCGAATGCAGTGGAAGGGTTAATGCACACGTGGTATTTTGTATTATTTATGGGCGGGAGGGATGGGGGTTAGATGTCCGTGCTAGCTTATTCCACCCTCTTTTCCTTAGTTTATATGCGGCTTCATACCTAGCCCTACATGATATATTGGCCTACCAACTCCCGTGTACAATTCCGCTTTAATATTCTCTCCAAAGGCATGATTTCTTTGTGAATGCTTACGCGAATTCCCTCAAGAAAAAGGTACACTGTAATACAAACATTATTTTTGAAAAATAATGACATTTCTCTCAATATATATGGCCCAAACAATATTGCTGATTTTAAAAAAATACTAAGCAACATTTACGCAAACGTTTATACATATATAACTATATACAGTTTTGAACGGACCTCATTTTCGTCATCTACTAGGTAGGATCGATGGACATCAGAAGAAACATTTCGAAAAATCCGTCATGAGTACGACCTCAAAAGCTGATTTTCCTTGAGGAAATACCGCCGGCTAAAAAGCGGCTCAGCTCATACCGAGAGTTATTTTGTTCTCAGCTCTCTTCAAGTGATCAACAGTGCGTTCAGTACAGCCTATGTGAACAGTGTGTTTCAGTTGCAGTGCGGTAAAGTGTTTTATGTGAAGAACTGTGTTGTGCCGGGGTATGTAAAGAACAGCATAGTGCCGTGTTTAAGTAAAGGGAAGTGCAGAACCGTTATCATTGCGAAGATCAGTGCAGCTATCAGTGCATTGTTAAATGAATTGTGCAGTGATGAAAACAGATAAAGCTTGTGTGTGTTTAATTTTGCAATTCAAAAGAACTCTAATAAACAAAAACAATATAAATATACAAAAACATTTATAGGAAATAAAATTTCCAATAAGATTAGTTCTATACAATATTTACGTCCGACGTATAATAACGAAATCTGCTAATTTGTTCTGCCCAGAAGAAGGGTTACTTTACAGGTGTTTTAAATAAACAAAAAATCGATACGCTTGTATCATTTTGAGACAAATAGAAAAATCATATATCATCTCATAAAAATCTCAAAATCATTTCAATCTTAATAATCTATTAATTACCCATGATTATGCTGGCCAAGGGAAATCAGCTATTGTTATATACATGTTTCCTTTATACTGAATATTAACCGAGATATTTCAATATTTTAGTTTTCGGGCATGAGTAAACCACCACTCCTACACATGTTATATTAACAATAAGCTCTTATATTATGAACCACTCCATAATAATTTGTGAAGGATTTATAAATGACTATAAATATTATATATTAAATTATTATAAATAAATAACTCCTATAAAGAAATTATTAAAATAAATTCTCCTAGAGAATAGTTCTCATAGAAAAACATCAATGCCGTGGAAGTTAAGACCACGCACTTTCAGGAACTCTAAAGGGGGGGGGGATATTAAGCGATTTGAGTACTAACACCTAGTCATGGGATTTTCGTTTTTCAGACATTTTATCGCCTTCAGCAATTCCATGACCCCTTTGAATTTGCGGTTACATAAATTTATTAGTGGGGAAACGGAAAACCGAATTTTGTATGTTTTACCATTGCAACAGGTGGAAATCTGCTTAATTAACGCAGTCGCTGCTTGACGGACTTTTAGCAGATTTCCCCTAAGGGATATATATATATATATATATATATATATATACATATATTTGTCTGTTGCTCCTCTAACGGACGCAATTATTGTAAAATCATTACCAAACTCGATATTTAGTCGTTAAATGTAAGAATAAAGATCAAGTTCGTTAACGGCTGACATCAGACCAGGGGAGGGGGGGATTTAGAGGGAGGACATTCGGAAATTCGAAATATCTCTGTTAACTATACGTCGGATGGAAAAATTGTATAAAAATAACTTATAACAAATTATTATTTATTACAACTTATTTACTATAATATTTTTCTATACATATTTCCTGTATAATGATTATTAACCGAGATATTCGTTTTTTTTAGTTTTCCGCTTTCATTAAACCCCACTCCTACTATTGTCATATTAATAATAAGCTGTTAAATCACGAACCACTTCATTAGAAGGCTAAATGCAAAATATTGTTTTCAACGAAGCTTGATTATACGAGATAAAAACAAATACGTTCTTGTCACCCACTTTGTTCTTGGATTACTAAAATCTGAGGGATTGAGATAGAAATGATTCTGATCCATTTCAAATTACTCCAGTAGCTGTAGTAAACAGTTTTCAATAAAATTAATATGTTATACTCAGATATATTTTATTATTTGTTCATGTTTCCGGTCTAGAATAATTATATCTATTCAGCGCTGCGAAGTTGGCTGCCCTGTTTGTTTACAATTCCGACGCTTTCCGTTGTAGGTATTATTAACTTGTAAATTGACTGAATTATTTCTTATTAACGTCTGTATTTATTCCCTTAACAGTCAAGGTGGTGTTAACAAGTATGAAGATTTATCAGTTGTAAACCTTCCTGTGGGAAATCTGCTTAGTCGACGCACCTCCTGCGTGACGGACTTTTCTTTCCAGTGAGTATTAAGTGAGTACTAGAGAGTGTATAGTCAGCTGGCTAGAGCGGCGAGTACAAAGGCCCAGGCTACACAGAGGCCTCACAGCGGGGCCGAATTCCAGGCATAGCTTGCAGTCGCTTCATCTCTTCGCTCGCAATACGCCGCTCAGCCATCCAAATTCGATCAACCCCCATCACAAACCCCCTCTCGTCCAAATTCGCACAACCCCCCATCCGAAACCCCCCCTCGTCCAGTCAGGCCACGCTTAGACCCCCCCCCCTTTCCCCTTCTCGACGCCTCCTGACCGCAATCGCAAATCGGCTCGTGTCAACCCCCAAATCAATTCACACTCCAACCCCTCCAACAGTTCAAGCTCCCAGCAGCACAAAGGTGCTTTGAATCCCACCATTGAGCCAGTAGAGTTATAATTTAATCAAATCTACTGTTGATTTTGTACATTTAAGTTATCATCCCTACCTCATCGGCTAGGATTTCCAAAAAATCAAATTCCCATTGATCATACCCAGTAGATAACGGAAATCAGATCCTTTCAAAACAAAATAGTATATATATTTATATTTATATATAGTATATTATATATAACTAATGTTTGTATATATAGTTCGTTTGTTATACACGAAAAAAGTGTATATTACAAAAGTTACTCTAAAAACATAATAAACAACTTTTGCTGAGTGCATATTTGCCGAAAACCAATAGGAGACGAAATATCGCTATTTTTAATTTCAGGCCTCCCTTATAACCTCCACTCCTGCTCGTCTCAGTCCGATTACGGTCATAACAAATTAACAGATTTCATTATTATACGTCGGATGCAAATATTGTATAGAACCGATTTTATTTTAAGTTTTATTTCCTATAAATATTGTTTTATATTATATCAAATTAAATCAGAAACATTGCTCATTCAACTAGATATATAAGGTGCATTTGATAATGCGTGGTGGCCATCCATTTTGCATACTCTAAAAAAAAATTTAACTGTCCTACAAGCCTTTATAAAATAGTGTCCCCGAAAGAAAATCATATATCATTACAAATAATATTACCATACAAAAGACACACACACATTAGGCAAACAACAAGGGTCAGGAATTTCTCCACTATTATGGAATTCATTAATTAATAACTTACTTAACTAAGAAATGTCACCAAATGAATTACCTTAGCTTTTGCCGATGACATTATAATATTGTATTAGGTCAAAATTGTTCTTAGAATTAGAAGTATTAGCTAACATAGCGACTGAATTGAAAACAAACAGATCAGCCAACCCCTCTGTGCTGAATCGATAGAAAGAGAAAATTTACTTGATCGGAAAGAAAACCACATACTGAAATATATCTAGCACATACTATTTTTTATATCTAGCACTGTAATTTATAATGAATAAGAATAATCTTAATCACTCTAATTTTAGTAATCCAAGAACAAAATGTCACCAGAATGTATTAGCAAATATTTCGTCCAGAAAAGATTTGATGAACACAATATTTGGTATTTCGGATTGAAATAAGACGATTCATG
>CM032230.1:154095000-154102500 GCA_019009955.1 Riptortus pedestris | reverse complement strand
ATATGAGTAAGGCCCATGTTTGAACTAGCAGAGATGAATTATATCAGATTTAATGCCAGACATGTTCCAGCCACGATACAAATAACCATGGTCTATATAGCACAAGCATTAAACAGTAAGTGTAGAGTGGCGAGTTCGATTCTTGCCTGGGCAAAGGATATTATTTAGTGACGAAATTCATTAAATAACGTCCTAAACTCCCACCCTGGCTAGAAAAGGGTGATAACCTGTAGATAACCCGGCCCGATTAGCCTGAGTTGCAAAAAGTGACGTTAATAAATAATAAAAAGTCCGTCACGCAGGGGCGGCGTAAACTAAGCAGATTTCCCTCCTGAAGTTTAGTAATAGATAAATCTCCATACGAGTGACAATCAGTTAAGGCAAAGGGCCGAACTAGATTTTGGCGGGAACCATAGCGTGTCCGTTACACTTAATAAAAATGCAAATATCTCGGTTAATATTCAAGATAGAGAATAAATGTATATAGCAATATTTATAGTCAAATTAATTTGCAATAAGATTGATTTTGTACAATTTTTCGATCCGACGTATAGTAACGCAGATATTTCGAATTTTCGAAAATCCTCTCCTCCCACTGGTCCGATTTCAGCCGTTAACGAACTTGATCTTTCTTTTTACATAAAACGACTAAATATCGAGTTTGATAACGATCAAACAAAAATTGCGATCGCTAGAGCGGTAACAGACAAATATAATATTTTTAATATATATATATATATATATATATATATATATATAAATTTATAATTTATACAGTTTTTGAACGGACCTTCATTTTCGTCATCTTATAGGGTAGGATTTTGGACATTTGAAGAAAAATTTCGAAAATTCCGTCATGAGTACAACCTCAATAGCTGATTTCCCTTAAGGGAAATCTGCTAACAGTAAGTGACTCGAAAGGAGTTCCAAGGTCATTTATAAACACATCCTTAGTGGGGACTTGTAACTTAAAGACAGCTGTTTAATGGAACCACCGAGTCTAAAAAGTCCGTCACGCAGGGGCTGCGTAAACTAAGCAGATTTCCCTTATAGAACTTAACAATAGATAAATCTATACACGGCAACACAACACCACCGTGAATATTATATTCGGTTATTGAGGGCGTACTCAGGACGATGTTGAAAATTTTTCACAAATGTCCATCGATCCTACCTTGCAAATGATGAAAATGAGGTTCGTTGAAAATCACACTCACACACACACACACACACACACACACACACAAACACACACACACACACACACACACACACACACAAACACAATCCCTCTAAAATCGACAATAGTATTAATAAAAGTTTGAGACTTAGTGTGCCATAATTGTGACCCCTTAAAAATTCTTTCAGTCCATATTCAACGTCGTAACCTTCTCCAGTACTTCTCCAGCGACCAAATCTTTGGAATTTCTAATGATATGCCATATTGTTTGGGACAGATTCTTATAGAAAATCAAATTCTAAAACGAGTTTAAATCGGTGAATTTTTTTATTTGACTCACCCTTTAGCCGTAAAATGCAGAAATCTTTATTTCAGAACTACAAATTTTATTGAATAATGCTGCGACATAAAAGTTGTACTGAATAAATACAATCGGTAATAAGAAATCTCTCATTCCATTTTAATCAACCCCCGACGGGAAGCATCTGAAATGTAAACAAACAGGTCTGCCAACCACCCAGCGGAAAGAAAAATTATTATTTAAATAATACTAAAATATATCAGAATATAACGCAGTAATTTCATTGAAAACAATATTCTATAACTAGTACTGTAATTTATAATGAATCATAATAATTTGTATTTGAACCAATAATGGAATAATGTGGTTTATTATATAACAGAACATTGTTTATGCAACCTGAGCAGAAGATACGGAATAATTTTGCATAATAACAATTATAGAAAATTACATTTTCAATAAGATTGGTTCTATAAAGTATTTCGATCCGACGCATAATAACGGAGATGTTATGAATATTCGAATTCCTATTCTCTGAACCCCCTTCCATGCCAGGAGTCGGATTTCAGACGTTAACGAACTTGATCTTTCTTTTTACATAAAACGATTACATATCGAGTAGGTAACGATCAAACCATAATTGCGACTGCTAGAGCGGTAACACACAAATATTTCCCTTAAGGGAAATATGCTAAAACGTTAGCAGAGATGGGGTTATTATCACAATCAATTCTTCAGTTCTGCCTTCTGTGTACAAAATATAAAAAAAAAAAACAAAAAAAAAACAAAACATTGTGTGCTCTTATAAAATTCAATTTTCAAAAGTAATTATAAAAAATAATGGATATCAATCAAAATCCGTTACCCATAACTCGTCAAACTCCTGAAGAAAATGTAATTGAAAATTATGAAAGAAAATTTGATTGACAAATACAAAAGGAGGATTATTAAGGATGTTTTTCATTAGGAAATCTCACATTTTCTCTCCTTCCTATTTTTATTTGTCATACTTCAGTATTTTCCAGTTTCTCCGGAACTTCTAATGAAAATAAGTTTTATTAAAATTTTTCCCTTCAAAAATTTAAATAATTATTTTATTTTCGTTCCACCTTTCCTGGGCAAAGTAGTTTTCGGAATGCAGATTCAAGGAAGAGCTCAGAATTTTACTTTGTAATCACTTTAAGAATGAATTCAGATGAATTGGGGCTTTACGTTCAAGATGATGAGATTTTCTAATTTTTTTTTATTCATGAATTACAAGAATTTTGTAATCGGTAATAAATAAATCCCTTTCTGTTTGAACTGGAGATTGTACTTATTGCCAAGAACTACACACATAAATTACCCTCTGTATTCCCAGTATTCTTTCCATGTTAAATAGATTCACGTTAGTGAATTTTAATTTAGGGGTGGTACAAAATAATTCATGGCAGTCATTTTGTACCACTTCAAACCATTGAAATTAACCAACATTCGTAGATGTGCTAATAAAAGTCCGCCACGCAGGGGTTGCATGAACTAAGCAGATTTCCCTCGTGAAGTTTAATAAGTAATACACCCACATAATGGTAACACAACAACACCGCGAATATTAAGTGAATATATACAAACGGTAATAACAAATCACCCCCCTCCCGGCAGGAAGGGCCTCAAATGTATACAAAGAGGTCTGCCAACGGCTCACCGGAAAGAAAAACAATAACTGAAACATATCAGAATCTAATATATTAATTTTATAGAAAACTATGTACTATATCTTGTACTGTAATTTATAATGAATCAGAATAATTTTTTTTACCTCAATCAATGAAATTTTAGTATTCGAAGAAGTTAATAATGTGGGGTCACAAGAACATATTTGCGTCTATCTCGTATACTGAAAGTCTCTATAACACAATATTTCGTATTTATGCTTCGAATAATGTGGATTATTACATTACAGTATTGTTTATGTAACGAGAGTAGAAAGGTTTTCTGAGGGAAGAAAACTGAAAAATGCAAATATCTCGGTTAATATTCAAAATACAGAATAAATGTGCATAACTATAATTATAGTACATTTAATTTTCAAAAAGAGTGGTTCTATACATGTTTTTTATCCAAAGTACAGTCCCGGAGATATTTCCAATTTTCGGAAATTCCCCATTTAAATGGTCCGATTACAGCCTTTAACGAACTTGAATTTTCTTTTTACATAAAACGATTAAATATCGAGTTTGGTAACGATCAAACCAAAATTGCAACGGCTTGGTCGTTTACAGACAAATATATATATATATATATATATATATATATATATATATATATATATAAACTAGCTCAGATACCCGGCTTCGCCCGGGAATTCATTTGAGGCTGAATGGTGATGGTATTTTATAGCAGGCTTTACATTGCACAATATTTTGACATTTACCCGTTTTAGAATTGATACCCGTCGTTGCGGTGGATTTGCTAATAATAGAATTATTTGTTCGATAAGGCATCACAGTCTTTGCTATTTTTATATTTCCCGTCTCTTATACATGTAAATATGGTGAATTTTTATTTCAGGCCTCTCTTTTAACCCCCCTCCCGTTCGAACCTAAAAATTTTAATATAACTTATAATCATGGAAGAATTAATGCTAATTGACATACTGAGTGTTGTTAAGTTCGGTTCAGCCGTTAGTGCCCGCTAAGGTTTTAACGTATTAACTCATTTATACTTAGGTATACGGACAAAAGCGTATATAACAAAAGTTACTCTAAATAACAAAATAAACAACTTTTGTTATGTTTATATTTGCCCGAAAAAACAATAGGAAACGAAATATCGCTTTCTTTAATTTCAGTCCTCCCTTACAACCCCCACTCCTGCCCGTCCCTAGAAACGTTAGTATGGCTGATTATAATGACAGCATTAGTGCTAATACACATACCGAGTTTTATTTATTACGGTTGGCTCTTTTGTCCCAAATAAAATTGTTCACTTCAGCTAAAGGTTTTAGCGTATTTCTCGTTTTGAAATTCGGTATACAAAAAAAATGTATATAACAAAAGTTACTCTAAATAACAAAATAAACAACTTTTGTTATGTTCATATTTGCCGAAAAAACAATAGGAAACGAAATATCGCTATTTTTAATTTCAGGCTCCCTTATAACCCCCACTCCTGTTCGTCCTCATAGAATATTAGTATAGCCTAAAGTCTAAGTTGGGCTAGTAGTAATATACATACCAAGTTTCATAAAATTCGGTTCAGCCGTTTATGCGTGAAAAGGTAACAAACAAACAAACTACGCGAAAAAAATCAATGTACAGACAGAGGTTACAATTTTTTTATATATATATATATATATATATATATATATATATATATCTGTGTGTGTGTATAATTTTGAACATACCTCATTTTCGTCATCTCCTCGGTAGGATCTATGGACATTGGAAGACATTTTTCGAAATAGCGTCATGAGTACAACCTCAATAGCTGATTTCTCTTAAGGGATATCTGCTAAAAAAGTTTGGAAATCTCTCAAAAAAAGTTTGGCAATCTTACAGAAAATCCAGAAATAGGCGTGTCATTTAAGGACGAATGACGACAATGTGAGTGTGAGTCTGAAAGTTTGGAATATACAGCCGGAAAGAGGAAACATCAAATCAATGAGAGACTTGAATGGGAAGTGATATGATCAGCGAGTCGTACATTCCGATACCCTTTATACTGATGATTACGCCAGAAGTTGGTTGGTGCATTCGAAGCACGAACCAAGCCTCTCGACGGAAAATCATCAACGCACAAAAGGAGAGCTATATAGAAAAAGAACCAAGCCAGCAGAGCCATATCCAAAGGCTCAATAATACAATATCTGGATGGATTGCTATGAGTGATCTCCGGGCAAGTCTCCTCCCATATCTGCCTGTTTAGTATACATACAACGACTGCCCCCCCCCCCCTCAACCCCCCCCAAGACTTGCATAACGTCCTAGCTATGGCGTGTCATGAATTTTTGAAACCCCTTTTCCCCCGGACGTCTTCTAGTTGAGTCATTCCTCCTCCATATCGGAATTCTTCAGATCTCTTCCCCATCCCCGATTTTATATTTTATTTTTCCAACTCCGTCTCACTTTAAATAAATATACCAAATAAAACATTTTTTTCTTCTCCTTAAGAGGAGAGCATTTCCATTCATCCTACTTTTTATTATTCCACTCCATGACTGTTTCCGTCGGACTTCAAATGGAAAAATTAATCTTAAAAGTCCGTCAATGCTTACCAACATATCTTTCACGTGATGAAAAAATACTTTTAGCAGATTTCCCTATTAAGGTAGTACTCATTACGCGATTTTGAAAAATTTCTTCATATCGAACCTACCTAGATGACTAAAAAGTCCGTCTCGCAGGGGCTGCGTAAACTAAGCAGATTTCTCCCGTAAAGATTAAAAACAAAAGCAGACCCCGAGCAGCGGAGCAGGCTCCGAGTTTTATGCACACTGTAAGGAGCACAACCACCATGCTGGAGACCACCGGATAAAATTAATTCATAGTGACGTTAAAGGTTATCTGTTGGACATGGTGGAGGCTATTGAAATAAAACTTGAAAAAGCCATAAATAAAGGCAATGTAAATGTGCAGACTGACACAAACGCGTCTCTCATGTCCAGACTTGTCTCTGCCCCCTCCCTAGCGGCTTGGAATGATCCCCTTGGCCTCAGTGCATCGGCAGGGTTTAGCCTGGTAGCAAGTCTATAGGATTGCCCTACGCTCTGACGGCAATTTTTTGCTTATAATAATTATTTTAATGTTTAAATAGTAATTATTAATGTGTTATATTTTAATTGTAAATGTGTTTTTGAATATAAGTGTTATTATTGTAAAAAATTGTATAATGTTATAGACGTTTTTGTTATATGACCAATTATGTAAAACATTTTTAACAACTGATTTTTAGACTCCTAATTATGGTGTTACATTGTTTTGTAGCTCTGAGGATGGGGATTTAGTCCCCGAAAGCGCTCAGCGTTGATAAGAAATAAAATTGTGAGGAGCCATAAAAAAGTTTTGTGATTAACCATTAAAAACAGGTACGCCTACATACTGCTAACACAACACCACCGTGAGTAAATATAAACTGAAATAAGAAATCATTCATCGCCTCAGTTCTACACCGATTCCCCGTTGATCACTGCCTCCGCCGACGGCAGAGAACACAGCCACCGACCGTCCATCCCTTTGAGCGGGCCTAATAAAGTGCGCTGCTCCTTTGTGCCGGGAGGGCCTATTACAGCGAGTCATAGCCCAAACTCCGTAGAGCCGACACAATAACGGGAAACAATACCGATAGCCAAACAATTGTGCCCACGCCTCGGCCTATTGTCGCATCTCCTCTGCCCTTTTTTTAATTCCAAAGGGTATTAGCCAGTCAGCGAATCTCATTTTTCACCAGCAACCTCGAAGATACCCACCGACACTAACTATTCTATCATTTCCTGCAACAAAATCAAAACGCAAAAATAATTATTATTAAGGAGATACAGGTAATGTCCAAATATTTCACTAAAACTACCAAAATGCACTGTCACACATTATCAACGCACTTTAAAACTTGTGACTGCGAAGTAAAACTGACTTGCGCAACTATGTCGTCGTCACATTTTGCATGTAGATAGAACAACAAAAAGGGAATCACCCAAACTGTTGAAATTAATATAAGTAAATAGCGGGAAATGCGTCATCTATATATAAAAAAATGAATGTTTGTCTGTATGTCCTTTATAGAATGGCTTAACTGGATTTTATGAAACTTGGCATGTATATTACTACTAACTCAACTTATGTTTTAGGCTATATTAATATTCTCTGAGACGAACAAGAGTGGGAGTTATAAGAGAGGCCTGAAATTAAAAATAGCGATATTTTGTTTCCTATTGGTTTTTCGGCAAATATGTACACAACCAAAGTCGTTTATTTTGTTATTCAGAGAAACTTTTATTATATTCACTTTGGTCGTATACACTTTGGTCGTATACCGAATTATA
>CM032230.1:154050000-154090000 GCA_019009955.1 Riptortus pedestris | reverse complement strand
TGAAGCCCCCCCACCCCTAGTCCGATTTCAGCCGTTACCGAACTTGATCTTTCATTTTGCACAAAACGACTATATATCGACGTTGGTAGCGATTAAACAATAGTTCGACCGCTAGAGCGGTAACAGACATATACTGGGTAAAAGCAAGAAAACTTCCTTTTTTTTTTTTTGGCAATATGTTACTCAGTCATTGTACAATAAAGCATTAGGAACTAACTTTGAAACGGTGTAAACTAGCGAAACTGCCGTTTCCTTAAGATAAGAAATATAAGACTTTATGTTACACACTCACTCACACACACACACACACACACACACTCACACAAATACACACACACACAACCCCTAACGAACCCCAATCATATATTGCACATCATTTTAAGACAAATATCTTTTTTTCAAAAAAAAAAAAAAAAAACGGTCTTCATGTAGGAGCTAGGGTTGGCCTCCCACCTTTTCTCAACATCCGACATTGGTGAAATAACAACTAACTTGTATTATATATTTCTTCAAACTTCTGCAAATATTGAGGTGACATAAACCTACAACAATCCAAGGTCATCTTGTGCGAAAAGCGATATTGGCATGAAAGGCATTGTCGCTATTTTGGAGAGAATGGAACATGGCGAAATTGCTTTAACCTTGGCGATTATAATAAATTGAATTAGTTCCCGAAAAATGGGAGCATTCACTTTTCGTAAGATGTGTGTATTTTAGATCCAATCTTCATTCATAAAACCGGAACAGGTTTTTCAGCTGGCCGCGGCTGCATTGTGGCGCAGTTTCACGGTGGTCGTGACGCGATGCCTCAGGTGTCACGGCACGGGACACATTACACACATCCTCACCGAGTAATTGTGAAGCCTTCCTTGCCGACCTTAGCCCACTATCACGCAGTCATTACGACATTAGATGGCGTTGTTATTTATAATGATAATACGCGTGTGCGAATTGATAACAAAGCCCCCCAGCTGTAAGCTGGCCAAGATATTGACCCACATACTCCCAGGGGGGTCGGTGTGTGAGAGGGCTGGAGCAACTCTGAAAACTCTATTAAAAGTTGGCCGGGCACGGATAGAGCCGAGAAGAGGCGCTGAAAATGGAGATGTATTTGGAAAGGTAATAAGGCCATCTCTTGGTTACCTGTCTGCGGGCCGTTCTATTAACAGCTCCGAGAAGTCGGCCAGATTTAAAGCTTACTCCTGTTTGGTTTTCTGTAATTAAAGAAGTTTCACCACCCCTCCCTCCTCGGCGATAGTTTTGACGCTAAGCTTGGAAACAGTTGTAGCTCAGAATTAAATTCTTCTGGTCGTTTAACGAACATTTGAAGCGTTTTGCAAGTCGGAAAGACTGTTTTACCCCATAAAAAGTCCGTCAGGCAGGTTCTGCTTAACTTAGCAGATTTCCTTGGCGAAGGTTTACAATAGATAAATCTACATACTGCTAACACAGAATATTAAATGAATAAGTACAAACGGTAATGATAAAACATTCAGTCGATTTACAAGTTAATAAACTCTTGTAAACAAACAGGTCGGCCAACCTCGCAGAGCTGAATAGATAGATAAAAATATTATTTTATTTCTTTACGTCCACTTTATGCTACTTTGGCTAATGGGGACGGGTTATCTACAGGAAACCAACCTTTTATACCATGTGTGGGACTAAGGAATTTATTTAACGAGTCTGTCACTAAATAAATTTCTACTACCCAGGGCGGGAATTGAACCGATCCGTTATTAGTTTGTTCTGTTCTAATTGTATTGTTTAATTTTTTCTTGTTACTGTTTTCATTTTTGTATTTTGTTTATATCCATTGTTTCTTTTAGATGAGCAATATCGCCTCGCAGCGAACGCTCCACAATAAAATAAATAAATATTACTGACTAGAATTTATTTTTTATTGGCATAAATACATGGGTCTCGCCAGTGATCTGGCCATTTTATGTTATTATAGTTAGGTATTCTACTTAAATAATTTACAATTCGACAATTTCGAGTACTCTTATAATATAAGTAATTAACGAAAACAAAACAACAAAAAAAACCAAACAACTATTAAATCTTAATAGACTGACAATATACTTTTAATAAAGTAATATATTTTATTTAGCTTTTCAATTATTGGCTAGAATTTATGCTTGTATAATATTTTTGTTTTAAAATTAGTTCAGATTTCAAGAATAAATTTCTAAAAAAAAAATCAATTTGAGAATTATTTCTAATAAATTAATTTCGTTAACATTCTTATATCCACTTAAAAATGTAACATACATTTTTTTTTTTGGTTTAATTTGTCTACAGGCGAATTCATTAATGAATGGCATGATTTATAAATGATGAGAAACATGTAAAACTTAAAAAGACCATACATCTTGTAGACGCATTTTTATGACAACTATTCTGTATTTTTATTAGCAGATTTCCCTGAAGGGAAATAAGCTGTTGAGGTCGCACTCATGACGCGAGTTTCGAAAAATTTCTTCAAATGTCCATCGATCCTACCCAGGAGATGACCGAAAATGAGGTCCGTTTCAAAAACCATATATATATATATTTGTCTGTTAACACTCTAGCGGTCGCAAATTTTTGTTTAAAAAGAATCGTCGACAACAAACTCGTATTTAATCGTGTTAAATATACACTTATTCTCTATCTTGAATATTAACCGAAATATTTTGCCTTTTTATGAAGTCTGTTGGTCGGGTGTTGTTCGGGCCGTTTTCGTAAGTCGGCTCTGACGGAAGCTTCTAACCTAACCTGTAGTTTTCTAACCTTACCTAACCTTCTTTACTTTTTGTGAGATTTAAGCAAATACGTTCTGTTCATTCCGCCCCCTCCCTCTTTTTCTTTAGTTCTTAAACTACTAAAATTTGAGTTATTTAAATATAAATTATTCTTACATTTTCAGAAGCCGTTTCAGTTGGGAGTTTATTAAAAGTAACTGAAAAGATTTCTCATTACCTTTTCTATTTACTTATGGTGGTGTTGTGTTACAAGTATGCAGATTTCTCTATTGCTAAACTTCACATAGGAAATCTGCTTAGTTTACGCAGCCCCTGCGTGGACGGACTTTTTTTAATAATTGAAATACTTTGACAGTATTCATCTTGTGTATGAAAATATCCTTCAGTCATGAGGTCCTTGAAGTTATACGTATGTACCCACACACGCACGCGCACGCACACACACACACACACACACACACACACACACACACACACACACACACACACACACAAATGTATGATAATAACGAGAATCTATTTTTGACATTTAATAATAAAAGCCGATGGAGATTTGGTGAAAGTTTTGAAAAAAATCCTCTTAATGAATACGCTTTTCACAACAGGTTTTCCTTAAAGGGAAACTGCTAATATTTATGTATTAAAGAAGCAGTAAACAGAAGTATTTTATTTATTTCATTTTTTATAAAAAAAATGTTTGTTTCTCCAACGAGACATTTCCAGTAGCAAACTTTTACACATTAATTAATGTTTTTAAAAATTCAAAGAGAAACAACATTTTTCGTAATTAGAGAGCACATATTTACATTTCAGATATATTTTAACATTATTTAAGCTTTATAGAGACAAATATAATTCAATTTTTCTCTTTACAAAGTGAGCAGCGGACAAATTCTGCGTCGGTATAAATTTTTAAATCCGATATTAATTATGTATGATATTTTTATCAACAAATGTTGAAATATTAGCAAGAAGTGCCAAGTAAAATTAAGGGGGCAAAAAAAAATGGAATATACGAAAAATCTCTTTTTCTTCTCTTTTTTTTTTTTTTACTTCATTTCCTTCTACTTTTTATATGGGCTAGTCCTTGAATGGGATGTTAATACAGTCTTTTGAACAGTTTTGTGAAGATATAATTACTTTGAAGCACATTATGCCCTTGTAGGATGATTAACGATTGGGTCGGGGGGGGGGAGCGGAGGATGGGGGAAAGAGGTACGGTTCCCTTACATAAAGGACCCTTTGATCAATATTAGAAAGAGAGAGAGCGAGAGAGAGAGCGAGAGAGAGAGAGTGAGAGAGAGAGTGAGAGAGAGAGAGAGAGAGAGAGAGAGAGAGAGAGAGAGAGAGAGAGAGAGAGAACTCTCCTTTTGCTGCTCTTCCTACCCCGCTCAGATTAAATGACGAATTTCGCTTCAGAGCAATTTCCCTCTCACTCATTCTCTCCCTCTCTCTCTCTCGGGAGAGAGAGAGCGGGAAATATATTATTTGTGAAGTGAGGGGTTAAATGGGGCTTTGACGGTGCGTCGGCCGAATCCCGGGAGCTTTGGAGAAGCCGATCAGGAAACCCGGGGCCGACTTTTTGAAAGGGCCGTTCTTGAAAAAGCCACACAACCGTGCGCATTTCTGTGGACAATCAGACCCAGCGAGTACTTCCTTGATGCCAGTGCAAAAGAACCAACAGAAACGTCGCTAGTCCCGTCATGACGTTAACCAAACGTAGGAGGAGCTACTACAGAAATTAGTAACCTTTAGTGGTTTTATAGATGACACTTACGTGACATATATACCCCACAAAAGGATACTAACAATAAATATATACAATAACCACTGAACCTTATATTAGTTTAATATTTTTAGCAGATTTCCCTTAATGGACATCAGGTATTGAAGCACAAGTACACATGACGCGATTTTCGAAATGTTTCTTCAAATGTCTGATCTGTCCAACCTAGGAGATGATGAAAATGAGGTCCGTTCAAAACTGTATCTATCTATTTATCTATCTATATATTAGTCTTTTACCGCTCTAGCGGTAGCAATTTTTGTTTGATCGTTATCAAACTGGATATTTAGTCGTTCCATGTAAAAAGAAAGATCAAGTTCCTTAATGGGATCCTTAGGGAGGGGGGTTAGAGAAGGCGAATTTTGAATATTCAAAATATCTCTGTTACTATAAAGTCGGATCGAAAAAGTGTACAGAATGAATCTTATTACAAATTAAATGTTCTATAAATATTGTTATATGCATTTATTCCCTATATTGAATATCAACCAAGATATTTGCATTGTCTAGTTTCCAGCCTTTAGTAAACCCCCAATTCTACTCGTATTACGTAAAAAATACTCCGTTACATAATAAACCACATTATTCGAAGCTTTAATACCAAATATTGTTTCCAAGAGACATTACATGTAAATACATACGACATACATGTAAATATGTTCTAGTGACCCCTCTCCCCCGTATTAAATTCGTGGACTAATAAAATTTGATTGATTGAGATAAAATTTATTCTGATTCATTATAAATTACAGTAATAGATATAGTACGTAGTTTTCAATAAAGTTAATTTTATATTCTGATATGTTTCACTGAATTCATATAACTGTAAGCCGTTAGCAGACCGGTTTTTTTACATTTGAGACACTTTCCGCCGCGAGGAGATTTCTTATTACCGTTTGTATTTATTTACCTAATATTCACGGTGGTGTTGTGTTAGCAGTATTGAGGTTTATGTATTATGAAAATTCAATTGGGAAATCTGCTTAGTTTACGCAGCCCCTGCGTGGCAGACTTTTTTTAAATGATGAGCTTGTATGATGCCGTTTTTTAATTGTTAACATTTGCCGGCACAGTCTTTGAGAATAAATAATTGTGAAGGAACGAGGCCTTTGCTTGTTGATTCATAAACTGTCAGTTTCTTCCCAATCCAGCGCTTCTGGAAATTGATCTTTTGTGTTCGGAAGTTTCAAATTCGTGAACTATAATTAAGGCATGATACCAAATATAATTCGGTAGCCAGAATTCTAAACAAGGCTTTATGTGACAAGAGAAATTCCAGGGCAGTGTTTGTCGGAAGGGTTGATGTCGGGTATGGTTTAGCATATGGATCAGACGTCTTATCTAGCAGATGACATTAGTCGGTAATGGAACAGCTGATCTGTTCTCTGCCAGTTTGATTTATAGACAGCCCCGCAGTGGATTGGTAGACTCGGGCCACAGATACAGCACAGCCATTCATCAGATCCAGTCTTGACCTTTTGCCTACAATGGCACCGCGGGGGTCGTACATCAGGTATCGACGGTCATTGTTCCGTCATCGGGGGACAACAAGGCAGTAATGCGCTTGACTTACGCACGCACCACAGTTGTATATAACGTGCTGGGCTCATGTCGCCCAACACAGATAAGCCTATAAAGAATACTTTCTGAAAACTGCTTTATTGGCGATAAATATGCAACATATATAGGCACGACCGGAGACGAACATGGAGACATGACTGATATTACGAATTATATATTCACGAATACAATTAAAACTTCCTGTTCAAACGAATAGACATTCTGAAGTGTCCACATTTCTCCAACACAGTGTCAGGCTTACAGCGGAAATATTTTTCCACTCGCATTTTCAATCAGATGAAGCGTCTTTCTTTTTTGTCGTGCCCTTGATAACTTCTTTTCTTATGTGTTTCGCTCTTGTGAGAATTCCGCTATTGAGGTTGCATTAATGGCGAGATATTGGAATCATTTAATCAAATTTCCATCCATTATATTCCGTCCTCTGTGGTACATATCAAGTTTTATCTACTGCGGTACTTATCAAGTTTTATCATCTGCAGACCTTGCCCAGTTGCGTTCTCTATGTCACTTCTCATGTTTTATCATCTGCGATACTTATCAAGTTTTAACATCTGCAGTGCATATCAAGTTTTATCACCTGCGGTACTTATCAAGATTTATCGTTTGCGGTACTTATCAAGATTTATCATCTGCGGTACTTATCAAGTGTTATCTACTGCGGTACTTATCAAGTTTTATCATCTGCAGACCTTACCCAGTTGCGTTCTCTGAGTCACTTCTCATGTTTTATCATCTGCGGTACTTATCAAGATTTATCATCTGCGGTACTCATCAAGATTTATCATTTGCGGCACTCATCAAGATTTATCATCTGCGGTACTCATCAAGATTTATCATCTGCGGTACTCATCAAGATTTATCATCTGCGGTGCTCATCAAGATTTATCATCTGCGGTGCTCATCAAGATTCATCATCTGCGGTGCTCATCAAGATTTATCATCTGCGGTGCTCATCAAGATTTATCATCTGCGGTGCTCATCAAGATTTATCATCTGCGGTGCTCATCAAGATTCATCATCTGCGGTACTCATCAAGATTCATCATCTGCGGTACTCATCAAGATTTATCATCTGCGGTGCTCATCAAGATTTATCATCTGCGGGCCTCATCAAGATTTATCATCTGCGGTGCTCATCAAGATTTATCATCTGCGGTACTCATCAAGATTTATCATCTGCGGTACTCATCAAGATTTATCATCTGCGGTACTCATCAAGATTTATCATCTGCGGTACTTATCAAGTTTTATCTTCTGCGGTACTTATCATGATTTATCATTTGCGGTACTCATCAAGATTTATCATCTGCGGTACTTATCAAGATTTATCATCTGCGGTGCTCATCAAGTTTTATCATCTGCGGTACTCATCAAGATTTATCATCTGCGGTGCTCATCAAGATTTATCATCTGCGGTGCTCATCAAGATTCATCATCTGCGGTGCTCATCAAGATTTATCATCTGCGGTGCTCATCAAGATTCATCATCTGCGGTGCTCATCAAGATTTATCATCTGCGGTACTCATCAAGATTTATCTTCTGCGGTACATATCAAGTTTTATCACCTGCGGCACTTATCAAGTTTTATCACCTGCGGTACTTATTAAGATTTATCATCTGCGGTATTTATCAACTTTTATCATTTGCAGTGCTTATCCAGTTGCGTCCTGTGCGTCACTTTTTAAGGTTTATCATCTGTGGTATTTGCCAAGTTTTATCAACCACGGTATTTATCGAGCTACGTTATCTTCGGAACTAATCATGCTACGTACTCTGCGTTACTTATCCAATTGAGTCGTGTGCGGGCCTTATCATGTTTTATCATCTGTGGTATTTATACAGCTGCAACCTCTACAATAATTATCAAGTTACATCGTCCAATTGTATTATCTGCAGAGCTTATCGAGTTTTATCATGTAGAGTGCTTATCCAGCTGCGTCCTCTGCGTCACTTATCAAGGTTTATCGGCTGCAGTTATTAATTTATTCAGTTGAGTCCGCATTGTTATTTATCAAGTTTTATCCTCTGGGGTATTTACCCTGCGACAAGTTGCACCTTGTTGAGAAATCATATAATTCACTGTATGTAATCAGCGGAGATGGCATTAGGGTATATAAAATAGAAACGCTATGCGCATTCCTAATGGAGTTATAATTTATCCTGGTGCCTCTTGGATTAAATCAGTGTTGACGAAGTGTTGGCAGCCCTAGACTCCAGGTAGAGAGGCGAGGTCGTCCTAAGCCGACTACACTAGCTGCATAGCTGAGCGTGTCAATCCAGACAAAGGGAGCCCTGCGTATAATGAGCGTTGCCCCGCGCATAAATTAAGCGCCCTGGGTTTGCAATGCGTACAACGCACGGCTCTGCGCAAATTATACAGAGTTCTCTCTCTCGACCGCAGGGACCACTACCCCGTTTGTTAGGGGTTCGCTATAACACCATCTCTTTCCCAATGCCCGGCACAATTATACAAATCCGCATTGTTTGACGATGCTAATAGAAAATTCTCCCCGCAAATATCCTGCAAGTTCCTCGATTTGTTTCGTCCCACATTTAATTTCACAACAGCATACTGTGTACCGCTTGTGTTGTAGACATAACGCCATAAACTTTATGATATTGACAATAGTAGGTCTGTAAAAGGTGGAAACGCACAACGTATGTGCATACGTAACGTGGCTGCGTTGACCCTAAAAGGGTGCATTAGCAGAATTCCCTTCAGGAAAATTAGCTATTGAGGTAGTTATATGACTCCACTGTCGAATAATGTCCTTCGATCCTACCTACTAGATGACGAAAATGAGGTCCGTTCAAAATTATGTGACTATATATATAAATATATACTTGTCTGTTACCGCACTAGATGTTTCAATTTACGTTTGATCGTTACCAAACTCGATATATAAGTGTTTCATGAAAACCTAAAGTCAAGTTCGTTAATGGCTTAAATCGGACACCCCGGAAGAATGGGTGTTAAGAGGCTAAGTGGGTTGCAGGACATGTAAACATTGGACATACAAAAGGCGTGGACAAACTCGTCAAACATGTTGCCCATAGACAATCTTCTGACATTACCTCACTGACCCTACCAGACTTACATATACAAATACTACAGACAGCGTTAATGGATAAAATGTTGGCATGGAACAGCAGAAAATCATTTTTGCGAGAAATAAAGCCTTGTATAAGACAGTGGCCATCCAGCAGAGGTGACAATAGACGAGACCAAGTTGTACTAACGAGACTTAGGATAGGACACTCACATTTAACCCACTCATAGCTGATGACGAGAACAGAAAGAGCTCTCTGCAGAACATGCCATCAACCATTAACCATACAACACATACTGACTAACTGCAGGAACATTGAATACTTAGAGACTCCACATAACATGTACCAACGTCTTAAGACAGGAGCCCACATATTGACAATGCACTAATAAATTACCTTAAAAATAGAATTTGTTTCAAAAAAATTAACTTCTCGCCTTTTTGATTTTAATTTAGTCAGAATAGTAATATATTTTTGAACAATTTTAAATAATACGAATTTACTGGTATATAGGAATAACATAATTTTATTACTAAATCCGTTTTAAATTGTTATCTTTATTACTTGCATTGAATATTTATTTATTTCGTTTAATGTTTTTAATTTTTGGGTGCATTTTTTGTTATTTTTGTGTAATTATATTTTTATTTTACACTGTTAAACTTTGAGCTGATTCGCCTAGTTGTGGTTGCTCGTGTGTAAATAAATAATAAACATTTAAACTTTATCTTGAATAAATTAATTTATTCAATCAATTTAATTAACCAGGTGAGTTCGATTCCCGCCTGGATAAAGGAATTTATTTAGTGACGGATTTCATTAGTTCATGCATTCCTGATTGACATCCTGGCTAGAAAAGGGTGGCAACCTGTAGATAACCCGTCCCAATTAGCCTTAGTTGCAAAAAGTGGACGTTAACAAATAATTTTAATTTATCTTGAATATTAGCTGAGATATTTGCATGTTTTAGTATTCTGCCTTCAGTAAACCCCCACTCCTACTCATGTCAGAATAGTAATACGCTGTTATATTATGAGCTACTTTGTTCAAAGCTTAAATACCAAATATTGTTTTCAAGAGACCCGTTGTGTGATGAATTAAGATTTCGAAAATGTTTCTTTCTTCTTTACTCAATGTATGTTAACCGTTTCAGGCGACACTAAAGATCATATTTGTTACTGGCCGAAGCCGGATCTGGAATAGTGGTTGGTTTAAACAGAGTTGGAATGCGAAAATTTAAAATATTTCGGCCAATATAAGACGGAGTGTAAAATGTTGAAATAGAACAAATCTTGTTCAATTATTGATGCTCTGCAATTGTTGTTCTATGCAGTTGTTCGTACTCAAGTATTAACACTCCAATACACGCTCCCCCTAGTGAGACATAAATACACGCGTGTCATCTGTCAGATGACTGTTCACTTATTTGTCATAAGTGAATAATATAATTGTTTTTTCGCAATTTTGCAGGAATAATGGTGCATAGATAAATGAAAAAGTTCATAAATGTTCATAAACTTGTATTTGAAAAAAAATTATCTGTATATAAATCTTCAAAAATGTTAAATTTTTGTAACACATTTGCCACGGTAGCTTAGTTTCAATTTTATTCCTTATTACTGGCTTGCAAGAGGTAAATCAACTAGTAAACCTAGGAACACAACTCTAATCAGTCTTGCAAGATAGTTTCAGAGAACATAATAATAATGTAAAATGTATGAACAAATTGACAATTGAGCCTCATTTCTAGAACTTGGAAACAAATGGAAATGACCAATTAAAAAAAAATACTAAAAAAAACCAAGAACCTTTGCTTTTAAAAAATTAAACTTAAATTTCACTCTGAATCACTTTCATTACCCACACCCACGTCACATCCATCAGCACAAGAAAAGGTACAGTGTTGACATAAATATTGGCCACATTCCATGCAAGAATAGTTTGTTTTATTTTCCAAGCAAAATCCGCAGTGCTGGCGTCCACCAGCATCAGTAGCTGCTGAGTTGCTTGAAGCTCGTGGTTGTATTTGATCATTGGGAAGGAGTTCTCGAAGACGTGAGGTCATGGTGCTTGGCAAATTGCTGAGCTGCACTCGCATAATCAACTGATCTCTGATGAGTTCAACTGAACTATCGAGCTAGGCGAGCTTGAGGAATACTAGGGCGGGGGACCAGGTTCCTCTCCCTCCATAAAACTTATGAAGAAAAAACATAACTGGTCCTCTGTGAGATGACGCGCGTGTATTTGAATGTTAAGATTTATGGTTTTCTACAATCAGTAACTCACCAGTTTGGTGTGTTATAGCAGGACGTGGGAATTCTGCTTAGTTTACGCAGCTCCTGCGTGACGGACTTTTTAGTGTTATACTGACTTCTGAGAATAATATTCAAATCAGCATAATAAAGTAGTGCTTGGTGAGGACTGAAGAGCTTTTTTTGTCGGCTTAAACAGTATTTCATATTTTTCCGCTAAAATGTACAGAGGTATGCTTTAAACGGAAATTCTTTTTCGTCTTAAGAATAGTATTGTTTTGAGGTAAAAGTCAGTAGAAGTCTTCCTGATTCCGGATTAGTATTGTCAATATTATTAGAGTAATATTGTGGCTCAACTGATAAGAGTATTATCTCAATAATTGCATCAGACGAGATTACAAAGATACTCAGCCTTAGATTCTAGTTCTAACTACTGGCTTTCCAATGGTATACTGGCAATTTTTACTCAAGGACTTTCCAAAGCGCATCAAGAGACGATTAATTATATCTTAATCCTTACTCGCCCAAGGATGGAAGGTTTTATTATACCAATTTCAAAGGCGTATTGCCAAAGCAATGTAGCCCAAGTGCTTCAATTTGGTTAATTATTGCACTGGGGCGTTAGTTAGTTAACACTGCAACGTCAGAAGATTAATAGGATCCTGAGATAATTGCCCTAATTGTAAATTAATTCTTGGTAAACGGAGGATCATCCTCGCTGATTGATAATTACCGACATTTCGCCGAATGCCAAACACACACACAACAAACCGATGTGGATGCAGTATATCTTGAGTTATAAATTAATTATGGAAGCTCCATAATAAGTTACATTGAGAAATTGCTAGCATTATGCAAATGAGATAGTAATGATCAAGATGCCCATTGCACTCATATGATACCATCAGATATGACCTAGAAAGTCCGTCACGCAGGGGCTGCGTAAACTAAGCAAATTTCCCTCATGACATTTAACAATAGACAAATCTACGTTCTGGTAACACATCAGTACCGTCAATATTAAGGGAATAAATACAAACAATAATAAGCAGCCTCCTGACGGGAAGCGTCTGAAATTTAAATAAACCGGGTTGTCAACCTAACACCAGAAAGAAAAACAATTACTGAAATATATCAGAATATAACACATCGATTTTATAGAAAACTATTCACTGTATCTAGTGGTGTAATTTATAATGAATCAGAATACATATTATCCCAGTTAATCAAATTTTAGTAGTCCAGGAACAAAAGACGGGAGATGGTCGCCTGAACATACTCGCACGTATCTCGAATAATAAAGGTCCGTTTAAAACAATAATTGGTATTTAAGATTCGAATAATGTGGTGCATTATATAACAGGGTATTGTTTATGTAACACGAGCAGAAGTGGGGGTTTGCTGAATGCTGAAAACTGAAAAATGCAAATATCTCGGTTAATATTCAAGATAGGGGCTCAGGTTAGCCATGCGAGTTAAAGCCTTGACCTTTATCTCACATGGTAAACCTAGAGTGGCGAGTTCGATTCTCGCCTGGGCACAGGAAATTATTTAGTGACGAAATTCATTAAATAACGTCATAAAATCCCACCCTGGCTAGAAAAGGGTGGTAACCTGTAGATAACCCGTCCCGATTAGCCTAATTTGAGAAAAGTGGACGTTATTAAATAAATAATAATATTCAAAATATTGAGTAAATGTATATAGCAATATTTATAGTACATTAAATTTGCAAGAAGATTGATTTTATACTATTTTCCCATTCAACGTACGGGTATAGTAACGGAGATATTTCGAATTTTCGAAAATCACCCCTCTAAACACCCCCCTCCTCCTCCCACTGGTCCGCTTTCAGCCACTAACGAACTTGATCTTTCTTTTACATGAAAAAGTCCCTTCGTGACGGACTTTCTATATTTCAACGTAGTTTGACCCGCTCTGGGATGAGAATTGTTCTATCCATAGGAACGGATGCTCCAATGGCAAATTCTGACAAATATTTTCCACGTTTAGATTATTATTTGAGGCGCTCAGTATTATAGTGGTCCAACCCTCAAAATTTCCTTATTTGACTTACCATAGCATCTGTTGCTGAATAATGTGTTCTATGAAACATTAGTGGCCTAAGCCACCTTCTAAGTTTTTTCACTAGATAGCAGCAGCAGTTTGTTTTTTAACTAACAGTTGTGAAGGTCTTTGAAAAATATATAGTGGCCTAACCAACTTGGTTTTACACAAATCTTACTTTTTGGGGCCACTATTATTTTGATCGCCTCATTTATCATCCACATTTTAGCAGATTTCCCTTAAGAGAAATCAGCTATTGAGGTTGTACTCATGACGGAATTTTCGAAATTTTTCTTCAAATGTCCATCGATCCTACCTAGTACATGACGAAAATGAAGTCCGTTCAAAACTATATATATATATATATATATATATATATATATATATATATATATATTTGTCGCTCAAGTGGTCGCAATTTTCGTTTAATCGGTACCAAACTCGATATTTAGTCGTTTTACGTAAAAAAAAAAGATCAAGTTCGTTAATGGCTGAAATCGGACTTGTGGGAGGGGGGGTTTAGAGGGGAGGATTTTTGAAACTTCAAAATATCTCCGTTACTATACATCGGATCGAAAAATTGTACAGAATCAATCTTATTGCAAATTAAATTTACTATAAATATTGTTATATACAGTTATCTCGAACTTGAATATTAACCGAGATATTTTCATTTTTATTAAATCTGGGCGGCTAACGGACGGGTGACTCCCACCAAAAGCTTTTTCCGTTTCCTTAGCTGCTCGACTATCTTGAAATATCTCAATTGTAAAACTTCACGGGGGAAATCTGTTTAGTTTACGCAGCCCCTGCGTGACGGACTTTTTTTTTTGTATGGCATGTCATATGCTTATAATGGTGCTTACTTCAAGAAATGCACAGAGATAGTAGTGAAAGGCGTGCTTGTTGCCTCTCCCTTCTTCTGTGCCGACACCCTCGGCCTCCTTCAACTCTAAAAAGAAACTAATTGCTTTTCCTCCGAGGAACAGAAGTGGATTTGGCCGTCCGGACCAACAGAGTGCTCTCTTAATTGGATTTAATCCGGTGAGAAACGAGGGAGGCCCAGGCGCCTCCACCAAATTCACTTACTTTCTCACTTTGTCCTGTTTGACGACGGCTTCACCTTTTGTACTTGCTCACGTCTCTCTCGCAAGCGGAGATGGCTCAAGACTCAGGAATATTTGATTAAGTCTGCGAGATACAGAAAGTTTCCGGAGACGAGGGGATGTTCACTTCCTGTTGCTATGTTCTTCCTCGGGAAGGATTTACTCTTCCTTATTCCGTTCATGGCGTGTCTTAAGGTTTGTACGAGTCAAGTGCTCCTCAGTTAGACTGGTCTAGTATCACATAGTCCTGGCATTCCAGATCAAAGTTTGCTACTCGTTTACCTCACAATGCTGATAGCCACCGCAGAGGCTGCGTACACTAAGCATATATTCCTCCTGAAGTTAACTAAATCTACATACATTTACACATCACCACCTTGAACATTAAGTGACTAGGTACAAACGCTAATAAGAAATCTTCCTTATGCTTCGGAAGCGTCTGAAATGTAAACAAACAAGGCTGCCAACCTCTCACCGGAAAGGGAAAAAAAGTCCGTCACGTAGGGGCTGCGTTAACCAATCAGATTTCCCACGTGCGTCATGTATTTCCATTTATCTCAAAACTTAAAAGTTCAATGAGAACAATATTTGGTATTTAAGCTTCAAATAAAGAGTTTCCTAACATAATAGAATATTGTTAATATGAGAATAGTAAGAGTGGGGCTTTACTAAAGACCGAAATCTAAAATATGCAAATATCTTAGTAAATAATCAAGACAATGAAAAAATATACATAACATTTATAGAACATTATATTTGCAATAAGATTGGTTCTATACGATTTTTCTTAACGGAGATATTAAGAATTTTCAAAATCCCCCCTCTAACCCCCCCCCTCCCCCTTGTCAGATTTCAGCCGTTGATGAACTTGATCTTTCTTTTTTGTATAAAATGATTTTATATCAAGTTTGGTAACGATAACACAAAAATTGCGATCAATAGAGCGGTAACAGACAAATATATATATATATATATATATATATATATATATATATATATATATATATATACATATGTAGTAAATGTAGTTCTATGAATCGTAAACGAAATATTACGGAAGTTAATCGCAATTTCTTGATTTCAGAGCCTTCAGTAACCCCTTCCCTCACCTTACGGTTGTTTTTTTTTTTACATACAAATAGAGAATATGTGGTGAGATTAGATCACAAGTGTGTTGTATTAGAAGGTGGGAAATCTGCTTAGTTTACGCAGCCCCTGCGTGACGGACGTTTTTAGGAGTCCACTCAGCATTTTGAAGCAATTGAGCAGCAAGTTGACTAAAGAAAGAGCTGTCATAAGCATATGTCGCTACCGGAATACGTCACGGATTGCCAGAAGCAGGTCTTCACGGGAAGTTAGGACTATCATTCTCATCTAAGGTCAAAGCTATGTCAAACAGCTGATTTTCCAGAAGTAAAATCTACTAGCCGAAATATGTCCAATGAGAGTAATAAGTAATGTAGAACAGCGATGTAGGGAAAGTGTTGGACATAGAAGCGGTAGGTGTGTTGGAGCTTTTCAAAACTTAAACAGTTCACTGAAAGAAAGTTGGTTTTCGGGGGAGAGAGAGGGTGGGTCTGAAAGATAAAGACTTCTACATTCATTTACTAATGACATGTGAGATTAAAACACGCTCTTTCTGACACATCTCTCAATGCTCCCCGTCAACGGACTAAGTTCAACTTAACAAAAAAAAAAAATAAAGGAACGAAAGTAAAAAGAAGGAAATAAAGTACGTCAACAGGGAAAGATAAAATATCTCTTTTTTTTCTTTCTCTTTTTCCTCTTTGCGATTTCTATAGATTTCTATGCTCAAGGTAGCTCTTGCCTTTTTTGTGACTTTATACAGGAACCGACACCTAGTTAGTGGTTTACGAATATAGGACATTTATTTAAATTAAATCTGTGTGGGGGGGAAATGGAGATTTTCGTGGCGACACTTCTCGTTACAGTATTTAGACTATTTGTACATTACGCCCAAGAAAGCTATAAGCAACAGATTACATGTAAAAAGTCCGTCACGCAGGAGCTGCGTAAACTAAGCAGATTTCCCGTGTACTAGAATAGCACACTTGTGATCTCATCTCACCACATATTGTCTATTTATATGTAAAAACCTAATAGCTACAAGGATTATTGTCGGCGGAAAAGAAAAATATAAGAAAAACTCGCTCAATACGTGAGTTACGAAAACATGTATATTACAAAAAATTGTGCGAGTCAATAGATTAACAAGATTGTTCTTTTAACATTTTACGAGAATGATAGTAAAGATGATATTTTGAATTTTCAAATACCCCCCCTCATTTCTATAAACCCCGAATAATCCAAATCCGATGTCAGCCAATAACACATGCAATCTTTAATGATGTATGAAACTGCTAAATATTGAGAGTGGTATAAATCTAATAAACATTTTCGAGTAAAGAACGAAAAATTGTAATAAATGACGTCATCACATAACGTATTTTCATATATCTCACAAAGTAAAAGTTCAACGAAAACAAATTTGGTATTTAACCTTGGAATGAATTATTTCATGATATAACAGCTTATTGTTAATATGACATGAGTAGGAGTGGAGGTTTAGAAAAGGTTTACTGAAAAGCGAAAACAATAAAATCCATATTAGGCGATTTTACAATTAAGTTTCATTCATAAATCAATTTATTAGCAGATTTCCCTTATGGGAAATCAGCTATTGAGGTCGTACCTATGACGCGATTTTCGAAAAATTTCTTCAAATGTACGTCGATCCTACCCAGGAGATGAAGAAAATGAGGTCCGTTCAAAATTATATATATTTGTCTGTTAACACTAGCGGTCGCAATTTTTGTTTAATCGTCACCAAACTCGGTATTTAATCGTTTAATGTAAAAAGGAAGGTCAAGTCAAGTTCGTTAACGGCTGAAATCAGACAAGTGCGAGGGGGGGGGGCTGTTAGAGGGAGAGAATTTTGAAAATTCGAAATATCTTCTTTACCATAAGCCGGGTAGAAAAATTGTATAGAATCAATTTTATTGCAAATTAAATGTATTATAAATATTGTAATATAAATGTATTTCTGCCTTGAATATTAACCGAGACATGAGCATTTTTCAGTTTCATTATTCAGTAAACCCCCACTTCGGCTCGTTTTACATAAACAATACTCTGTTATATAATAAACCACTTTATTCGAAGCTGAAATACCAAATATTGTTTTCCAGAGACCTTTATTATACGAGAGACATACAAATATGTTCGTGAGACCCCCCCCCCCCCGTCTTAAATTCTTGGACGACTAAAATTTGATTGATCGAGATAAAAATTATTCTGTTTCCTTATAAATGATACTACTAGGTATAGAACATAGTGTTAAATGAAATTGATCTTTTATATTCTGATATGTTTCAGCAATAGTTTTTCTTTCCGGTGAGCCGTTGGCAGACATTTTTGTTTACATTTCAGGCGCTTCCCGCCGGCAGGGAAACGATTTCTTATCACCGTTTGTATTTATTCGCCTAATATTCACGGTGGTGTTGTGTTAGCAGTATAGGTTTATCAATTATTAAACTTCACGAGGGAAATCTGCTTAGTTTACGCAGCCTCAGCATGACGGACTTTTTATTTGTACTTATCAACTTATCAGTATTGTGAGGCAAACGATAAACTCATCCCCCCTCCCATCTTAGGTTTTTGGTTTACTAAAATTAGAGTGGTTAACATTATTCTGATTTATTATAGATTGCAGTACTAGAAATAAAAAATAGTTTTCAATCAAATTGATATATTTTATTCGTCCAAGTTTTTGGAATTCCGTTTCGGTGTTGATAGTACTTTTTATGTGTGAATGTAGTCTATAATCTCCTTCGCTCTGTTAATTTTGGAACTCAAATATTTTCTAAATTGGCATATAAAGTTTTATGTCTCAGTTTTTAGTATAACTCCATTTACTTACTATTTAAACTATTGATGAACATAGAGTGTCATCTATATGGACGATATTAAGTTCATACATTCAGAATATATTCCTAATTGAGCCTGATAGTGTCGTAGGCATAAAATTGTCTGATTAAGCGGCTGCAATAATTTACATTTAGAAGGGGGGGGGTAATCAGGTTAATGTGAGGGGGGATGGAGCAGTAAAATGCCGGGGATTCCTGGGGCTGTGAGCTAGTGGCACATAGATCAGTGGCCCCGCGTTCCTGCTATTGACGTCCTATCCGCCGCTATCCACTTCACTTCATCTCCAACCATACCTCCTTATTTACTGGTACTACATACACACACACAGAGGATCATGTGCACAGAGAGAGAGAGGGGGAGGGAGGGAGGGAGGGAGGGGGGAGGGAGAGAGAGAGAGAGAGAGAGAGAAGAGACTGAGTGGGGGGGGTGGGGGTGAGAGAGGAGGGGGGGGTGGGGGGGAGAGAGGAGGGGGGAGAGATGGAGATGAGAGAGCGAGAGAGGGGAGAGTAAGGAGGAGAGAGAGGAGAGAGAGGAAGAGAGAGAGAGAGAGAGAGAGAGAGAGAGAGAGAGAGAGAGAGAGAGAGAGAGAGAGAGAGAGAGAGAGAGAGGGAGGGAGAGAGAGTGAGATAGAGAGAGAGAGAGAGAGAGAGAGAGAGAGAGAGAGAGAGAGAGAGAGAGCCTGTAAAATGTTGCTGTGCTATATATAGAAATGGCCATGCTGTAGTTTAAAATTAACCAGATGTGTTCACCATGTCAATTCTATTTTTAGAACTCCCATAAATTTCAAAGTGTAATGATTATAATGAACGAATGAACTTGGATTGCAAATATAGATTCCAGCCTTCAAATTACTCTGTTTTATAAATAGTGGAAAACAGAATACTGAAAAGTCCATAAATAGTATTTTTAATTTCCTTTATTTAAAAACTAATGAAACAGGCAAAATTAAGAGCTAAATTTTCGTTTGTACATTAGGATATTATTTCAAGTAATAAATTGTAATCAAATATAATAATTTTGATTGGAGTCCGTTAATCTGGATATCAAAATTACCAATGGGTTGGGTAGTTTTTGTTTTGGATTTCAACATTTTAACTGGATCATTCTTTTTGTATAAAACCATTATATATCAAGTTTGGCAACGATAAGACAAAAATTGCGATCGCTAGAGCGGTAACAGACACACACACACACACACACACACACATATATATAAATATATATACACACACACACACACACAGTTTTTAAAAGACCTCATTTTCGTCATCTCCTGGGTAGGATAGGTGGACATTTGAGTAAAAATTTCGAAAATCGCGTCTAGTTCATTCAGGTCGTACTCATGACCTCAATAGTTGATTTCCCCCGGGGAAATCTGTTAATATTGAACAAAAAATAACATATTTGGAGTTAGAATGCACGTATATTGGAACTTTGAAAATTTAGAAAAGAAAAAATTTTTATTATATTTTGCAATCAGAATACATTGGCAGTAAATAAATAAGAATTTATTAAAATTAATTAATGTGTATGATAAGTAATTTCTTTTATTCATTTATTCAGAAGAGTAAGATAATAAAACTAATAGGGAAATTACACAGATTCCATATGACCATAGAAATTATGACTTTTTTCTTCTTTTTTTTTTTTTTTATTTGTCGCTCTTTGTTGTAACACTTTTATTTTCTCTTCTAGCTCTGCATTCATTAAGTCCGCTATAGTTTAGTTTAATTTTTTTTTTGTATGAATACTAAGTGGCATTGTGCTGCAACTCTGTCCTGAATAGAAATGAAAGATAAGGGAATTGTATAGAATATTGTGGGAATTCTGTCTTAATTAAACGAAGGGCTAATTAGAAATTCTTAAGTTAAGAAGTGGAATTATTGCAGCATGAAACTCCTCTGTTTACTTTATAGAATGAAATAAAATTAAAATAAATCCCTTTAGATTATTGAGACAATCCCCTGAAAACAGGCAGTTTTGTCATTTTTGTTTCCTTGACTGCACTTTCGTTAGCTCGTATTTCAAATTGTATTTTGCAATTAAAAAAAAACGTAGTATGAATTAGTGAAAATAGTTAATGAATTCAGAAAACGCAGGTTTTCTGCTCACTTCAAAACTATGTGATTCATTTATAAACATTCTTTTCTTTTAACTTAAAGGAAAAAATTAGAACGCCATTTAGTAAGTCAAAATTGAAATATTGATTAATTCTTTTCTTTTTGATAATGAATTTAATATTTCGATCTTATAAATGGCTCCAAAACGTTGCTTATCGAATTCAATACTGATAGTACGTTAATTCCCTGAATTTCTAAATAGCAATACATAAAAAATAGCAACATATGTAAGAATAATGTACACAAATTCAATTTTGAACTATTAATTCATCTGCCAGTATTTATTCAAAAATAAATTATATACTAAGGTACGATTTAAACAAAATACCATCCATCGAAATACAAAAAATACTTAGTCGGTAAACATGATTAAAATTTAGAGTAAAGATAAAAAAAAAAAAAATAAATAAAAAAAAAAAAAAAAAAATTATCATTTATTGATATAGGTGAACTTCTAATTATTTGTTTTGACATTAATATTTACTTTTTGGAAATCAAAATCCACATTACTTACACAGGGCTTTCTAGATGAACGTTCAAATGATCGTACCTGAAAAGAAAAAAAAAAGTAAATACATGAATATCTAGTTTTAATATTATTATGTTGTCATTTAATTTAATATATATATATATATATATATATATATATATATATATATATATATATAAGTATATATTAATATTTGTTATGGAAATTTATATTACCATATTAATATTTAATTGTGAGGAGGCTATCCTCACGGAAAGCCATTATGATGATAAATTCTAAGTTTTTAAGTATATACGCGTATATATATATATATATATATATATATATATATATATATATACATGCCCCCAATATTAGCAGTGCATTGGCAGGGCCTCAAGGCTGTACTTCTATCCGTTCCTCCCGTGCCAGCTCAGCATCGTGAAAATATTGAGTAGTAACACAAAAAAAGCTTAAAGAAATCTGGTCTAAAATGCCGCCGGAATACAGTCTTAGGGAAGCCATATTACAACCAACAAAGTAACAATAACGCAAAAAACAACTTTTGTTACGTGCACGTTTGCCTAAAAACAAATAGAAAATGAAATATCGTCAATTTTCTATTCGGGCTTCCCTTATAACCCCCACTCCCGTTCGAACCTAAAAAATTTAATGTAGCTTATCATCATGGAAGAATATAGTTTTGCTAAGTTCGGTTCAATCGTAAGTGGCCAATAAAATTGTTGGCTCCCACTTTAATGTTTTAGAGTATATCTCGTTTATACTTTGTTATTCGAAAAAAGTGAATATAACACAAGTTACTTCAAATAACAAAATAAACAACTTTTGTCCTGTGAGTATTGGCCGAAAAACCAATAGAAAACGAAATATCGCTATTTTTAATTTTAGGCATCCCTTACAACCACCACTCCTGCTCCATCTGCCGGGCTGATTTGTGAATCTAAACCATCCAGGGAGTCACCCGAACGCATACGAAAAAATTCATTCAAATCGGTCTAGCCGTTTAGGAGAAGTTCAGTGACATACACACGTTCAGTAGAATTATATATATATATTGTCGTATTAAAAGCTAATTTTCAGCAATTTTCTTTATGTGGGTATTCTAGTTATTACAGAGAATTTAGAGTCTAAGTCCATTGAACTAATCCCTTCAGGATTAGTAAACAATTAGATAAAACTCAGATTAGATTTATTTGTCGTGAAGTTGATCTATTCTAAACTGTAAGTAGTTTTTCGGACATTTAAACATCTTTAATTATTAACCAAGCATTTTCTTTAATTAATGTTTTATTTTTATTTCGGTCCAGAATAATGGGTCTTTCAAACTTAGATGGAATGCCGGAGCTTACGTTACATTGCCGAAACGCTTGGGGTAGCGAAGTCTACCATTCACTGTAATAAAAATGAAGAATAATTTTTTTTTTTTTTTAAATGTGTTAATTTATCTTTTTATTTTTTTTTATTTTGTATTTTTTTGTAAATAATCAATAAAAATTATTCACTTTTGGCAGATTTTGTTTAAATAACCTATAGATTAACCAATTATTTTAATTAAAAAGCTTAATATACATATATATTAAGTATTTAACAAAATTATAAGACTAAATCTAAGTGTCCGGTTTTTTTTTTTTGCGGTTGAGTTTATATATATATATATATATATATATATATATATATATATATATGTATATAAAACGCAGAACATTTATTAATGAAAATAACAAAAAAAAAACCATCAACCTAATATACATACTTAATCAAATAGGCGCGTGGAGCTAAAAGATTTATGCTCAAACGAATCTTGGGATTAATAAACTTAAATCAGACGCCTGCTTTATTAGTAGAAGTGTCTCATAAAGAAGAAGACGGCGAGCGAGATAGAATGTTGAAGTAGGAGAAGCCTCTTGAGCGGTGTATATTATGCAGAAAGAGTAGCTTTCTATCACTTGGGATCGCACTTACTAATTCATGGCTCTGTGGCTCGTCTGAAAATTTAATGGCACCGAAGGCTCAAAAGCCATTTCGAGAAACTGCTACGGGAAAGGCCCCAGTAAAATGATTCAGACGGGAAAATTATTCTAACGGATAAGCCGTAAGTTCGAGATACCAAAAAAAAAAAAAAAGTCCGTCACGCAGGGGCTGCGTAAACTAAGCAGATTTTCCTCGTGAAGTTTCACAATAGAGAAATTTCACGAGAGCCGAGCCATACAAAGAAACGGCCGAACTAGCTTTTGGCGGGAAAGTTACTCGTCCGTTAGTCTCCCAAATTTAATTAAAATGCAAATATATCGGTTAATGTTCAAGATAGAGAAAACATGTATATAACAATATTTATAGTAAATTGAATTTGCACTTTAGGCAAGGGGCTGCGGAAACTAAGTAGATTTCCCACGTGAAGTTTAGTAATAGATACATCTACATACTGGTAACACAACACCACCAAGAATAAATACAAACGGTAATAAGAAATGTTTCATCCAATTTCAATAACCTGCCGACGGGAAACGTTAGGTTAGAAATGTAAACAAACGGGTCTGCCCGCCTCACACCGGAAAGAAAAACAATTTCTGAAATATATCAGAATATAAAATATTAATTTTATTTAGAACTATTTACTATATCTAGTACTGTAATTAATAATAAGTCAGGATAACTGTTATCTCCATCAATCAAATTTTAGTAGTCCAAAACCTTAAGATGGGGGGGGGGGGAGTCACCAGGACATATTTGCATTTATCTCGTATAATAAAGGTCTCTTGTATACAATTTTTGGTATTTAAACTTCAAATAATGTGATTTATTATGTACCAGAGTATTGGCAATGTAACATGAGTAGAGGTGGCGGTTTGCTGATGGCTGAAAACTGAAAAATGCAAATATCTCGGTTAATTTTCAAGATAGTGAAGAAATGTATATAACAATATTTATAGCACATTTAATTCGCTATAAGATTTGTTTTGTACAATTTTTCGATCCGACGTATAGTAACGGAGATATTTTGAATTTTCAAAAATCCTCCCCTCTAAACCCCCCCCTCTCAATGGTCCGATATCAGCCATTAATGAACTTGATCTTTCTTTTTACATAAAACGACTAAATATCGAGTTTGGTAACGATTAAATAAAAATTGCGACCGCTAGAGTGGTAACAGGCTGCGTAAACTAAACAGCTTTCCTAGTAGAAGTTATACATTAGATAAATCTACATCCTTTTATACTCAGCACCATCGTGAATATTACGTGAAGAAATACAAATGGCTATGAAAAACATTTCAGTCCTGAATGTAATCTCAAACAGGTCAGCCAAGCACTCAGAGCTGAAAGATATAAATATTCTGGAACGGGGAGAAAAACTTTTCTGAAATATATCTGAATATAACATTAATTTTATTGAATTTATTTACTATAGCTAATACTGTAATTTATAATGAATCTAAATCAATTTTATGATATAACTGCTTAACATTAATATGACATGAGCAGGAGTAGGATTCACTGAAAGTCGAAAACTATAAAAGTCCATTACGTAGGGGATGCGTAAATTAATTAAAAAAGAAACTATTTACTATATTTAGTACTGCCATTTATAATGATTCAGAATAATTTTTATCTCAATCAATCAAATTTTAGTAGTCCAAGAACTTAAGACGAGTGGGGGTCACAAGAACAAATTTGCATGTATCTCGTACAATAAAGGTCTCTTGAAAACAATATTTGGTATTTAAGCTTCGAATAATTTGGTTTACTATATAACAGCATTCTTCATGTAAAATGAGGGGGGGGGGTTGCTGAAGACTGAAAAATGCAAATATCTCGGTTAATATTCAAAATATAGAATAAATGTATACAACAATATTCGTAATAAATTCATTTTTCAAAATGATTGTTTCTATCCGGCGTATAATAACGGAGATATTTCGACCCCCCCTCACTTGTCCGATTCCAGCTATTAACGAACTTGATCGTTCGTTTTGCATAAGCGGTAATAGTCAAGTATATATATATATATATATATATATATATATATATATATAATTTTGAACGGACCTCATTTTCGTCATCTCCTAGCACTAGGGTCGACTAAGATTTGAAGAATTTTTTCAAAAATCGCGTTATGAGCACAACCTCAATCGCTGATTCCCTTTAAGGACCGTTAGATACTTAAGGCCAATTTGATAAAAGGGAATTTAGATCAGTCAAGTCAAGTGGAAGGAAGAAAGACTCGCCCAATATAGTAAAGAGTGAAATAGTCTTGAGAAAATATAAAGAAGAACAGATAGTAAAATGCGTCTAGTGATCCTTCATTGGCCGAAAGGCGATAACAATATTAATATAAATTGATTTATGAATGAAACTTAATTAAAAAATCGAATAATAAATGAATAAAAAAATATTCATAGTAAATTCAATTTTCAAAATAACTGTTTCGATCCGGCGTATAATAACGGAGATATTTCGAATTTTCGGAATTCCTCCCGTCTAACCCTCCCCCCTCCACCTCCCGGTCCGATTTTAGCCTTCAACAAACTCGATCTTTGGTTTGGTTTCGCTTATATATCGAGTTTGGTAACGATAAAACACCAATTTCGATGTCTATAGAGGCAACAGACAAATATGTATACACGCGCATATAATGTTGAACGTACCTCATTTCCGTCATATCCTGGGTTGGATCGATGGACATTTGAGAACATTTTTCGACAATCGCATCATGAGTATGAACTCAATAGCTGATTTCCCTTATGGGAAATCTGTTGAAAAAGGCGAAGTAAAAATCTTCAGGATCTCATATTGGTCGAATTGGACAATCGAGTATTCCCGAGAAAATCGAGGCGAGCGTGTAGACACATTATCGACGAAGATCTGTATCGATACCCGGCCGGCTAGCTACACACGGCCCTGCTACAGTAGGAGTACTAACAGACTACAGTAGTACTGTAACCCTAGAAGCGAGACTGTAAGAGTTGGCGACCATAAAACGCATAGTCCATCTCTCTACTAATTCCCGTACCCCCGCCATGAAAGTTGAGAGCTTTTCCTTGTCAGTCTCCCCCCTCCCCCCAACTATATATCTCCAATAAAATATAACCACCATTTACTGCTATACTTCGCCCCCCCCCATCACCACTATAGTCATTTCGGGGGTTAATGAGAGCGCTGCTATTCTTTCCCCTTGAGTTTCGGCTCAGTGAGCACTGTTTGCGACACAAAGCTGAATGTTTTAGCCGATATTTCTCAAATGTCCATTTATTCTGCCTAAGAGTGGCCGAAAAGTCCATCACTGCTGCGCAAACTAAGCAGATTTCCCTCGTGAAGTTTAGTAATAGATAAATCTACATACTGCTAACACAACACCATCGTGAATATTAAGTGAATAAATACAATTGTAAATAAGAAATGTCTCAGTTAATTTCAATAACCTGCCGACAGGAAGCGTTTGAAATGTAAACAAACAGATCTTTTGTTGTTGTTGTATAGGGTTTAAGGGCGAAAAACTACCAGGTTATCATCGCCCTGTAATATTTATAATTCACATTTTGCTATCGTCATCCATATCGCCATTTTAACAATATAAACGAGGATACGAGCAATTGCACTTTAAATTTCTTTGTATAAACTCGTGTTTTTTACAAAATTAAACAATTTATGGAGTTCTTTCGGGTCATCTCCAAGGGCCACTTCTATACTATTGGAAATATCGTATTTGTTTCTAATATCTGTATACTTATGGCATTCCATTAATATGTGATATATAGTCAGTTCTGTGTTACATTTCTCACAAATCGGGAGTTGATCTTTTGTCATAAGATAGCCATGCGTAAGTCGTGTGTGCCCAATTCGGAGTCTTCCTAATACAACCTCATCTCTTCTGTTGTCTCCTGTCGAATATTTCCATGGACGGATGGTGGTTTTAATAGTTTTTAATTTATTGTTCTGGGTTTCATTCCACATGTGTTGCCAGTTTTTATTAATTTCTTCTTTGAGTGGTTGGTAGAGTTCTGCAGATGTAATTGTTGTTGGGGTGATGGAGTCGAGTTGATGGGCTTCTCTGGCTGCTAAATCTGCTTTTTCGTTTCCATCTATTCTCACGTGGCTTGGAATCCACATCAAGTAGACGGCCCTTTTGAGCTCTCGGAGCATTTGTATTTATGTACAAACAGATCTGCCTGCCTCACACCGGAAAGAAAAACAATTACTGAGATATATCAGTAGTCACAGGAAATTCTTGGTTCCTACCACATCTTTGTGAAGAGCAGGGCACTCATGATGAAGCGTATGCTCTGAAAGTCCTCTGTCGCAACTAATAAATAACAGTGAAGGAACGAGGCGTTATTTCTTACCTGAGAAATATCAGAATATAACATATTAATTTTATTGAACACTATTTACTATATCTAGTACAGTAATTATAATGTATCAGAATAATTGCTTTTTTAATCAATCAAATTTTAGTTCTCCAAGACCTTAAGACGGGGGGGGGGGGGGGGTCATCAGTAAAATATTTGCATTATATCGTATAATAGAAGTCTCTTGAATACAATATTAGGTATTTAAGGTATAATATGGTTTATTATATAATAGAGTATTGTTAATATAACATGAGTAGAACTGGGGGTTTGCTCGAGGCTAAAAACTTAAAGCACAAATATCTCGGTTAATATTCAAAATAGAGAAAACATGTATATAACAATATTTATAGTAAATTGAATTTGCAATTAGATTGCTTTTGTAAAATTTTTCGATCCGACATATAGTAACGGAGATATTTCGAAATATCGAAAATCCTCCCCTCTAAGCCCCCCCCCTCCCACTGGTCCGATTTCAGCCATTAACGAACTTGATCTTTCTTTTTACATAAAACGACTAAATATCGAGTTTGGTAACGGTTAAACAAAAATTGCGACCGCTAGAGCGGTAACAGACAAATATATATATATATATATAAATATATATAATATATATATATATATATATATATATATGTGAGGTCCGTTCAAAACTGTAAATATATATAATATGATATATATATATATATATATATATATAATTTTGAACGGACCTCATATTTGACATCTGCTGGGTAGGATCGATGGACATTTGAAGAAAATTTTTGAATATCGCATCATGAGTAGGACCTCAATAGCTGATTTCCCTTAGGGGAAATCTGCTAAAAATACCATCATCTTTCAGCCCCTAATGATTTCCCGAGCGAAGCCGCTTAGCTTAGCTAGTATATAAATGATTTCCCGAGCGAAGCCGCTTAGCTTAGCTAGTATTGCATATATTTTATATTACGTTGGTCGCTGAAACTGAAGCATATGCGTGTACTCTTTGGGGGCTTGTAGGAGCACGTGTATTGTAGAATCAAAGGGCCGCAGTGTATAGTAACACTCAACAATATTACAGCCAACAAAAGGAAGGCCCCGTCAAAAGGCATTCTCTGCAATGCTTCAACAATGCCTCTGTCCTCCCTTACACTCTGTTTCACGATTAGCCGCAGATAAGTAAGCATCCCGTCTTCTTCAATTCCTTTTCATCTTCGGTGTATTTTAGTATTCAATGAATATTTTTTACTGTCCGAGATTAGCTATCATATAGATGTGTTAATCATTTTACATAGACTCTGCACCAGGTATGAGCAATCTTTGACATACTCCGGGCCAAACTTTAGTGTGCAAATACGGCCGCTTTTAAAAGTAGTGCATTTTAAAGTTGTGTTCTTAATTTATAATCAGACATGAAATTATCAAAGCAATGTAATCATAATACAATTTATAAAACAACAAAATGAAATGAAAAAAGTAGGTACAGCATAATTAAATTGCATAATTTGGAATTATTACAAACGAATGGTAAATAGTGAAACATAAATCATTGAGCTTGAATTTGGGAAAATACTCCAATAACCAGTTTAACTGTAAGCCGAAATACCACATATTCTATGTGCAAGGTACATAGAAAAAGGTTTTGTGATTTAAGATTCTACTTTCTTAGGTGATTAATGATTATTTGTTTTCCTGATCATATTATTTAATTTCTGAAATCGGACAAGAATAAGATAGGGAAATTAGAAAATTCAAAAATTCAAAATATCGGAACGTAAAATGTTATAGGACAATTTTGGTAAGCTATTGCTGATCTAAACATTTTCTCTTTACTCTTTATTAAGCGAGTTATTGGTACTATCTTGTTCACCAGTGGGAAATCTGCTTACATTACTCAGTCCCTGTATTTGACATTTTTACTTGTTTTTACTTCAATGCTATTATTTTGTTGGTTTTATAAAGGGATTATGAAGTTCTAATATTATTTAGTGACAGGATTCATTAAATAAAATCCTAAGTCCCGCCCTGGCTAGAAAAGGGTGGTAACCTGCAGATAACTCATCCCGATTAGCCTTAGTTGCAAAAAGTGGACGTTAATAAATAATAATAATGAAGTTCTAATAAATAGATAATTTCTATTTATGAGAGAAAATTACTTAAATTGCTCATTAGTGCTCAGGACATATTTTGAAGGACTATAAGATAATTGCATCATTTTTTAAATATAAAAAAGTCTGTCTCGGAGGGGCTGCGTAAATTAAGCAGATTTCCCTGAAAAGTGAACAAATACAAACAGTAATGAGAAATCTTTTATTCAAATTACAATACAATTTAATAATCTCTACAACGGAAAGCGGCTGAATTGTTATCAAACAGGTTAGCCTAAATAGATAGATAGACCGGAAAGACAAACAATTAACGAAATATGTCTGAATATTACATATTATTTTTTTTGAAAATAACTGACTAAAGCTAGTGCTGTAATTTGTAATGAATCAGAATCAATTTAATCTTAATTACTTAAATTTTATTAATCCAAGAACAAAAAACAGGGCGGAGGGATGGGTCATCAGAACGTATTTGCGTATATCCCACAAAATAAAACTTCAATGAAAACAATATTTGGTATTTAGCCTAGTAATGATAGAGGTTCATGATCTTAGCTTATTAATAATGTGACCATAGGAGCGTAAAACTAAAAAAATCCAAATATCACGGTTAATACTCATTATATGGAAAATATTTATAGAAAAATATTTATAGCAAATTTAATTCGCAATAGAATTGTTTCCATACAATTATTCGATTCGACGTATTGTACAGGGACAGAGAGAGATATTTCGGATTTTCGAAATTTCTCCCCCCTAAACCCTATCCTCGTCCTTACCCGATTTCAGCCGTTAACGAACATGATCTTTATTTTTACATAAAACGTCTAAATATCGAGTTTGGTAACGATTAAACAATAATTGCGACTTCTAGAGCGGTAACAGACATATATATATATATATATATATATATATATATGTGTGTGTGTGTGTGTGTGTGTGTGTGTATTTCGAAAATCGCGCCATGAGTACGACCGCAACAGCTGATTTCCCTCGAGGGAAATATAGTGAAAATAATAAAAGCCTGAAAACATAGAAATTTGCGAATATGGGAAAACTGGGCGGAAAATTGTGAAAATCTGAGGAGACAAGGGACGAATTTTAGGAGGCTTCAGATATCATAATGTGCCCAAGGGAATGTTTATGTGGTGGCGAGGACATAGACATCAGAGAATGTTATGAGCTTGGTAATTTGGCAGAAACACAATGCTACAGACTGTTACTGCAGCAAACACACTCAAATGCAGTTGTGTTTCTTCTACAAACAATAAAAAAAAATACCACGACCCCCTACATTTTTATGTTAAAAATATTCCAGCGCCAACAGCTCGTAAGAATCTCTTCTGACTTATCTGATATTACTTAAGAGCATTTTTGGCAACACGAAGGAGAAAGCAATCCTCTGCAAGGGACTTTATTAGTTCGGACTACAATGGAGCTCAGCAAATACACCAACGACTATATTATGCCCGGGAAACCTTAAAATAGAATTCAATTTACAATTCGCGTTTGAACATGTAATCCTAGACACAATATAGTGTAATTATCCTTTCTGATGTCATATGAAGACAAGTATATCATTACTTCTACAAAATTTCTATTTTAGCAAATTTATCTCAAGGTAAATCACATACTGAGGTTTTACTGATGGCGGACACATTTCTTCAAATGTCCATCGATCGTACCCTGGAGATATCAAAATGCATATGTATAATTTTAAATGGACCTCATTTTCGTCTACTAGGTCTGATCGACGGACGTTTAAGGAAATTGTAAGTACAGCCTTAAAGTCATGAGCTTCGCCGGGAATTGATTTGAGGCTGAATAGTGATGGTATTTTTTTGGAAAGGATTTAATTCTTCCAGCTTGAACCTTTTACAACACCCACTTCTGGCCCGTCCCTAGAAATGTTGGTATGGCTTATTATATGAAAGCGTTAGTGCTAATACCACATACCGAAGTTTTATTTATTTCGGTTGGGTCTTTTGTCCCCAAATAAAATTGTTCACTTCCGCTATAGGTTTTAACGTATAGTCTCGTTTATAATTCAGTATACAAAAAAAGTGTATATAACAAAAGTTACTCTAAATAAACAAAATAAACCTACTTTTGTTATGTTCATGTATTTGCCGAAAAAAACGAAAATATCGACTATTTTTAATTTTCAGGCTTACTTTATACCCCCACTCCCTGTTCGTCTCAGAGGATTATTTAATATAGCCTAAAGTCTAAGTTGAGGTTAGTAGTAATGTACATACCAAGTTTCATAAAATTTCGGTTCAGCACGTTTATGCGTGAAAAGGTAACAAACACACACGAAAAGAAACAAAATGCAGTTATGGTGTTCTATGACATGTGGAAACGAAAAGTTATCATGAAAATTCGGGAAAAAATCAATGTACAGACAGAGGTTACAATTTTATATATATATATAAAATTGTAACCTCTGTCTGTACATTGATTTTTTTCCCGAATTTTCACGATAAATCGGACGATCGGTAGGGTGGTTTAGAGGGGAGGATATTGAAAATTACTAAACATTTCCTTTACTCTGCGGCGGATCGAAAAATTTTATAGAACCAATCTTATTGAAAATTGAATGATCTATAAATGTTGTTTAAATGAATTTTAACCGAGATATTTGGATTTTATAGTTTTCGGTTTTCAGTAAACCCCCACTCCTACTCATGTCATATTAACAATAAGCTGTTATATCATGAACCACTTCATTTCAAGGTTAAATACCAAATATTGTTTTCATTGAACTTTTACTTATTGACGTATATGCAAATAAGTTTTCTTGATCCACCCCTTCTTTTGTTCTTGGATTACTAAAATTTCAGTAATTGAGCTAAACATTATTCTGATTCATTATAAATTACAGTACTAGATAGAGTAAACAGATTTCAATATAATTAAAATGTTATATTTAGATATATTTTATTAATTGTTTTATGTTCCGGTCTAGAATATTTTAATCTATCTATTCAGCTCTGCAAGCTCAGCTAAATTGTTTGTTTACAATAGTGACGCGCTTTCCGCTGTAGCGATTATCTTGTACATTGAAATATTTCTCATTACCGTTTGTATTTATTTACTGAATATTCACACTACGTAGATTTATCTATTGTAAACCTTTTCTTGGGAAATCTGCTTAGTGGATCCCCTGTGTGACGGACTTTTATTATATTAGGGATATTTTGTCAAATGTAGGAAGACATGGATGTTTTAAAATAAACATTATGAAACAAATTACACTTTACATTGAAGTATATATATTTTGCAATTCCACTCAATTTGTACAATTAATCAGAGTAATGGAAGGTTGATTAATTTGTATTCCGAATATGAATAATTAATTATTATAAAGGCCACTCTCGGCGAATATTAAAAGAGCACGTTTAAACGGGCCTTTTTGTTTCTGTTTACTACCATGTTTAGTTATTTTTTCCCTTCTCCCTCTCTCTCTTTTTTATTTTTCATCTTTTCTGAATAAAAACGCTTTTAGTCCATCATCATTGCAAAATGAATATTCCGTTTTGAGTAATTTATTCAAGGAGTTCTCCGATTTCACGATCATATTAAGGGAATCACGCGATACTTTCATTTAAAATGCCGGCTGGGGGAGGAGGGACTGAAATGAAAATTGCTTGCGGCTTTTCAGTAACACGAAGAAGGATTAATCCAACGGACATTGTATAAATATTGGAATGATAAACGCAGATAGAAAAGACGGAAGCAAAATCCATTTAAGAATAATGAAGGGGGGGGGGGCATTGAGACACACTTCTTTTCAAATTCCCTGTTCCCACCTTGAAGGAGAATTTAAATTGATGTTAGCTGTAAATGCCCGCCTGTTTTTAAACTCTACACACTCCCCCCCCCTACATTAAATTGATATTTCTAAAGAAAATTTGCTATTATTTTTTCTCTTTCGGGATTCCTTTAGACATAATAGACCGAAATAGGCATTCACGTGTTCAACTAAATGAAGGTTCGAAAGTTGCGAATAGTACAACCTCAACGTCAAGTATATCTACTACAATGTGAATGTGTTTGTTATTCAGGAGTGTAAAGTGAGTGTGTTTGTTATTCAGGAGTGGAAACCATACGCAAAAATCAGGCAACTTGAGACCCTTTTCAACACCCAGTTCCGTAGATGATAGATTCAACCAATGGCAGAAATCCATCTGTGAGAATCTAACGATGGGATTAGCCTCCAGCATAAAGTCTCAGATTATTAGCCTAAAACATAGAGATATACCTCCATTATTCGTTCTACTATTCACTGAATTCCATCGATGGGATTAGCCTCCAGCATAGAGACATACCTCCAACGATGGATTCAGCCATTCACTGAATTCCATCGATGGGATTAGCCTCCAGCATAGAGACATATCTCCATCAATGGATTCAGCCGTTCACTGAATTCCATCGTTGGGATTAGCCGCCAGCATAGAGGCATACCTCCAACGATGGATTCAGCCATTCACTGAATTCCATCAATGGGATTAGCCTCCAGCATAGAGGCATACTTCTAACGATGGATTCAGCCATTCACTGAATTCCATCGTTGGGATTAGCCTCCAGCATAGAGGCATACCTCCAACGATGGATTCAGCCATTCACTGAATTCCATCGTTGGGATTAGCCTCCAGCATAGAGACATACCTCCGTCGATGGATTCAGCCGTTCACTGAATTCCATCGTTGGGATTAGCCGCCAGCATAGAGGCATACATCCAACGATGGATTCAGCCATTCACTGAATTCCATCGATGGAATTAGCCTACAGCATAGAGGCATACTCCGTCGATGGATTCAGCCGTTCACTGAATTTCATCGATGGGATTAGCCTCCAGCATAGAGGCATACCTCCGTCGATGGATTCAGCCATTCACTGAATTCCATCGATGGGATTAGCCTCCAGCATAGAGGCATACCTCCAACGATGGATTCAGCCATTCACTGACTTCCAGCGTTGGGATTAGCCTCCAGCATAGAGGCATACCTCCAACGATGGATTCAGCCATTCACTGAATTCCATCGATGGGATTAGCCTCCAGCATAGAGGCATACTTCCAACGATGGATTCAGCCTTTCACGGAATTCCATCGTTGGGATTAGCCTCCAGCACAGCATAGAGGCATACCTCCAACGATGGATTCAGCCATTTCCCGGAATTCCATCGATGGGATTAGCCTCCAGCATAGAGGACATACCTCCGTCGATGGATTCAGCCATTCACTGAATTCCATCGTTGGGATTAGCCTCCAGCATAGAGGCATACCTCCAACGATGGATTCAGCCATTCACTGAATTCCATCGTTGGGATTAGCCTCCAGCATAGAGGCATACCTCCAACGTTGGAGTCAGCCAGTCACTGAATTCCATCGATGGGATTAGCCTCCAGCATAGAGACATACCTCCAATGATGGATTCAGCGATTCGCTGAATTCCATTGGGATTTGCCTCCAGCATAGAGATGTCCTCCAACGATGGATTCAGCCATTCACTGAATTCCTTGATGGGATTAGCCTCCAACATAGAGACATATCTCCATCAATGGATTCAGCCATTCGCTGAACTCCATTGATAAGTTTAGCCTCCAGCATAGAGACAATACCTCCGTCGATGGATTCAGCCATTCGCTGAATTCCTTCGATGGGTTTGTCCTCCAGACACAGAGACATACCTCCATCAATGGATTCAGCGATTCACTAAATTTCATCGATGGTGATTAGCCTCCAGCATAGAGACAATACAGTACCAATGATGGATTCAGCCAATCACTGAATTCCAACGATGCGTTAGCCTCTAGCATAGAGACATATCTCCGTCGATGGATTTCAGCGATTCACTAAACACCATCGGTGGGATTAGCCTCCAGCATAGAGGCAATACCTACCAATGGATTCAGCCGATCGCTGAATTTCATCGATGGGATTAGCCTCCAGCATAGAGACATACCTCCATCGATGGATTCAGCCGATCGCTAAATTCCATCGGTGGGTTTAGCCTCCATAGAGACACCTCCGTACCAATGATGGATTTAGCCTCCAAACATAGAGACATATCTCCATCAATGGATTCAGCCAATCGCTAAACTCCATCGGTGGGTTTAGCCTCCAGCATAGAGACAAAAATACAGTGTCAATGATTGATTAAACCGATCTCTTTTCAAACGGTGCGTTTGTCCTCCAAACACAGAGACATATCTCCATCAATGGATTCAGCCGATCGCTAAACTCCATCGTTGATTAGTCTCCAGCAAATAGAGCAAAATACCAGTACCAATGATTGATTCAACCGATCACTGAATTTCATCGATGCGTTTAGCCTCCAAACACAGAGACATATCTCCATCAATGGATTAGCGAAGCGCTAAACTCCATCGGTGAGTTATCTAGTCTCCAGAATAGAGACAAAATACCATTGATGGATTCAACCGATCGCTTTTCTATCGGTGAGTTTATCCTCCATATTAGAGACATATCTCCATCAATGGATTCAGCCGATCGCTAAACTCCATCGGTGAGTTTAGTCTACAGCAAAGAGGCAAAATACAGTAGCAATGATTGATTCAAACGATCTCTTTTCCAACGGTGAGTTTTGTCTCCAAACAGAGAGACATATCTCCATCAATAGATTCAGCCGATCGCTAAACTCCATCGGTGAGTTTTAGTCTCCAGCAAATAGACAAATACAGTACCAATGATTGGTTCAATCGATCGCTTTTCCAACGGTGAGTTTATCCTCCAAACAGAGAGACATATCTCCATCAATGGATTCAGCCGATCGCTAAACTCCATCGGTGAGTTTAGTCTCCAGCAAAGAGACAAACTACAGTACCAATGATTGATTCAACCGATCTCTTTTCAAACGGTGCGTTTGTCCTCCAGACACAGAGACATATCTCCATCAATGGATTCAGCCGATCGCTAAACTCCATCGGTGAGTTTAGTCTCCAGCAAATAGACAAAATACAGTACCAATGATTGATTCAACCGATCTCTTTTCCAACGGTGAGTTTATCCTCCAAACACAGAGACATATCTCCATCAATGGATTCAGCCGATCGCTAAACACCATCGGTGAGTATCGTCTCCAGCAAATAGACAAAATACAGTACCAATGATTGGTTCAACCGATCGCTTCTCAAACGGTGCGTTTGTCCTCCAAACACAGAGACATATCTCCATCAATGGATTCAGCCGATCGCTAAACTCCATCGGTGAGTTTAGTCTCCAGCAAAGAGACAAAATTCAGTAGCAATGATTGGTTCAACCGATCGCTTTTCAAACGGTGCGTTTGTCCTCCAAACACAGAGACATATCTCCATCAATGGATTCAGCCGATCGCTAAACTCCATCGGTGAGTTTAGACTCCATCGTAGAGACAAAATACAGTACCAATGATTGGTTCAACCGATCGCTTTTCAAACGGTGCGTTTGTCCTCCAAACACAGAGACATATCTCCATCAATGGATTTAGCCGATCACTAAACTCCATCGGTGAGTTTAGTCGTCATCATAGAGACAAAATACAGTTCCAATGATTGATTCAACCGATAGTTCCATTCCACCATTTGGATTCTCTTCCAAGATAGCTCCATTGCAGACAGCATAGCCAAAGGTGGCCTGCATCTCTTGACATCCGACCCTCTTGACTTTCTCTCTGCCTTCGTCTCGGGTTGCAGCAACTCCCTGCCTCCTAGGGCTATCAGTTCCACGGGCCAACATCTCGCCTTCCAGTCTCTCCGTCAATAGCCTTCTCCAGTCAGAAAGCTATATACCGCCTTCACACTCTGCATCTTCAGGCTTCCTTGTCTTTGACAAGTGTCTTTATTGTCAACCACCTGTCAGCCCATTTGACAGGCTCATAAGATTTTCTAGCGAGTAGACCTAACATCACGAAAGTCGAAGAGCATGTGCTCCATTATTATTCATTGACTGTCTGTTCAATAATCATTTGAATAAGTATTGAATAGTAATTCATTAAATAATTTAATGACAAGCTAATCCTATCCCAAAATATACATTTTATGTAAAATAACAACCTATTCCGAACATTTGCAAGCTTTAAACCAGTTAAATAAACCAGTTTTCGAGATTATTGCTACTTGAAATTGTAAAAAATTATTTTATTGGTCTTAATTCCCATTTTATTATTTCTTGGGGCTCAGCAGCTCTTAGCAGTGAGAGCTGGTTTTAGGTTTTTAGACAAAGATAAATATATAAGTGCTATTATGCGATTTATCGTAGAATGTTAGCTATTTTATAAGAAAAAATCTTTTTCAAGATTTCATTGTCTAATATTTTAATTACATAGGGGAATATTTGCAAGAAATAATATTATATTTATTTATTAACGTCCACTTTTTGATACTATGGCTAATCGGGACACGTTATCTAAAGGTTACCACCCTTTACTATCCAGGGTCGTACAAGGGGATTCGAGAATTCAAAATATTTGTGTTATGAGTCAAATGGTCTACAATCGTTTGATGCATTTACTCAAGTATTTAGCGAGTTTTTCGTACTTTCTCGTTTGCTCCCGTTGGTAACCCCATACCTCTTCTACTCGTCGGTTCTTTTACATATGAGATACACATGAGATCTGCTCTTGTCGGTTCTATTAGTGAATTTCCGCCGGAAGCTAGTTCGGCCGTTTCCGTAAGTGTTCGACTCTCGTGAAAATGGTTTAGAGACTCGCTACTATACGAAGATTTCTCTATTGGTAAACTTCACTTGGGAAATCTGCTTAGTTTACGCAGCCTCTATGTGGCGGACGTTTTACATAGAAATAGAGAATATGAGGTGAATTGATATCAAATGTGGGTTATACCAGAATATCTCTAGTCTCGTAAAGGTCTCGGAAAAAACTAGTCAGTATGTAGGTCAGGCCGGGTTAGAAAAAGTCCGTCACGGAGGGGCTGCGTTGGCGAAGCAGATTTCCCTCGTGAAGCTTAGTAATAGATAAATATAGGTACATACTTCTAACACAACACCGTGAATAAATACAAACGGAAATAAGAAATAAAAAAATTAATTTTATTGAGAACTATTTACTACATCTAGTACTGTAATTAATAATTGTAAGTCAGAATAATTGTTATCTCAATCAATAAAATTTTAGTAGTCCAAAACTTTAAGATGGGGGGGGGAGTCACCAGTACATATTTGCATGTATCTCGTATAATAAAGGTCTCTTGAATACAATTTTTGGTATTTAAACTTCCAATAATGTGATTTATTATGTATCAGAGTATTGTTTACGTAACATGAGTAGAAGTGGCGGTTTGGTGAAAACTGAAAAATGCAAATATCTCGGTTAATATTCAAGATAGAGAATAAATAAATATAACAGTATTTATAGTACATTTACTTTGCAATAAAATTGATTCTATAGAATTTTTCGATCCAACGTATAGTAACGGAGATATTTCGAATGTTCAAAAATCCTACCCTCTAAACCCCACCTTCCCACGGGTCCGATTTAAGCCGTTAACGAACTTGATCATTCCTTTTACATAGAACGACTAAATATCGAGTTTGGTAACGATCAAACAAAAATTGCGACCGGAAGAGTGGTAACAGACAAATATATATATATATATATATATATATATATATATATATATAGATAGATAGATAGATAGATATAGATATACAGTTTTGAACTGACGTCATTTTCGTCATCTACTAGGTAGGATCGATGGACATTTGAAGAAAAATGTCGAAAATTCCGTCATGAATACAACCTCAATAGCTGATTTCCTTTAAGGGAAATCTGCTAATTACGTCGTGCAATGGAATAAAAATAGGGAACAGATTGTGGGAGACTAGCGCGTGGGAAATCTGCTTGGTTGACGCAGAACCCTGACGGATGCGTGACGGACTTTTTTTTTCCACTCCGTTAATATTAAAAAAAAAGTCCGTCACGCAGGGGCTGCGTAAACTAAGCAGATTTCCCACGTGAAGTTTTACAATAGAGAAATCTGCCTAGTAATAACCTATTCTCACGAGGACGAATAGTTAGTGAAACTGCCGTACTAGCGCTAGTGCGCTCGGCGGAAACTCCCGACCATACTCACAATACAAATCCAAATATCTCGGTTAATATTAAAGATACCGAATAAATGTATAGAACAATATTTATAGTAAATTTAATTTGCAATAAGATTGGTTCTATACAATTTTTTGATCCGACGTATGGTAACGGAGATATTTCGAATTTTTGAAAATCCCCCCCCTCTAAACCCCCCCTCCCACTGCTCCGATTTCAGCCATTAACGAACTTGATCTTCCTTTTTACATAAAACGATGAAATTCCGAGTTTGGTAACGATCAAACAAAAATTGCGACCGCTAGAGCGTTAACAGACAAATATATATATATATATATATATATATATATAT
>CM032230.1:153977500-154045000 GCA_019009955.1 Riptortus pedestris | reverse complement strand
TTGTAATGTACAATAGCCAGATAAAATAATTTACAGAGACCAGATAATTTAATGACCAGCGACCAGACAATTTTAATATACAACAGCTAGGTAATATAAAGTATAACGACAAGAAAATTTGATGAACAGTGACCAAATAATTTTTATCGCCACGACCAGATAATTTAATTGACCGCAACCAGATAATTTCAAGTACAACGAACAGAAAATTTAAATGTGCAACAGCCAGATAATATAATGTACAGAGACCAGATAATTTAATGAACAGGGACCAAATAATTTAAGGACAATGACTAGAAAATTGAATTACAACATCCAGATAATTTAATGTACAACAACCATACAACTTAATTTACGACAACAAGATAATTTAACGAATAACAGTCAGATAATTTAATGTACACAAGTTTTATATTCTTTTTTTTTTAAACAAATAACATGGCTTTGAACAGAATTATATGTACGTTCATACGGATATTAAATAAGCTGTTAAATCCAGATGCCTTTATTGTTAGTCCATCAGGCATAATGAAGGTGAAGACTACTTCTAGTTCGTCTTCCTTAATGCACTCTTAGGAGGTCTGAAAATTCTCCAATTCAGAGCAAAGGATACAAGGCTTTATCAATGATTCAACGACAATTTTGCTAAGTAGAAACTGAATAGTAGCCGAGATTATTGGATCAGAGTCATACTGAAGATTTAAATATTCTAAACGCATATTGATCACTGTTAGGTACACAATACAAATAATTGCCGGAGATTTAAAGAATAATTTAAAAAAATGATGTATGAAGATGGAAATTTGAGCAATATTTTAGAACATCACAGGTACAGGAAATTTAATTACTTCTGAGTTGTTTTTTATTCCAAATAGAAAGTAAATTGCTCATAATTAATTTGTTTTAACATATTCCAATTGGATTAAATTGGCCTAATGGGTTATTAGTGTGTCACAGACTTCACGCATTAAAATTGTTTCCATGTGCAGGCAATGTTGATTTTCATGGGAACGACCAGATGAAGTGGTTTCAGGTTGCCTTCTGCATGGGTCAATCAAAAATAAAGATACCATGAGAAAAACTCCATCCCTTCCAATAAAAGCGTAAGAGAAGAAAATTGCTCTCGAGGCTACAGTTGTTAGAGAGCCATTTCTCTGCAGCCCACTGTCCAATAGCCTTATTAGCAAGAAGGCTACAACTGTAATATATCCTCCAGTTTTGCCTCTAATTCATTTTACAAGTGAGTATTTAGATAAGTGGGCGCCATTACTGGTTACAGTATGATGTTTATTGACCGGCTTGTGATAACACAAGTAGTCCTGATAAGAATGGATGAGAGCCGTAGGAAGGAAAGTAACAGCTGTTGTTAAGCAGGGTTGGTGGTGTTACGTAATTACTTAGAGGATTAATCGATTTGATTGTAGCTAAGTGAATGGGAGGCATCAGCTGATCGTGGCAATCCCAAGGGCCTTTTCATTATCGGGAGAGGCCTGCATCCAGTGTCATTGGTTCCTTGGACTGTCTTAACACTCGCTCACAGTTCGTTCCGGCTGGTTCTATTGAATTCGTGGAGTATTACGGTCAAATGGCTGTGTGCTTTCTTATGAATACGGGAAATCGCATGAGCCTTGAAGGGTTTATCTCATCTCTGAAAGTGAGACATGTTAACGGGTAGGTTGAAAGGTTAGAGAACACGTTTCTTAGAGCCATTACAGCTCCAAAATGGGATGGTGACTTAGGACTCTGGAGAAGGAAGGAAACTGAAGACGTTATGCCAGAATGTAGGGGTACATGCAGGCATTATGCACGGATTCCTCACACTTGCAGATGATGCAGCTCTTCTCGTGAGCAAGAAAGAGGATATGCTGTCCCTCGCTGGTTCGTTGATATCTGAGAAGCAAAGAGGTGGGCTTGCAAATTATCCAAGGTAGCAAGCCGTAACCTACATCTCGACAGCAACTTGGGTGTAGATCATATGTTGGCAACCACCGGCCCGCGGGACATTTCGAATAACCCAATTAAACAGAAATATTACACTACTTACTCCAAATGAGGAAGATGAGGAGAGATTTGTGCGTTCGGCAGTACTTATAAATGCCAACAGTTCTTTTCAATGATGAAAGTTAATAAATCAAAACATTCGTACAAGACTGACTGACGATAATTTGGAAAATTCGATTCGTCTTTGGATTAGTGGAATTAATCCAAACATCGATGGATTAGTTTCCCAAACTCAAGTTCAAGTGTCTCATTTATTTCGGTGACGCTATTTAACTTTGTTTGTACTAATTCCAAATTTTACGATATAATTATAATGTCGTACCTTTTTTTTTTTTTTTTTCATTTCATTCTGTTATTTTAATCAATTTTATTATAATTACACCGTCGTTATAATTTCATGTCTGAAATCTATCGTAAAAATTATGATCACTATTTTAAAATGCACTACTTTTAAAAACGGTCCGCCAACGTATTTGCACACTAAAGTTTGACCCGCAACATGTCAAAGGTTGCACATACCTGGCGTAGTGGATCTATCCTTGCCAAAAGTAGAAAGCTTCAAAAAACCTTGGAGCTACAGTAACTTCTATCAACGCCCAGTTTACTGAATTAGACCGAAGAATAACTACTACTCTTCCTTCTAGGTTTCTCAAGTGTTAAGATCAGTGAAAACCTTACAAGCCATGAAACTAAGGGTCGATGACTCCATAATAAAAACCTCTACTTACGAGGGGTGTACAGAAAGTTCTAAGCCTGGTGTACTTATGATACTTTTTATATCAAACAGATATAAGGTTGTTTTGGAAGGTTTTGACAACTACTTTTTTTTGACGTGGTTACAGATGTTGGAAAAGCGGTGGAATAAGTGCGTTGCTGTTCTGTACACCCCTCGTATGTATGGGTGTGAGGGATGAGCGTTGACAGGCATTCTGGAAATAAAGGTTGAAAGGTTTGAGCACAAGGCTCTTAGAGCCATAATAGGCCCAGAATGGGATAGTGACTTAGGACTCTAGAGAAGGAAAGTATAACGTAGTAAAGAATGGGCAGGACATGTGGAAGAAGCAGGCCAACCTGCTCTCTATTCAAGACAATATAGTGGTGGGTATCCTTTCAAGGATAATAACTATATAATAATAATAAAGTCAATTATTATAAAAACTCCAAAACATAATTAATGAAATATTATAAAATATTATTATCCATATAATTAACGTAATAAAATCTGACACTCAATGTCCATCATCATAAGAGCTAATACTGACTTACATAACAGCCAAAGTAATTTCCATGTGACACCACTCACCTGAAACAAAATACCGATATAAAAATTAGAAAAAACACCTAACCACCCTATCCCAAAAAAAGTAAACTATATTTAACAAAACATTTATCCATATACATATCAACATCAAGGACGATAAAGCACAATCCAAAACAAAGCCTGAATACCCATTATACCCTATCATAACAAAACATAAATGTATAAACATTTAAAAACAGAATTGAAGGGGTAAAACCACCTCTTGAAAAAAATCGGTTATTATATTTCTGAGAGAATATAGTTAAAACGGTAATGGATATTTTAAAAAACTCCGTCACGCAAGGGCTGCGTAAACTAAGTAGATCTCACGTGAAGTTTAACAGTAGATAAATCTATATACCGGTAACACAACACCACCGTGAACGTTAAGTGAATAAATACAAACGATAATGAGAAACCTCCCGACGAAAGCATCTGAAATGTAAAAAACAGTTCTGCACACGTCTTACCGGAAAGAAAACAATTACTGTAATACATCTGAATATAACATATTAACTTGATTTAAAACTATTTAATATATCTAGTACTGTAAATTATAATGATTCAGAGTCATTTTTATAAACTTAACAAGGGGGGGGGGTCACCAGAACATATTTGCACGCATCTCTTATAATAAATACCTCTTGAAAACAATATTTGGTATTTAAGCTTCGAATGATGTGGTTATTTACATAAACAAGTATTGTTTATGTAACATGAGAATAAGTGGGGGTTCGCTGAATGCTGAAAACTGAAAAATGCAAATATCTCGGTAAATATTAAAGATAGGTAATAAATGTATATAACAATATTTATAGTACATTTAATTTTCTATCAGATTGATTCTATGCATTGTTTCAATCCGATGTGTAGTAATGGAGATATTTTGAATTTTAAAAATTCTCCCCCTCTAAACCCCCCTCTCGTTAGTCTGATTTCAGCCGTTAACGAACTAGATCATTCTTTTTACATAAAACGACTAAATATTGAGTTTGGTAACGATTTAACAATAATTGTGACTACTAGAGCTGTAAGAGACAAATATATATACAGTTTTGAACAGACCTCATTTTCGTCATTTACTAGGTAGAATCGATGGACATTTGAAGAAAAATTGCGTCATGAGTACGACCTCAATAGTTGATTTTCCTTAAGGGAAATCTGCTAAAATAATTTTGTGTTACAGATGAACTATCCTACTTGAACACAAGGTTTCAACATTTTTTTTTTAATTTTTGGATTCCCTTACCTCTCATTATTGTAAGAATCCAATTTAAACAAGAATTGAAGAGTAAGCGGAGTACAGCCCCAACAGCCGATTTTTCTAAATGGAAATCGTATAAAAAATGGTATTCTAAAAATCATACCACTTGAAGTTCCATGTACTTTTTGAAAGCGCACTATCAGTAGTAGTTCTTGCAACAGGTGGCATTGATAAGAGAGCTGCTCTGAATGGGGTGTGCCGGAGGGGCCTAGCGGGCCACCGATTAGGCACCAATTTCGGACTTGGTAATCATGCTCCCAGAGAAAGTTGGCGAAATACGTATTGACCAGAGATTTTTTATTTATCTCAAATCACAACAGATGTTATCTTTTGATTAAACCATATATCTGGTTAACTCTTGCTGCAGGTACGTCTTGAAGAGAAAGTTATGAATTTTGTTTTTTGCATATGCATAAAGTTCGCTATAAAGAAAAGCATCTCTTGCAATTTCTGCGCAAACACAGCAGATTTACCAACTGCTGCAATGCCACGCTGATGACATCATTTCCATTCCCATTCTCTAATTCTATCTTGAAGCCCTGAAACTTGCGTTAGAAAACATAGCTGAAACTACGGACACGGACATAATAATTTGCAGTGAATCTCTTAGATCATTGAAAAAGACATAATGTTCACGTCCACTCATCTCGTACATATTACACAAAAGCCCATCACATAGGGGCTACGTAAACTAAGCAGATTTCCCTCGTGAAGTTTTTATCAACAGAGAAAATCTGCCCTACAATAACAACAAGTTAGTTAATGTAAGGAAACGTCTAAACCTATACACGAGGGACGAACAGTTACGGAAACGGCCGCCAGAGCTCTCAGCGGAAAGTCCCGAACATAGCCGACTCCTGCCGACCACACAGAATACAGATGCAAATATCTCGGTTAATATTCAAGATACAGAATAAATGTATAGGACAATATTTATAGTAAATTTGCAATAAGATTGATTCTATACAATTTTTCGATCCGATGCTTAATAGCGGAAATATTTCGAATTTTCAAAAATCCCTCCTCTAACCTCCCCCCTCCCACGCGTCGGATTTCAGCCATTAACGAAGTTGAACTTTATTTTTACATAAAACGATTAATATCTTCGATTTCGGTAACGTTCTAAACACAAAAATTGCGACTGATCAGAGCGTTATAAGAGACAAATATGATATATATTTTCTATATTATTTATATTATATATATAATAATAATATAATATATATATATATATATATAATATTATTTTGAACAGGTACCTTATTTTTCGTCATCCCCTGGTTAGGATCGATGGACGATCAGAAGAAGTTTTATCGAAAATCGCTCTGTCAATGGATGTACGACCTCCAAATAGCTGATTTCCACATTAAGGTAAAATCTGCTAAAATCCAGACATTAAACAAAAGAATAACTATGTACTGGTTACCGGGCAACTAAGGCTAATTGGGACAGGTTTTCTACAGGTTACCACCCTTTTCTAGCCAGGGTGGCACTCAGGATTTTATTTAAGGAATTCCGTCACTAAATAAATTCCCTTGCCCAGGCGGGACTCGAACTCGCCACTCTAGGTTTACCCATGTGAGATTAAAGAAACGCTTTAACTCACATAGCTAACCTGAGCCCCCACAAACTTTAGGCAAAGCACACAAGTAGACGAACTCGCAAAAATCAGCTACTGAATAAAGAACTCACGACATCATATATTGTATACTCCAAGATATTCAAGCCCAAGCAAAACATATGACACTCAATTAATGGCAGAAATCTTGGTTTGCCACAACTGACAAGAATCCTTGAGAACACTTTTAGCAGATTTCCCTGAAGGGAAATCCTACCCAGGAGATGACGAAAATGAGGTCCGTTCAAAATGTTATATATATATATATATATATATATATATATATATATATATATATATATATTTGTCTCTTAACGCTCTAGGGGTCGCAATTTTTGTTTGATCGTTACCAAACTCGATATTAACACATTGCGTGTTAACTGTTTTACCAAATATGGTTTTCCAGAGACATTAATTACAATAAATACTGGCAAAATATTCGTGTGACCCCTCCCCCCTCTTAAATTCTTGGACTACTAACATTTGATTCATTGAGATAAAAATTATTCTGATTCATTATAATTTGCAGCACTAGACAAACCAAATAGTTTTCCAAAAAAACATAAAATAACAAGTTTAACATTCTGATAGATGTTTTCTTATAGTCTTTTGCCTTTCCGGTGAGCCGTTGGCAGACCTGTTTGTTTACATTTCACACCCTTCGGCAGGGAGGGAAAAGATTACTTATTACCGTTTGTATTTAGTCACTTATTCACGGTGGTGTTGTGCTTGCAGCATGTGGGGTTTTTTTTTTTTTTATTTTTTTTTTTTTTGTATTTTTTATTTTTTTTTTTTAATACTTTCCTCTACATAATAACCCTAAGTGGAGGAATTTTATTTTTCTGCTTGTGGGGGGGGGGGGGGGAGCGGGGGGGGGGGTGGGCGGGGGGGGGGGGGTGCTGGGGGGGGGGGGGGGGGCGGGGGGGGGTGGGGGTGGGGGGGGGGGGGGGGGGGTTGTGGTGGGGGGGGGGGGGGGTGGGGGGGGGGGGGGGTGGGGGGGGGGGGGGGTGGGGGTGGGGGCGGGGTGGGGGGGGGGGGGGGTGGGGGGGGGGGGGGGTGGGGGGGGGGGGGGGTGGGGGGGGGGGGGGGTGGGGGGGGGGGGGGGTGGGGGGGGGGGGGGGTGGGGGGGGGGGGGGGTGGGGGGGGGGGGGGGTGGGGGGGGGGGGGGGTGGGGGGGGGGGGGGGTGGGGGGGGGGGGGGGTGGGGGGGGGGGGGGGTGGGGGGGGGGGGGGGTGGGGGGGGGGGGGGGTGGGGGGGGGGGGGGGTGGGGGGGGGGGGGGGTGGGGGGGGGGGGGGGTGGGGGGGGGGGGGGGTGGGGGGGGGGGGGGGTGGGGGGGGGGGGGGGTGGTTAAAAGTAGGAATTTATAATGAAACAGAATAATTTTTATCTCAATCAATAAAATTTACGTAGTCCATAAACTTAAGAATGGGTGGGGGAGCACTAGAACATATTTGCATGTATCTCATATAATAAAGGTCTTTCTAAAACAATATTAGGTATTTAAGCTTCGAATGATGTGGTTTATTAAATAAGCGTGTATTGTTTATATAACACTAGTAGAAGTGGTGGTTTGTTGCAGGCCGAAAACTGAAAAATGCAAATAACTCGGTTAATGTTCAAGATAGTGAAAAAATGAATATGACAATATTTATAGTACATTTCATTTGCAATACGATTGATTATATACACATTTTCTATCCGACGTACAGCAACGGAGATATTTCGAAATTTCAAAATTCTCTACCTCCAATCCCCCCTTTCCTCTGGTCCGATTTCAGTCATTAACAAACTTGATCTTTTTTTTTTTACATAAAACGACCAATCGTCGAGTTTGGTAACGATTAAACAATAATTGTGACCACTAGAGCGGTAACAGACACATTTTATCCCTTTGGAGTAAATACGATGTGCCTTTCTCAAATGAAAGAATGAAAGTATCCGAAAAGGACTCGCCTAACATGTTTAACGAATTTTCAGGTTGTAGGAGTTATCTCCCCGCTATAATATTGAACGGACCTCATTTTCGTCATGTCCTGGGTTGTAAGTTTTGAGATAAATGCACATACGCAACGCACGTGGGAAAGCTGCCTAGTTAATGCTGTCCCTGCGTGTCGGGGATATGAAAGGCTTACATGTTCAGTAAATTAAAGTTGTCGCATCCTAGTAGCGGGGAGATAACTCCTACAACCTGAAAATTCGTTAAACATGTTAGGCGAGTCCTTTTCGGATACTTTCATTTGAGAAAGGGCACATCGTATTTACTCCAAAGGGATAAATGTTACTTGGGAAAATATTTGATGAACGCTCTAAGACTCTCCCGAAAAGAAGGAAAAAAAAAAAATACTTTCCCGGAGTCGGGATTTGTAAAGGGGTAAGTGTATATTGGAAGGTGCGGAGGGATATTTTATGCGAGGCTTAGAGAGAGAGAGAGAGAGAGTGAGGGGATGTTTTGGTCTGGTGTAGATAGGGTTGAAGGGGGTAGGGGGGTAGGAGGAGGGGTTGAAGGGGGTAGGGGGGTAGGAGGAGGGGTTGAAGGGGGTAGGGGGGTAGGAGGAGGGGGTTGGATCTAGCCTGCACGTATACCCGCCCCCCCCCCTCACCTTCAGACTCCTACACAACAGGAAATGGCTGTAATTTTATACGTCACGCAAGTCTGCCGACACATCTCGTGACGGCATCACTCCCCTCCTCTCTCTCTCTCTCTCACCCCCGACCACCGGTGGTTTAGCATACGCCACAAATTTAGGGGTGAATCGCTCACAATTAGTCTAAGTGAAGGGACGACCATGCTAAGCTAGAACGTCCGTCAAGCTGCGTAAACTGAGCAGATTTCCCTCGAAACTTAACAATAGACAAACCTACATACTGCTGAAACAACTGCACCGTCAATAATAGGAATAAATACAAACGATAATAAGAAACCTCCTTCGACGGGAAGCGTCTCTGAAATGTAAAACGTTCTGAATAACTCGCCCCGGAAATAAAAAAAGTCCGTCACGCAGGGGCTGCGTAAACTAAGCAGATTTCCCACGTGAAGTTAAACAATAGATAAATCTACATACCGGTAACACAATACCACCGTGATTAAATACAAACGGTAATGAGAAATCTTTCAGTTAATTAAAATAAATTACCAGCATAAATCTCACAAAGTAACGAAGGTAAGGTAAGGTTAGAAGAAGCTTCCACCTGAGCCGAGAAATGACGAAGATGGCCGACGTAATCCGAATATACCCGACCACAGACTTCATAAAAATGCAAATATCTCGGTTAATATTCAATATAGAGAATAAATGTATATTACATTATTTATGTAAACTTTAATTTGCAAGAAGATTGATTTTGTACAATTTCTCGATCAGACGTAGTTGTTATAACGGAGAAATTCCGAATTTTCGAAAATCCTCCCCTCTAAACACCCCCCCTCCCTGGTCCGATTTCAGCCTTTAACGAACTTGATCTTTCTTTTTACATAAAACGACTAAATATTGAGTTTGGTATCGATCAAACAAAAATAGCGACCGCTAGAGCTAGGTAACAGTCAAATATGCGAGTACATAAATATATATATATATATATATATATATATATATATATATATATATATAGTTTTGAACGGACCTCATATTCTTCATTTACTCAGTATTATCTATGGACAGTTGAAGAAAAATTTCGAAAATTCCGTCATGAGTACGACCTCAATAGCTGATTTCCTTAAGGGGAAATCTGCTAATATTAATTTTATTAAAAATATTTACTATATCTATAATTGTGATATATAATGAATCAGAATACGTTTTATCCCAATCAATCAAATTCAGTTGTCCAAGAACTATTCTTCTCATCTTACAAGTCCCAATGGAAACAAATCCCCATCTTACAAGTCTGAATATCAACAAATCCCCATCTTACAAGTCTCAATTTGAACAAATCGCCATCTTACAAGTCTGAATATCAACAAATTCCCATTTTAGAATTGAATAAAAACAAATTTCCCCATCTTCCCAAGTCTGAATATCAAAAAATTCCCCATCTTACAATTGATACCCCCTTTTTCTCATAAGCCCTTTTAGGACAATTTTCCATTTTTAAAAAATTTCCGTGGACCTTTATCCACACCTTTTAAGTCATATTCTGAATTAGTATGTTTGTCGTTTTTAATTTTTTTTTTTTTTCATCATTGTTTTTTTTCCCCAAAAGGGCATGGACATTTTTCCCTGCTTCATTCATATCCTCTCAACTTTTTCAAAAAGTGGCCCAAAAACCCTTGTTTTTTTTTGTATATTACGTGTCCCGTTTTTCACTCCCGGGGTAAAAGAAAATTTACTTTTAAAAATGGAATATCCAGTATTGTAACGATTAAACGAGACTATTGACTGCCAGAGCGCTAACAGACGAATATAAGTTTTTTAAAAATTATGGGGGAATATTTTCGACTGGACATTTTGGCATGGAAAATTAAATCAGGAAAAGCTCTCATAGCCATTTTTTTTAAGGGAAACGCTAAAACCATAAAAACCAAAAGGGGGTTTTTTTGCGAAAAAAAAATTGGGCGGCCCTTTTTTGGGGGGGTTTAAAGCCGTAACGGGGGGTTCCGGGGTTTTAGGGGTGGGGGTTTTTATTTATTAAGTAAGGGGGACTTTGGGGGCAAAGGTTTGGGTGGGGGGGGGGGAACCTTTTCCCCCGGGGGGGGGGGGGAAAAAAAAAAACCTTTTTGGGGAATTGGGGGGGTTTCCCAAAAAAAAAGGGGGGGGGCCCGTAAAAAAAAAAACCCCCCCAAAAAAAAAAAAAAAAAAAAACCCCCGGGGGGGGGGCCCCCCCCCAAAAAAAACCCAAAAAAAAACCCCCCCCCCAAAACCCCAAAAACCCCGAAAAAGGGGAAGAAAAAAAAAAAAATCCACCCCCCCCCCCCCCCCCCAATCAGGAAGCCCCCCCCAACCCCCCTTCTCCTCCCCCCTCCCCCCCCCCCCCTCCTCTCTCATCTCTCTCTCTCCTACTCTCTCTCTCTCTCTCTCTCTCTCTCCTCTCTCTCCTGCTCCTCTCTTCTCCTCTCTCTCTCTCTCTCCTCATCTTCTCTCTCCTCTCTCTCTCTCTATCTCTCTCTCTCTCTCTTCTCTCTCTCTCTATCTCCTCCTCTCCTCTCTCTACTCCATCTTCTCTCTCTCTCTCCCTCTCTCTCTCTCTTCTCTCTCTTCTCTCTTCTCTCTCTCTCCTCTCTTCCTCTCTCTCCTCTCTCTCTCTCTCTCTCACTCTCTCTCTCCCTCTCCTCCTCACTCTCTCTCTCTCTCTCTCTCTCTCTCTCCTCTCTCTCTCTTCGTCTCTTCCTCTCCTCTCTTTCTCTCCTCTCTCTCTCCGTCTCTCCTCTCTCCTCTCCTCTCTCTCTCTCTCTCTCTCTCTCTCTTCTCCTCTCTCTCTCTCTCTCTCTCTCCTCTCTCTCTCTTCTCTCTCTCTCTTCTCTCTCTCTCTCTCTCTCTCTCATCTCACTCTCTCTCTCTCTCGCTCTCTCGCGCTCTCTCTCTCTCTCTCTCTCTCTCTCCTCTCTCTCTCTCTCCTCTCTCTCTCTCTCTCCTCTTCTCCTCTCTCTCTCTCTCTCTCTCTCTCTCTCTCTCTTCCTCTCTCTCATCTCTCTTCTCTCTCTCTCTCTCTCTCTCACTCAAACTCTCACTCTCACTCTCTCTCTCTCACTCTCTCTCTCTCTCTCTTACTCTCTCTCACTCTCACTCTCACTCTCTCTCTCTCTCTCTCTCTCTCTCTCTCTCTCTCTCTCTCTCTCTCTCTCTCAATGCCTCTTTTAGCTCTGTTACACTCACACACATGCGCCCTTCACATTGAGATGGACTCCTCTTCCAAGCCATTCGAAGTTGGCTTTCAACTTGGCCGGGTTGCAAATAAACAATTTGACAACCTGCGTTAGATTTAGCTTACAACCTGAAAATAATTTTAGCTAATACATCGTGAATAAACTTTAAATTTTGATCTTAGTGGCCCCTTTTGAATGCTGAGAGTCCTAAAGAACGGCCTAGATCAGTTTAAACTCAAGATAAATGCACACAAAACAAATGTTTTCGTTGTATAGAAGAATGGAAGACAAGGAAATATAAATATTACAATTGGAAACATTGTGCTTGAAAAAATGCGGAGTTTCGTCAGCTAGGGAGCATCATCACACAATGGTAGTCGAGCTGAAGTCGATAGAAGAATAGCACTTGCTAAATAAGCCGTCCAAAGCAAAAGAAGCACATAAACTAATAAGCATATAGGCATGGATACCAAAAAAAAATGTTTGCTAAGCCTTTTGTAGCAATCTTTTGTATGGAGTGCACCACTTTACGAGAGCGAAGGCTGGACTCTCCACAAAAGGGAATACAATAGGTTGGAAGCATGGAAATGAGGATCTGGCACAGAATCACTGGAACAAGTTGGGCTGCAGAAAAACCAACAGTTCTAGATGTGGTAAGTGAGAACAAAAGTCTAATCAAGTCCATGGAAAAAAGAATAGTGAAATTTCTTAGGCATATCATAAGGCACAACGACTCTATTACAAATGTGTTTGAAGGTAAGGTCCTTGGCCATAGGGGAAGAGGCAGGCCTAGAAAATCCTATTTTGAAGACATGAAGCATCTTATGGATTTGGGTGAGTATAGTAATATGAAAAGAGGTAGCTTGCAGATAGAACACAATGGTTGCAACTACAAGGCTTTGCTTTTAGATCATGATGGTCCCTTCTACAAATAGAATTAACCTTGGGATTTTACTAAGGGAGATATTGGCCACGGAATTTGGAAACACATCGTCTGAGTGTCGTCCGGCACGGGGAAATCCGCCTGATAGACGAGATTAAGTACATGGTGAGAATTGTAAACATCATAATAGTGTTGCGGAAACTACATACATGTAAAAGTAAAGAGGGTTATTCAAGTATTTTAAGAAGTAGGAAATAGATGAAAGGAGCCGACTTATGGTCTAGCCCGTTCTCGACAACACCCGTCCGGGATCTAGACGTGTCTAGGCAGCTCCCTTTGATGTTTTTCTAGGGCTATAAAAGCGACCCAGCCCCCCCTAGTTAGTTTGTTCTCAGCACTCTTCAAATGATTAACAGTGATCGTGTAAAGAACAGTGTAGTGCCGTGTAAAAGTAAAGGGACAGTGCAGTACCGTTATCTTTGAGAAGTGCAGTGCCGTGCTTTTGTGAACTTCAGTGATCGCGAGTGAGTTACTGGCCTTTCTATAAGAATAAGAAGAACAGTGAAACTATCAGTGCTTACTGTGACTAGAAGTTATAATTAACCACGTGTGTAATGCATTGTTAAATAAATTGTGCCGTGATAAAAATTCTAAAGCTTGTGTTTTTAATTTTGCTATCCAAAAGAACTCTAATAAACAACATTTATTACTGATTTTGTAATAAACGTAACAACATATTTTTTTAAAAAATTATGTTTGTTTTGCCACGAATCGTGAGTACATAAATGGAAATGAATATCAGTACACTCTATACGAAAGACTTAGCAAACATTTGTTGGTATCCATGTTTATATGCTTATTAGATAAAATACTCCTTTTGCTTTGTAAGGCTTGTTCAGCAAGTGCTATTCTTCTATCGACTTCAGCTCTACTGTCATTGTGTTCAGTGATGATGCTATCTAGCTAACAAAGCTCCCGCACTTTTTCAAGCAGAATCCAAAAGATGGAGCACACAGCATTTAAATAAATTTCCACGTTAGAGAGAATGTTTTCGGTTCTAATATTTATTTTTCCTTGGCTTTCTTTCTCCACCACAACCAAAAAATTTGTTTTATGTGCATTTATCTTGAGTTTAAACTGATCCAGAACGTCCTTTAGGACTTGCAGCGTTGTATTCATGTCTATTTCGGACTTTGCCACCAGTGCAATGTCACCTGCAGATCTAATGCAATGAATGGAAATGCAGTTAAACTGTATGCCTTGGGTTGTTTTTTTCATTTTCATTATTAACATAAAAAGTCCGTCACGCAGGGGCTGCGTAAACTAAGCAGATTTCCCACGTGAAGTTTTACAATAGAGAAATCTGCCTAATAACAACTGTAGTAGTAAGAAACCTCTAAACCTAAAACATTATTTAGGGCGTAATAACCCAGAAGTTTCTAGCCCCAAAAAAACAGTTAACCTAACCTCTAAACCTATTCACGAGGGACGAATAGTTATGGAAATGGCCACCAGAGCTCTCGGGTAAAGTCCGAACATGCAGATTACAAATGCAAATATCTCGGTTAATATTCAAGATAGAGAATAAATGCATATAACAATATTTATAGTAAATTTAATTTCCAATAAGATTGGTTCTATCAAATTTTTCCATCCGATGCATAATAACGGAGATATTTCGAATTTTCGAAATTCCCCTCCCCCCTAAACCCCCCTCCCCACTGGTCCGATTTCAGCCTTTAACGATCTTCCTTTTTACATAAAACGATTAAATACCCAGTTTGGTGACGATTAAACAAAAATTGCGACCGCTAGAGTGTTAACAGAAATATATATATATATATATATATATATATATATATATATATATATATATATATATATATATATAGTTTGGAACGGACCTCATTTTCGTCATCTCCTGGGTAGGATCGATGGACATTTGAAGAAATTTTTCGAAAATTGCATCATGAGTACGACCTCAATAGCTGATTTCCCTTAAGGGAAATCTGCTAAAAACATATTGAATAGAAAAGGTGACAGAGGGCATCCTTGTCTTACAGCTTTCTTAATTCTAGCTTCCTTTTCATCATTCATCAATAATGTTTTGTGTACTCTGATTTTCATAAACCTTCCAAATGAACCTTCATTCTTTCCAATATATTCCTTCTTTGTGCAAGCAGTCAAACATCATTCTCCAGCTAGTACTGTTTTGAAACAGATTGTTTATACCTAAAAAGGCTCGTGGTCTTTCGTGTCGCGTTATGGAATGGAATCCAACGTGGCTGAGATTCCACTACAAGTCGGTTGGTGTCGCTGGATATATTTTAGACTCCCTGGGAGATTAGCATAACCAGGTCCGGTTGATAGTTGGACTAGCCGGTTTGTCTGGGCGCGATGTAGAACCGTCTTGGAAATGGCAGTAGAAGGACCGGTCCTTCTCTCAAGACATTATTCTGTCCTTGTCCAGAAGGTGACTCACGAACTCGACCACATAGCCTCGTCCGGCGCACAACTTGGACCAGGGTATTTACCAAAATATTGGTAGTGGTATATGGTGATACAGTCTTAGGTGCAGGTCGAGGAAATGAAACGTAACCAAAATAACATATATTTTTAAAAAGTATAACTGTTTCTATATTGAACTTGAGTAAATGAAAGGAAAAAATTCAATTAATTCAGAAAGTCCGCCACGCAGTGTATGGGTAAACTAAGCAGATTTCCCAAACGAAGTTCTACAGTGGACAATCCTACATACTGGTAATACTTAATAATACCTTCAATATTAAGCGAATAAATGCAAACGATAACAAGAAATCGATCAGTCAATTTTGAAAACCTACCAAGGGAAAGCGTCTGAATTGCAATCAAAACGGTTAGTCAACATCTCAGGGCTGAAAAGATATATAGAAACACTCTTCACCGGAAAGAAAAACAATTATTGAAATATATCTGAATATAAAATATTAATTTTGCGGAAACTATTAACTAGATCTGGTACTGTAATTTATTAGGAATTTAGAATAATATTTATATCAATACCTCGAATTTTAGAAATTCAAAACCTTAAGACGGGGGGGGGCGTCCACTTTATGCAACTGTGGCTAATTGGGACGGGTTATCTACCCTATTCTAGCCAGGGTGGGACTAAGGATTTTATTTAACGAGTTCGTCACTAAATAAATTCCTATTTGCCTAGGCGGGAATCGAACTCGCCACTCTAGGTTTACCATGTGAGATTAAAGCCAACGCTACAGCTCACATGACTAACCGGAGCCCCTCCGGTAATAATAATAATAAAGGTCTCTTGAAAACAATATTTGGTATTTAAGCTTCAAATAATGTTGTTTATTTTATAACAGAATGTTGCTTATGTAACATGAGCAGAAGTTGGGGTTTGCTGATATTAGAAAACTGAAAAATGCAAATATCTCGGTTAATATTCAAGATAGAGTATGATATATTGTAATATTAAAAGTACATTTAATTTGCTTCGAGATTCATTCTACACACTTTTTCGATCTTACTTGCAGTAACGGAGATACTTCGAATTTCCAAATTTCGCCTACTCTAAACCCCCCTCCCTCTGGTCCGATTTCCGAAATAACAGAGTATTGTTATATATATATATATATATATATATATATATATATATATATATATATATCTTAGCCATAATTTGTGATCAAGTCTCATTAATTTATAAGGCTTGTCATCCTTTATTAAACTTGCATCTTAACAAATAAAAAAAAATATATGCTACATACTTAAAGTTGTATTAAGATAGTTAATGAAATTAATTTGGTGTATATAATTACTTAAATAGAAGAATTTTGTACTAAGAATTTGACCTAAATTTGTAAAGAATATATTTTATAAGTATGAATGTAATTCAATAATTTCTGAAACATTTAATTAGCATAATATTAGAAAATTGCTTATGGAAAAAAAAAAACTTATTTGATCTATAATGTTATGATACGAAAATGATAATGATGACTTGTTTTGTATGTTACTTCCCGTCTGAGATGAATTCCGATTTTATAAATGAAATGACTCGTTTGAAAAGTTATTAACTTTTAAATTAATTGGTTGTCTTTATAAAAGCGGATATTTCAACCGTATATATTTAACGAGTTTTTTATTATCTTTTTTTTTTATTTTTACGCGGAGGATAAAGTAACGTTATCCAGTAATTTTAAATGGAACCCGTATTTAAATCACCGGTAAATGATTTAGATACGACCATTAATTATAGAATTAAGCATTGATGTATTGCTCGTGTGGAAAAGCACCAAGTGAAATATAAAAGGGAATTGGGATTTATTTTATAATTGGTTTACATTATTAATATTTATTGGAGCGGCCATTTAAAAGTACGGATTAATTTTAATAATCCCAAAATATTTTTAATATTGAAGGGGCAAGAAATTTATTTTTTTCCTGTGCTTTTGTAACACACGAATGGCTGTAATACCGAAGCTGATACAAATTTAAAATGTCCGTCACGCAGGGGCTGCGTAAACTAAGCAGATTTCCCTCGTGAAGTTTAAAAACAAATAAAAACCAAAGCAGATACAGACAGAAGCGTCTGAAATGCAAACAAAAAGGTCTGTCATACTCTCACCGGAAATAAAAAAAATTACTGAAATATATCAGAACATAACATACTAATTTTTTGAAAACTATTTACTATATCTAGTGCAGTATTTTTTAATGGATCAGAATAATCTCTTATCACTCTAATTTAAGTAATCCAAGAACAAAAGGCAGGAAGGCTGGTTTTATATATATATATATATATATATATATATATATATATATATATATATAATTTTGAAAACCTCATTTTCTTATGGGTGGGATAGATATTTGAAAAAGTTTTTCGCAAATCGCGTCGAACCATAGCTGGTTTCTCTTAAGACCGTCACGCAGGGGCTGTGTTAATTAAGCAGATTTCCCACGTGCGTCACGTATTTGAATTTATCAAATGTCCATCGATCCTAGCGAGGAGACGACGAAAATGAGGTCCGTACAAAATTGCATATATATATATATATATATATATATATATATATATATTACCGCTCTAGCGGTCGCAATTATTGTTTGATCGTTGCCAAACTCGATATTCAGTCGTTTTACGTGCAAGGAAAGATCTAGTGCGGTAACGGCTGAAATCGGACAATGGGAGGGGGGGGGGGTTAAAGAGGAAGAATTTTAGAAATTCGAAATATCTCCGTTACTATAAGTCGGATCGAAAAGTATATATAGAGACTCTTATTGTAAATTAATTGTACTATAAATATTTGCATATACATTTATTCACAATTTTGAATATTAACTGAGATATTTGCATTTTTCAATTTTCAGCAAACCCCCACTTCTGCACATGTTATATAAACAATACTCTGTTATATAATAAACAACATTATTCGAAGATTAAATACAAGAAATTGTTTTCAAGACGACATTCACTATACGAGATAAGTGCAAATATGTTATGGTAATGTGTTATTGATTAATTTTAATGCCCCCCCCCTTCTTAGGTTCTTGGACAACTAACATTTGAGTGATAGTAATACAAATTATTCTGCTTCATTAAAAATTGCAGTATTAGATATAGTAAGTAGTTTTCAAAAAGATGAAGGTTATATTGAAAAATATTTCTGTTATTTCACTAGTTACTGATATGCAGATTTATGTCTTGCAAAACTTCACTTGAGAAATCTGCTTAGTTTACGCCGACTTTATTTAAAATACAAACTGTCACTCTTCGATGACAATACCATTATACTCCGCCGCCTTTCGGAGCTTGACTAAACTAGTCTGACAATTTTATCAAACTTAATAAATATTGCTTCGGGAGCTCCGAGGTGGAAAGACAATTTTATCTCGAGGATAAATTTGTTGGCGAAGAAAGAAGATAGGGTCCGGAGTTGTTTGGGGGGGGGGGCGATTCTCGAAATCTGGCCATTGTTCTGTCCACGTCTTATCAATTTGGCTTGTTGAACGCCCCAGCTGAGATACTCTTATCAAAATTAAAATCACTATTTAAATATTTGCTCTGCCTTTGTTTGTTTATTGTTTCAATTTAGTTTGCCAAACCCATTAACTGAGTCGGCGTTCTGCCTTTCGGATACAGTTTACGTTTTAACAAAAAAAAAAAAAATGGTGAGGCGTGCCCAATCATCATTCACCGGTATCGTTGGGGCTTCAGTATTTTATAACGGAGATGGAATTCTGATGATGCAATCGAATTATAAATGAATATTTGTTGAGATCCAATGGTTCTCGCACAGTTTGTACATATACCAATAATGATATAATAAAATTCGTCACTCAGGGGCTACGTAAACTGTGCAGATTTCACGCGTGAAGTTTTACAATAGAGAAATCTACATACCGGTAACACAACACCATCGTGAATATTAAGTGAATAAATACAAAAGGTAATGAGAAACCTTTTTACGGGAAGCGTTTGAAATGTAAACAAACAGATCTGCCAACTTCATACCCGCAAGAAAAACTATTACTAAAATATATCATAATATTATTTTATTAATTTGATTGAAAACTGCTTGCTATAACTAGTACTGCAATTTATAATATATTTATAGTTTTATCACAATCAATCAAATTTATGTGGTCCAAAAACTTGGAGAGGGGGGGGGTCACCAGAACATATTTGCATGTATCTCGTATAATGAAGGTTTCTTGAAAGCAATATTTGGTATTTTAACTTCGAATGATGTGGTTTATTACACACCGAGTATTGTTTGTCACATAGTAGAAGTAGGGATTTGCTGAGGTCTGAAAACTGAAAAATTCACATATCTCGGTTAATATACAAGATAGAGAATTAATGTATATAACAATGTTTATAGTACATTTAATTTGCAATAAGATAGATTGATTGGTTTCACAGAGATATAGGAAGTTACTAGTAGCTGAGTATATTGAATAAATTGTCTATTTATTATTTCTTTTCTTCTCTTTCTTTGTAAATAATTATTAATAATTAGTTTATTTTATTTATTTTTTTGTTGTTTTTTAAAGATAGAGTTCTTATTAAAGCTTATTTGTTTTATTTAGAATATTGAAATATTATGTTAATATTATGTTGATATGTCTATAAGCAATAATCAATCATGCTGATTAATAATTTAGTAAATAATGGCCGAACTCAACAGACGGACTTATGAGTCCATGTTTATGTATGTTATATATAGTATAAGGAAAGATATTATTATGATAACTTAATTCTATATTTATCATGTAAATTATTTCAAATTTCAAAATAAACATACTTTATCATTATTATTATTATATTATTACACATCTTCGATCCGACGTACAGCAACGGAGGTATTTCGAAAATCGCTCCTCTAAATCCCCCCCCCCACTGATCCGATTCCACCTATTAACGAACTTAATCTTTCTTTTTGCATAAAACGATTAAATATCGAGTTTGGTAACGATAAACCAATAGTTGCAACCTCTATAGCTGTAACAGGCAAATATTTATACACGGTTATGAAGAGACCACATTTTGGTCATCTCCTAGGTAGGATCGATGGATATGTGAAGAAAAAAATTTCGAAAATCGTGTCAAGCAGGGCATTATCATTTTCAAGAGATCTGAGATACAGGTGAATAAGTTGTTCTATTTTATTGATCGCCCACTCATGTTAACATTTTCGTACGGAACACAGAATAAATCCTTCGGTTGCCGGTATATAAGTGATTATCTTTATAAAGTTAAAGAGTCCCGTTGGAAGGGGTCCATTGATGGAAGGCGGCTGAACAAAGGACCCTTTTGGCATGGACCACCGGCAATTAGGACCCCCTTGGACCCCAGCCATACCCTCATCCTCTGCAATTCTTCTATTTTTCCACCTTAGGACCCCACCACCTCCCCACTTCCGCGCCCACTTGACGCAAAACTAACTTCCGCCTCTCCCCCTCACGCGTCGAGTTGGTAACGAGAGACCTTTTCACTACTTTAGCAACACCTGCACACTAGTACATTCTGTATTTGGCCCTTGAAAAGGTTAGCAGTTTCTGGAAGTGGTATGTGGGGAAGGAGATCTGTATTAAATAGGAATATCTAATTCATGTGGCTACCACATACATTCGGACATAAAATTTAAAACAAAGTCCTGACATCGACAGACAAGCAGCCAGGAAAAGAACTGTGGACATCGACAGGGTGACTGCACAAGACATGAAACAGGTAATTAAAAAAAGTCGGTCACGCAGGGGCTGCGTAAACTAAGCAAATTTCCCACGTGAAGTTATACAGTAGAGAAATCTCCATAGGAGAGCCAAACGGTGACGGCAAAGGGCCGAACTAGCTTTTCGCGGGAAATTCAAAAATCCGTTATCGGCCCAAATTTCATAAAAATGCAAATATCTCGGTTAATAATCAAGATAGGGAATAAGTGTATATAACAATATTTATAGTAAATTTAATTTGCAATAAGATTAATTCTGTACACTTTTTCGATCCGGTGTATAGTAACGGAGATATTTCGAATTTTCGAAAATCCTCCCCTCTAAACCCCCCCTCCCACTGGTCCGATTTCAGCCGTTAACGAACTTGATCTTTCTTTTTACATAAAACGACTAAATATCGAGTTTGGTAACGGTCAAACAAAAATTGCGACCGCTAGAGCGGTAACAGACAAATATATAGATAGAGAGATAGATAGATAGATAGATATATAGATATATATATATACAGTTTTTGAACGGACCTCATTTTCGTCATCTCCTGGGTAGGATCGATGGACCTTTGAAGAAAAATTTCGAAAATCGCATCATGAGTACAACCTCAATAGCTGATTTCCCTTAAGGGAAATCTGCTAACACAACAAGTACTCAACGACTGGACAACCGACTGGCTACAAACTGACAAACTCCGAAAAATCCTAGACAACCCAAACAAAGGAAAATCACTGGAAAATCTAACCAGACGAGATCAAGTAGTGTTGACTAGGCTTAGAATCGGACATTCACTACTTACTACTTAGTGCGTAATATTCTCAAGGCGCAGAAAATTAAATGATTTACCACATCTCTATCTTAAGGACACCCTAATAGAATATGTCAACCATGCTAAATTCCTAGGTATGTCTCTCGACAGCTGACATGGAATGTACATATAGACAACCTCCTGAGAGGTTGGCTGACATGTTTGTTTACAATTCAGGCGCTTCCTGTTATGGAGATTATTTGACTGAATCGTTTCTCATTAGGAAATTAAATGGTTCTAGAGAGCCTCTAAATAAGTCAGATTCCCCAAGTGAAGTTTATCAATAGATAAATCTACGTATTGGTGAACACATAAAATTCACGGTGATTTTAAGTGTTCACCAATACGTAGATTTATCTATTGATAAACTTCACGTAGGAAATCTGACTTATTTAGAGGCTCTCTAGAACTATTTAATTTCGTTAGGTATTGAAAGAGTTTTAAACAGCACACATACTTTAGAAGAATTAGCTCTCTTGGCAGAGGCGAGGAGTACATGTACGCAAAAGTGCCATTTTTAAGACCAAAGCTATATCTCAAATCCGCTTATTAGGTACTAAAAATCAAAGATTTGTAGTTGTTGGTAGGACAATTCACACATTCAAACCAGAAAAGCCATGGCCCTTTGCGAAGATAGCCAAGACACCGTTCCGCACTTCATCCTTAAATGCCCCGTTTTAGCAGAGAGAAGAAACCAATCCTGAAAAGTCTCAACATTTCACAGCAATCCATGGATAATCTGTTTGACATTATGGACAATAATAAAATAAACTGCACATACATTTACATACTTTACTTCAGAGGGAAAAGAATCCGAACAATATAATTAATAAGATATTATTTTTATTTATTATTTTTAAATTAATTCTCTGTTTACGTTTATATAAGGAAGAGATAAAAGAAAAATATAATCATAAAATGTGGCTGAACCCTTACTATAAAATAGTTAAATTTTAAAAGAAATAAAAATATTCATTCATTCATTCTCTTCATTAACTTCTCGCGGGAAATCTGCATAGCTTACGCAGCCCCTGAGTGACGAATTTTATTATATCATTATTGGTATATGTATAAACTGTGAGAGAACCTTTGGATCTCAGCAAATATTCATTTATAATTGCATCGCATCGGAATTCTGATTCCATCTCCGTTATAAAATACTGAAGCCCAACGATACGGGTGAATGATGATTGGACACGCATCAACATTTTTTTTTAGTTAAAACGTAATCTGTATCCGAAAGGCAGAAGGCCGACTCAGTTAATGGGTTTGGCAAACTAAATTGAAACAATAAACAAACAAAGGCAGAGCAAATATTTAAATAGTGATTTTAATTTTGATAAGAGTATCTCAGCTGGGGCGTTCAACAAGCCAAATTGATAAGACGTGGACAGAACAATGGCCAGATTTCGAGAATCGCCCCCCCCCAAACAACTCCGGACCCTATCTTCTTTCTTCGCCAACAAATTTATCCTCGAGATAAAATTGTCTTTCCACCTCGGAGCTCCCGAAGCAATATTTATTAAGTTTGATAAAATTGTCAGACTAGTTTAGTCAAGCTCCGAAAGGCGGCGGAGTATAATGGCATTGTCATCGAAAAGTGACAGTTTGTATTTTAAATAAAGTCCGTCACGCAGGGGCTGTGTAAACTAAGCAGATTTCTCAAGTGAAGTTTTGGAAGACATAAATCTGCATATCAGTAACTAGTGAAATAACAGAAATATGTTTCAATATAACCTTCATCTTTTTGAAAACTACTTACTATATCTAATACTGCAATTTTTAATGAAGCAGAATAATTTGTATTACTATCACTCAAATGTTAGTTGTCCAAGAACCTAAGAAGGGGGGGGGGATTAAAATTAATCCATAACATATCACCATAACATATTTGCACTTATCTCGTATAGTGAATGTCTCCTGGAAACAATTTCTTGTATTTAATCTTCGAATAATGTGGTTTATTATATAACACAGTATTGTTTATGTAACATGTGCAGAAGTGGGGGTTTGCTGAAGGCTGAAAATTGAAAAATGCAAATATCTCGGTTAATATTCAAGATTGAGAATAAAGGTATTTGACAATATTTATAGTGCAATTAATTTGAAATAGGAGTCACTTTATACAATTTTTCGACCCAACTTATAGTTACGGAGATATTTCGAATTTTCAAAATTCTCCCTCTTTAACCCCCCCCTTCTCCTCTGTCCAATTTCAGCCGTTACGAACTAGATCTTTCTTTTTACGTAAAACGACTGAATATCGATTTTGGTGACGATCAAACAATATTTGCGACCGCGGATCTCATTTTCGTCATCTCCTACGTAGGAACGATGTAAATTCACACACACACACACACACACACACACACACACACACACACACATATATATATATATATATATATATACTGTTTTGACGGGAGCTCATTTTTCTCATCTCCTGGGTAGGAATGATGGACAATTGAGGCCATTTTCGAAAATCGCATAATGAGCCCAACCTCAATTCTTGTTTTGCCTAGAGAGAAATCTGCTAATATTTTTATTTGTAAAATAGATGTGTAGGGATTTCATATGTATACTCAATATGTACTTGTTTATGTAAGCTATTCAAATATTTGGAAGTTAAAATGGCTGTCGTCATAATTTCAATATATTTTTAAGAATAACAGATAAAAACATGTTAATGCCATTAGCAATGGCTATAATTGTTTCCGAAATGGAACCAATTTAAAAACTAAGGTTCCTAATGTGTTTATATTTTATTAATGTTCAGCGATTGCATTACGTAACAATTTTTTTATATACGTTTGCTATTTACTTAAGTGCTATTGTACGAAAAACTCAATTAGAGCTCTAACAGCAAATGGTATTGTAAATTATTTTATTTCTATAGCGTACATCGCTTTCGTTTAGAATTTGAATTAATTTTTAAAATATTTATTTGTGACTGGCTAGATGAGAACTTGCCAATTGAAGTCAAGTGTGCTATGACCAAGTTATATAATGTGCAATTTATTTAACTTTAAGCTGATGTATGATGAACCGTCCTCTTCATTACGAAATACCAAATTCAACAAATCTGTTCTAGATGAGATTTTCCTAGAAGAAATCAGCTATAGAGGTCGTACTTATGTGCAATTTTTCTTCAAATATCCACCTATCCTACGCAGTAGATGACGAAAATGAGGTCCATTCAAAACTGTATGTGTGTATATATAGAGGGAGGGGGGTTTACAAAAGGAAAATTTTGAAAATTCCAAATATCTCCGTTACTATAAGTCGTATTGAAAAAGTGTATATAATGGATCTTATTGAAAATTAAATGTACTATAAATATTGTTATTTATATTTATTCTCTATCTTGAATATTAACCGAGATATGTGCATTTTCCAGCCTTCAGGAAACCCCCACTTCGACTCTTGTTACATAGAGGAAACTCTTTTATATAGTAAACAACATTATTCGAAACTTAAATATACCAAATATTGTTTTCCAGAGACTTTTATTATACGAGATAGATACAAATATGTACGTGTGACACCCTTCTTAAATTCTTGGACTACTAAAATCCGATTATTTGAGATAAAAATTATTCTGATTCATTATAAATTACAGTACTAGATATAGTACATAGTTTTTAATAAAATCAATATCTTATATTCTGATATATTTCAGTAATTGTTTTTCTTTCCGGTGTGAGAACTGTTACATTTCAGATGCTTCACGTCGGTATGTTTCTTGTTATCGTTTGTATTTATTCATTTAATATTCAGGATGGTGTTTTGTTACCAGTATGTAGAATTATGTACGAGTATTGTTTAATTTCACGTGTGAAATCTGCTTAGTTCACGCAGCCCCTGCGTGACGGACTTTTTCGTTTTTGGATTACTAAATTTTGAGTGATTGAGATTATTTTGATTCATTATAAACTATGGTAATAGGTATAGGATATATTTTTCATTAAAATTAAAACATTATATTCAGATATATTTCCTTGTTGTCATTTGTTTTCCTTTCGGCCAAGAATATTTCTATCATCTATCTATTTACCGCTTGAGAGGTTGGCTGGCCTGTTTGTTTACTATTCAGACACTTCAGGTTGTGGAGGTTATTAAAATTGTAATTGACTGAAACATTTCTATTATAATTTGTATTTAGTCACGGTAGTGTTACGAGTTACAAATATGTAGAATATTCAATTTAAGAAGTCCGTCTCGCAGGGGCTGCGTAAACTAAGCAGATTTCCCTCGTGAAGTTCAGTAATAGATTAATCTACATGCTGCTAACACAACACCACCGAGAATATTAAGTGAATAAATACAAACGGAAATAAGAAAAGTTTCAGTCAATTTCAATAACCAGCCGAGAGGAATCATTCGAAATGTAAACTATCAGATCTGCTAGCCACACACCGGAAAGAAAAACACTTACTGAAATATATCAGAATATAGCACATATTAATTTTATTGAGACCTATTTACTGTATCTAGTACTGTAATTAATAATAAGTCAGAATAATTGATATCTCAATCAATCAAATTTAAGTAATCAAAGACGGGGAGGGGGCACCAGGGCATGTATCTCTGTATGTATAATATTTAAGCTTCGAATTATGTGGTTTATTATATAATAGAGTATTGTTTATGTAACATGAGTAGAAGTGGGGGTTTGCTAAAGCCTGAAAACTGAAAAATGCAAATATCTCGGTTAATATTCAAGATAGAGAATAAATGTGCATAACAATAATTATAGTACATTTACTTTACAATCAAATTGGGCCTATACAATTATTCGTTCCGACGTATGGTAACGCAGATATTTCGAATTTTCGAAAATCCTCACTTCTAAACCCCCCTCTCTACCTGTTCCGATTTCAGCCGTTAACGAACTTGATCTTTCTTTTTACATAAAATGACAAAATATCGTGTTTGGTAACGATTAAACAATAATTGCGACCGCTAGAGCGGTAATAGATAGGGGATCTGCTAAAAGTTCACGTGGAAAATCTGTTTTAGCAGGTTTCCCTTAAGGGAAATCAGCTATTGCGGTTGTACTCATGATGGAATTTTAGACATTTTTCTTCAAATGTCCATCGATCCTACCTAGTGTTGACGAAAATGAGGTCCGTTGAAAACTGTACACACACACACACACACACACACACACACACACACACACACACACACACACACACATATATATATATATATATATATATATATATATATATATATATTTGTCTGTTACCGCTCTAGCGGTCGCAATTTTTGTTTGATCGTCACCAAACACGATATTTAGTCGTTTTATGTAAAAAGAAAGATCAAGTTCGTTAACGGCTGAAATTGGACTAGAGGGGGGGGATTTTCGAAAATTCGAAATATCTCCGTTACTATACGTCGGATCGAAAACTTGTACAGAATCAATATTATTGCAAATTAAATTTACTATAAATATTGTTATATACATTTTTTCCCTATATTGAATATTAACCGAGATATTTGCATTTTTGTTATTAAATCTGGACGCCTAACTGAGGAGAGTTACTTTCCTGCCAAAAGCTAGTTAGGCCGTTTCCTTGACTAGCTTGGCTCTCGTGAAATTTCTCTATTGTAAAACTTCACGTGGGAAATCGGCTTAGTTTACTCTGCCCCAGCGTGAAGGACTTTTTTTATTGAGACTTTAGTTTAGAAAACTAAATTTCTGAGGTAGGTTTCTCGTGTATTTTTTTTTTCTACTTCACTATAAGTCTTTCTGAATTTATTCTATGGAAATAATATTCATCAAAGAAATGTAGAAATAGTGAGGGTAGAAGGGTTTTCCGGGGAAGCCGAACCCGGTAGGGTTGTGATCCTGGATTGAGGGGGGAAGGGCTTGAAAAGGATGCCTTTAATTAGGGCAGATCCGGCACAAAGGTCCGAAAGGCGTCCCTTCATCGGGCAAGCAACCGAGAAAAAAACCTACCAAAAGAAATGGGGGAAAAAATGTGTATGTGCGTGTATTGGTATCGTCTAGTTCCCTTGATAAGTCAATCATCTGACAGTTGCTTTGAACAGCTGTGTTTTGAAGCGTGTCTCGCCCGACCGCTGGGGGGCGCCCCCCCCCCTCGGTCTACATCAAACAGGTTTTCATCATCACAGTCGCCGCATTATGGCGATTTATTAATGACGCTTTGTCATTCCCTTCGCCTTGTTTGGGAATATATCCCGGAGCTTTTGTTTACATATTAATCGATTCGCCACTCTCTCTCTCTCTCTCTCTCGTGTCGATTAGTTCCAGTCTGCGCGAAAAGCGTTAATGTTTTAACGTCCGTCGGCGTACTTAACACGCTAATAGCTAAAAGGCCCCCAAGCCTTTTAAAAGAAAAATTTTAAAAAAAGTCAGCATGGCGCACTAGTGATCTCACCTCACTACATATTCTCTATTTCTATATATAAAAAAAAAAAAAAAACGATATTTAGAATGGGGGGGGCGGTTACAGAGGGCTGAAAAAAAGAAAGTTAAGTGTTTAACAATATTGGTTCTACATTTTACGACCCAACCCATAATAACGAAGATATTGAACTTTCGAATCCTACCCTCTGAACTCCCACTAATACAGGCTCAATTCCAGTCGATAACAAATATTATCTTTGTGATATAGATAAAAGTCCGTCACGCAGGGGCTGCGTAAACTAAGCAGATTTCCCACGTGAAGTTTTACAATAGAGAAATCTGCCTAATAATAACAGTAGTAGTAAGGAATCTCTAAACCTATTCACGAGGGAAGAACAGTTACGGAAACGGCCGCACTAGCTCTCGGCGGAAAGTCCCGAACATAGCCGACTCCTGCCGACACACACAATGCAAATGCAAATATCACGGTTAATAATGAAGATACAGAATAAATGTACAGAACAATATTTATAGTAAATATAATTTGCAATAAGATTGATTCTATGCAATGTTTCGATCTGACGCATGATAACGGAGATATTTTGAATTTTCAGAAACCCCTCGCCCACTGGTCAGATTTCAGCCATTGACGAACTTGATCTTTCTTTTTGCATAAAACGATTAAATTTCGAGTTTGGTAACGATCAAACAAAAATTGCGACCACTAGAGAGTTAACAGAAATATATATATATATATATATATATATATATATATATATATATATATATATATATATATATACTAGCTCAGATACCCGGCTACGCCCGGGAATTCATTTGAGGCTGAATGGTGATGGTATTTTTAGCAGGCTTTACATTGCACAATATTTTGACATTTACCCGTCCCAGTGTTTAGGATTGATACCCGTCTTTCCCGTGGATTTGCTAATAATAGAATTATTTGTTCGATAAGGCTTCACAGTCTTCGATATTTTTATATTTCCCGTCTCTTATACATGTAAATATGGTGAATTTTTATTTCAGGCCTCCCTTTTAACCCCCCTCCCGTTCGAACCTAAAAATTTTAGTATAATTTATAATCATGGAAGAATTAATGCTAATTGACATACCGAGTTTTGTTAAGTTCGGTCCAGCCGTTAGTGCCCGCTAAAGTTTTAACGTATAACTCATTTATACTTAGGTATACGGCAAAAGTGCATATAACAAACGTTACTCTAAATAAAAAAATAAACAACTTTTGTTATGTGCGTATTTGCTGAAAAAGCAATAGGAAACGAAATATCGCTATGTTTAATTTCAGGCCTCCCTTATAACCACCACTCCTGCCCGTCCCTAGAAATGTTAGTATGGCTTATTATAAGGAAATCGTTAGTATTAATTCACATAGCGAGTTTGATTTAGTTCAGTTGAGTCTTTTTTGGCAAATAATATTGTTAACTCCCGCTATAATTTTTAGCGTATAACGCATTTAAACTTCGGTATACGACAAAAGTGTATATAACAAAAGTTACTCTAAATAACAAAATAAACAACTTTTGTTATGTGCATATTTGCCGAAAAACCAATAAAAAACGAAATATAGCTATTTTTAATTTCAGGCTTCCCTTATAACCCCCACTCCTGTTCGTCTCAGAGAAAATTAATATAGCCTAAAGTCTAAGTTGGGTTAGTAGTAATATAGATACCAAGTTTCATAAAATTCGGTTCAGCCGTTTATGCGTGAAAAGGTAACAAACAAACAAACAAACAAACAAACAAACAAACAAACATACACGAAAGAAACAAAATGCAGATATGGTGTCTATGACATGTGAAACGAAAAGTTATCGTGAAATTTCGCGAAAAAAATCAATGTACAGACAGAGGTTACAATTTTATATATATATATAGATATAATTTTGAACGGACCTCATTTTCTTCATCTCCTGGGTAGGATCGATGGGCATTCGAAGAAATTTTTCGAAAATCGCTTCATGAGTACGACCTGTATAGCTCATTTCCCTTAAGGGAAATCTGCTAAAATGAACATCATCCACAATATAACGTAAAATTCTAATACATGAAATCACCACACGACGATTTGCTTGTATCTCTCATCATGAAGTTCTCATGAAAACAATATTTGGTGTTTAAGTCAAGTGTGTTACAATAAGAGTAAATAGAATTTTACAGTTTATTGTTAATCTGCCATGAGTAGGAGTGGGGGTTTACTGAAAACTAAATAAAATGGTCCGTCACGCTGGGGATGCAAAAACAAAGCAGATTTCGAAACGTGAAGTTTTACAATAGATAAATCTACATACAGTCAACACGTAACACCACCGTGAATATTCATTGTATAAATACAAATGACAATGAGAAATAATTCAGTAAATTTACGTTGAAATGTAAATAAACAGGGCCAGCCAGCCTCTCAGAGCTGAATAGAAATATTCTCGATTGGAAAGAAAAAAAAAACATATATTTTTCAGTATCATAATATAATATATTTATTTTATTGAAAACAATTTATTATATCTAGTACAGTATTGTTTAATCAATTAGAATAATCAAAGAACAAAAAGCGGGGGGGTGGTCATCAGAACGTATTTGCAAGTGTCTCATTTAGAAAATATTTGTTGAACACAATATTTCGTATTTCCTATACAGTATTTAGATGAATCCGTCTAATGGAAATGGAGAAGAGTGAGGCAGTACTGAAGACGCAACACTTCGAAATATTTGTTGAAACATCCATCGATCCAACCGAACTGCGAAGAACCTAAACGCGCCCCCAAAATAAGTACGAAATGCTCTCGGAGAGATTTTACCAACGAAATATTATACTTTTGCTTCAGGATCCATTAACTTTTTTTTTTAACCCCCGCATTCCCCTTTATTTAAGGGAAACCCCCCCCCCCGCACATCCAGAGAGAGAGAGTGAGGAGGAGGGGGAGAGTGGAAGAAAAGGCAGGGAATGGGATAATCGGGATGTTATTGGCGGAATTAACCCTCTCTGGGGGTTGGGAGATGCTCATTTCCATGGCAACGGTATCATCCCTTAAAGCCCTCCTAACGCCCAGATGTTTCCCGCTTCCCGAAGGAACGCCTTCCCTACTTGCTCCTTTTATTCATTTATAGTCGTCTGCCGGCAGTGCTCTCTATTGGCCCGAGAAGGAAGGAGCTGGTTCTACAAGACAGGAACTAGAACCATTCAGAACCCTCTAAGCCTCGTCGTAAAATGGAACAGCTCTGATTCCAAGCTACTTTCGACGATGAACTCAGAGACACAGACTTAGAGAGATAACACGTCTTCCGTTATTTGTTAAAAGGCTTTAAGCCCTTGTTTACAGACTATATTTCACACAAAGGAACAATGTACAATTCATAAAACCTGAGATCTTTCTATATTCCTTCAGACATAGGGGTCCGAAATACGAAAAAGTCCCTCCTGCAAGGGCTACGTACTGTAAGCATATTCCCCACGCTCTGGAATACGAGCTCCTGATAGACTAAGTTCCAGTTGGAAAATTTTCCAATAGTTGTGCGTTGTTCCTAATTGTCGGATATATTTGTGAACCTCGTACGCTAGACAAATATACCGTCACGCAGTGGCTGCGTAAAATAAGCAGATTTCAGAATAATATACTAATAATACCATTAGCCACCATATCAAAGTAAAATCAGATAGTAGTGGGGGTTTACTGAAAGCAGAAAGCTCGAGACCCTCTATTACCCCGAAGGAAGGAGCTGGTTCTACAAGACAGGAAGGAGCTGGTTCTTCAAGACAGGAAGGAGCTGGTTCTACAAGACAGGAAGGAGCTGGTTCTACAAGACAGGAAGGAGCTGGTTCTACAAGACAGGAAGGAGCTGGTTCTACAAGACAGGAAGGAGCTGGTTCTACAAGACAGGAAGGAGCTGGTTCTACAAGACAGGAAGGAGCTGGTTCTACAATACAGGAAGGAGCTGGTACGACCAGACAGGAAGGAGCTGGTTCTACAAGACCTGTCGGAGCTGGTTCTACAAGACAGGAAGGAGCTGGTTCTACAAGGCAGGAAGGAGCTGGTTCTACAAGACAGGAAGGAGCTGGTTCTACAAGACAGGAAGGAGCTGGTTCTACAAGACAGGAAGGAGCTGGTTCTACAAGACAGGAACTAGCAGCATTCAGAACCATTAATGGAATAGAGCCGAACAGTTACGGAAGCTTCTGGCGGACTCGTGACTAGAACCGTAGGAAGCCGAACTCATCTCGTCCGTTATCCGCGCACACTTAATAAAAATGCAAATATCTCGGTTAATATTCAAGACAGAGAATACATGTATAAAACAATATTTATAGTAACTTCAATTTGGAATAAGATTGATTCTATACAATTTTTCGATCCGACGTATAGTAACGGAGATATTTTTAATTTTCGAAAATCCTCCCTCCCTAGACGCCCCCTCCCACTGGTCCAATTTCAGGACGTTTTAAAATAAAACGTTAAATATCAAGTTTGGTAACGATCAAGAAAAAATTGCGACCGCTAGAGCGTTAACAGAATAATATATGTATATAAAATTTTGAACGGACTCATTTTCGTCATCTCCTCGGTAGGATCAATGGACATTTGAAGAAAATGTTTGAAAATCGTGTCATGAATGCGATTTCAGTAGCTGATTTCCCTTGAGGGAAATCTGGTAAAAAAGCATAATGGCGTCATCAAAACAACCCCGAAGAGAACATTAAGAGCTGCAACCGCTGTACAAATTAATCTTACTCAATATGTTCTGGGGAGGTTATCCCCTCACCCAGCCTTCCTACATTTCGTTCAAAGAACGAGGAGGAAATCGAGGCGGGATGTAAGCGAAACGAGAACCCCTCCCTTCTGCTAAAGAAATTCACCAATTCAACCTTTGGATAATTTTAAGTAAAATTACAACCAATAATCCCCCGCCATTTCTCTCCACCCCCGGCGTTCTTTGAGCCAATATTATCGCTGGGGGGGGGGGGATTTCGGGTGGATCCACCCTTTCCTTTATCCCCACCTCCGACCACCCCAACCCAAAACCAAGTCTCATTTCTTCAGAAGCAATCATCCCCGAAATAGTAACGGATTATCCGTAAAGAGCATCCCCACCCTTCTTTTACATCTTCAATTATTTCCTTCCAGATAGAAGGAAGCCTAAAAAGAAGGAAAAGAGAAGAAAAAAGGCTTGGATAAACTCAATTACTGCTTAATGACATAGAAATTAAAGGTTATATCCCTGCATATCTGGTTAGATTACTTTTTAATATTTAAAAAAGGATTTTGGTTTAATTTTTCTTATTGGTATATATTTTAGCAGATTTCTCTTAAGGGAATTTAGCTATTGAGATAAATATACCGCTATATCAGCTCACTTGCTACAAATCTCAGAATGTTATTCACACTTGTAACAAACTGACATAGAAACAAATGGCAATGTCATTGGAGAATTTTTTTTTTTTTTTTATCTGAGACCCAGCAATCTGTTCTGATGGTAATAAGGTGGTGTAACCCATCGGGGGTGAGAAAGATAGTTCCCCTTCTACTGAACTTGGTTCCATTTTAAGGGAGGTGGTAATATGTATGGGGTGTAATGGAACTTCACGAGGGTGGGTTACCCGGTAGCTGGTGATACCGGGTGGGTTGTAATGGATAGGAGGAAAACGAAATAAGAAAGGACAGGGATACATGGAGTGGAGGTAAGAAGAGAAAGAAGAAAGACGGCCGCTACAGCCAAAAAATAAACCTAGGAAGCCGTTTGTAAGTTGTTAAAGGGGTGATGGTGTACGTGTGGTTGGCTATAAGGACCTTCACTGATGCGATGTGGTGTTTCTTCGGTACGGCGGGAACGACGGGTTCCACCTCTTTGAAAGGTATGTCGTGCTTGATCAGGAAGGCAACTCCCCCGATTGGAGAAGTACGACTAAACAACAGCATTTAAAGGCATACATACATTACAGGATATAAGAATACGAAATGTTAGCGAGTGAATATTAAAATGAACGATTGTCATCTTTATATCTGTTTATTTTAAGAAAGGTATATAGGTTAGGTGTAAAAAAGTCCGTCACGCAAGGCCTGCGTAAACTAAGCAGATTTCCCACGTGAAGGTTTACAATAGAGAACTTTCACGAGAGCAAATATCTTAGATAATATACAAGATAGAGAAAAAATGTATATAACAATATTTATAGTAAATGTAATTTGCAATAAGATTGATTCTGCACAATCTTTCGATCCGGCATACTGTAACGGAGATATTTTGAATTTTCGAAAATCCTTCCCTCTAAACCCCCCTCCCACAGGTCCGATTTCAGCCGTTAACGAATTTGATCTTTCGTTTTACATAAAACGACTAAATATCGAGTTTGGTAACGATTAAACAAAAATTGCGACCGCTAGAGCGGTAACAGACAAATATATATATATATATATATATATATATATATATATATATATATATATATACGGTTTTGAACGGACCTCATTTTAGCAGATTTCCCTTGAGGGAAATCAGCTATTGAGGTTGTACTCATGACGGAATTTTCGAAGTTTTTCTTCAAATGTCCATCGATCCTACCTAGTAGATGACGAAAATGAGGTCCGTTCAAAACTGTATATATATATATATATATAGATCTATCTATCTATATATTTGTCTGTGACCGCTCTAGCGGTCGCAATTTTTGTTTGATCGTTACCAAACTCGATATTTAGTCGTTTCATGTAAAAAGAAAGATCAAGTTCGTTAATGGCAGAAATCGGACCAGTGGGAGGGGGGTTTAGAAGGGAGGATTTTCTAAAATTTGTAATATTTCCTTTACTATACGTCGGATCGAAAAATTGTATAAAATCAATCTTATTGCAAATTAAATTTACTATAAATATTGCTATATACATTTATTCTCTATCTTGAATATTAACCGAGATATTTGGATTTTTATTAAATTTGGGCCGATAACGAACGTTTCAAGATTCCCGCCAAAAAGTAGTTCGGCCCTTTGCCGTAACTGTTCGGCTTTCGTATGGAGATTTCTCTATTTTATAACTTCACGCGGGAAATCTGCTTAGTTTACGCAGCCCCTGCATGACGGACTTTTTTCGTCATCTACTAGGTAGGATCGATGGACATTTGGAGAAAAATTTCGAAAATTCCGTCTTGAGTTCCGCCTTAAGGGAAATCCGCTAACAACGGTTAAGTTAGGTAACAACTATTGTTGTGTGTTGTTGTCATATTTTATTATAACTGTTTTCACGTTATATTAAAGCTATAATTTATTATTATTTTATTAAGCTGCAACTAATATTGTTTACTATTACACTTGTTATTATTGTGTATTAAAGCTACTATTATATTATGACTATAATTATCTATAATAATCATTACATGATTATTAGTTCGAAATATTGGCATAAACTTTAATTTTTACAAACATTGACGACAACTCCAAGAAACAACAACAACACCATATATAAATATAACCTGGTCGAAAACATCCACACAATTATATATACAGTATATATAACTGTATATATACAGTTTTGATCGGGTCATTTTCGTCATCCCCTGAATAGGATTGTTGGACATTTGACGAAATTTTTCGAGAATCGCGTACTGAGTAAGAGCTCATTAGCAGATTTCCCTTAAGGTAAATAAAGTTAGGAGTGAGTCATCTCAAGAATTGTCGTTGGTTCTAAGCGAGTGTTGAGAGAGAGCGTGCGCTATCTCTTAACCCTGTCCCATGTGTGCGGTGTGCTTTATCTGAGAGAGAGGGGTGCTAACCCCCCCCCCCCCACCACCTTGTCGCTGCGATAAATAAACTCCCCCCCCCCAGCCCGGAAAATTCTCTCCTCTCCTCGCTTTAATAAATAATAACCAGCGAAGCGCTACTTTGCCTCATTTCCTTCCTCTTCCTGCCGCCATTGGGGGCTAACTCGGAAATTAGTCGTGAGTCTCATAGATCAGCTGGAAAATCGCCCATGGACAAGCTCTGGAGTGGGGGAAGGGCGGGAAACTCAGGGCAGGGCCCGCAATACACGAACTTAACCAACCCATGATGATATTTTAGCAGATTTCCCTGAAGGGAAATCAGCTATGGAGGTTGTACTCATGACGAGATTTTCGATATTTTTCTTCGAATGTCCATCGATCCTACCCAGGAGGATGATATATATATATATATATATATATATATATATATATATATATTTATGTGTGTTTGTGTGTGTGTGTGTGTGTGTGTGTGTGTTACAGCTCTAGCAGTCGCAATTTTTGTTTTATCTTTACCAAACTTGATATATATTCGTTTTATACAAAAAGACAAATTAAGTTCGTTAACTTAACTGAAATCGGACCAGAGGGAGGGGGGGGGTTAGAGGGGGAGAATTACATAAATTCTTAATATCTCCGTTATTATGCGTCGGATCGAAAAATCGTATAGAACCCAGCTTATTGCAAATGTAATGTTCTATAAATGTTGTTATGTACATTGTTTCACTAACTTGATTATTAACTGAGATATTTGCATATTTTAGTCCTCAGTAAAGCCCCACTCCTACTCATCTCATATCAGCAATAATACTCTATTATGTTATGTAGCATTTTATTTGAAGCTTAAATACCAAATATTGTTTTCATGAAACTTTTAATTTTTGAGATAAATGTTAAAACGTGACGCACTTGGGAACTCTGCTAAGTTAACGCAGCCCCTGCGTGACGGACTTTTATTTATTTTATATAGCTCCGCGATTATGGCGAGACTTAGCTCTTCTTAAAGATAGGTGGAAAGACCAAAAAAAAGGTCCGTCACGCAGGGGCTGCATAAACTAAGCAGATTTCCCACGTGGTTTTGCAATAGAGAAATCTGCCTAATAACAACTGTAGTAGTAAGAAACCTCTAAACCTAAAACATTATTTAGGGAGTAATAACCCAGTAGTTTCTAGCCCCAAAAAACAGTTAACCTAACCTCTAAACCTATTCACGAGGGACGAATAGTTATGAAAACGGCCACCAGAGCTCTCGGCGGAAATTCCGAAAATAGCCTACTGGCGACCACACGCAGAATACAAATGCAAATATCTCGGTTAATATTCAAGATACGGAAAAAATGTTTAGAACAATATTTATAGTAAATTAGCAATAAGATTTATTCTATACAATTTTTCGATCCGATGCATAATAACAGAGATATTTTGAATTTTCAAAAATCCCCCCTCTAAACCCCCCCTCCCACTGGTCCGATTTCAGCCATTAACGAACTTGATCTTCCTTTTTACATAAAACGATTATATTCCGAGTTTGGTAACGATCAAACAAAAATTGCGACCGCTAGAACAGACAAATATATATATATATATATATATATAATTTTGAACGGACCTCATTTTCGTCATCTCCTGGGTAGGATCGATGGACATTTGAAGAAATTTTTCGAAACTCGCGTCATGAGTACGACCTCTGCTAAAAGTCTGTCACGCAGGGGATTTGTAAACTAAGTAGATTATTAGTGAGAGTTAACAATGGATAAATCTACATACTGTTAACACAACACCACTGTCAATATTAAGTGAATAAATGCAAACGATAATGAGAAATCTTTCGGTCAATTTTAGCAAACTCCCGACGGGAAGCAGTCATAAATGTAAACAGGTCTGTCAACCTGTCAACGGAAAGAAAACCAACTACTGAAATATATCAAAATATGACATATTAATTCTATTGAAAACTATATACTACATCTAGTACTGTAATTTATATTAAATCAGAATAATTTTTATCAATCAATGAATTTTATTAGTCTACTAGCGGGCCCGGGACGTTGTCCTGCATGGTATATCAAGCGATTAGAACTTTAAATTTAATAATATTATTACTAAATCAAAAGCTACGTTTAATAACACAAAAACAAATTTTGTTATGTGCACGTTTGCCTAAAGACAAATAGAAAATGAAATATGGCGAACTTTTTATACAGGCCTCCCTTATAACTCCTTATAAAAAATTTAATATAGCTTATAATCCTGGAAAAATTAATGCTAATTCACATACCGAGTTTTGTTAAGTTCGGTCCAATCGTTGGTGCCCAATAAAATTGTTGGCTCCCGCTTTGCTTTTTTAGTGTATATCTCGTTTATTCTTTGTTATACGACAAAAATGAATATAACTAAAGTTACTCTAAATAACAAAATAAATAAATCCTGTTCATATTTGCCGAAAAACCAATAGGAAACGAAATATCGCTATTTATAACTTTAGGCCTCCCTGGGGGTTGTAACCCACTCCTGCTCTATCTGCCGCACTGATTTGTAAATCTAAACCAATCCAGGACACCACTCAAACGCATACAAAAAAATTCATTCCAATCGGTCCAGCCGTTTAGGAGTTCAATGACATACACACGTACGCTAGAATTATATATATATATATATATATATATATATATATATATATATATATATATATATATATATATACACTAGCTCAGATATCCGGCTTCGCCCGGGAATTGATTTGAGGCTGAATGGTGGTGGTATTTTTTTAGCAAGGCTTTACTTTGCACAATATTTTGACATTTACCCGTCCCAGTGTTTAGGGTTAATACCTGTTGATGGCATTTGACAATGAAATATCGGGAATTTTTGTTTCAGGTCCCCCTTATAACCCCCACTCCCGTTCTAACCTAAAAATTTTAATATATGTAGCTTATAATCATGGAAAAATTAATGCTAATTGACATACCGAGTTTTTTAAGTTCGGTTTAATCGTTAGCGCCCAATGAAATAGTTGACTCAGGCCTCCCTTATAACCCCCACTCCTGCCCGTCCCTAAAAATGTTAGTATTGCTTATTATAAGGATGACGTTAGTGCTAATTCTCATACCGAGTTTGGTTTAGTTCGGTTTAGTTTTTTGTGCCAAAAAAATTGTCGAATTCCGCAGTAGTTTTTAACGAATAACTCATTTATACTTAGGTATACGACAAAAGTGTATATAACAAAAGTTACTCCAAATAACACAATAAACAACTTTAGTTATGTGCATAATTGCCGAAAATGCAATAGGAAACGAAATATCACTATTTTTAGTTTCAGGCCTTACTTATAACCCCCACTCCTGCCCGTCCCTAGAAATGTTAGTATGGCTTATTATAAGGAAGACGTTAGTGCTAATTCACATACCGAGTTTGGTTTAGTTCGGTTGAGTTTTTTGTGCCAAATAAAATTGTTGACTTCCGCAGTAGTTTTTAATGTATAACTCATTTATACTTAGGCATACGACAAAACTGTATATAACAAATGTTACTCTAAATAACAAAATAAACAACTTTTGTTATGTTCACATTTTCCAAAAAAACAATAGGAAACGAAATATTGCTATTTTTAATTTCAGGCCTCCCTTATAACCCCCACTCCTGTTCATCTCAGAGAATATTAATATAGCCTAAAGTCTAAGTCTAGTTTGGTTAGTAGTAATATACATACCAAGTTTCATAAAATTCGGTTCACCCGTTTATGCGTGAAAAAGTAACAAACAAACAGACACGAAAGAAACAAAATGCAGTTATGGTGTCTATGACATGTGAAACGAAAAGTTACCGAGAAATTTCGCGAAAATAATCAATGTACAGACAGAGTTTACGATTTTATATATATATATATATATATATATATATATATATATATATATATATATATATATATATATATATAAAGATGAACGTAAAACGGACCGGGGGAATATTATATAACAGAGTATTGTTTAAAAAACATGAGTAGAAGTGGGGGTTTGCTGATGGCTGAAAAGTGCAAATATCTCGCTAAATATTTAAGATCGAAAATAAATGTATAAAACAATAATTATAGTATATTTTATGAGCAATAAGATTGGTTCTATACAATATTTCGATCCGACGTATAGTAACGGAGATATTTCGAATTTTCCCCTTTTAAACCCCCTTCCCATTGGTCCGATTTCATCCTTTAACCAATTTGATTTTTCTTTTCACATTAATCGACTAAATATCGAGTTTGGTAAAGTAGAAACGACAATTGCTAGAGAGGTAGTGGACATTAATTTGATCTAAAACATACTATAGACAATCATTTCATTCAAATCTAATGTTTATATTCATAAGTGGCCGAAATCGGACCAGAAACAGGGGGCGGGGGTAGAAAAATTCAATTGAAAAATATCTACGTAATCTTTAGAAATAAATAAATAAATATATATATATTGTAACGGTCGAGCCTTAGAGCCACCCCGCTGTCTCTCTATATCTATGAGATCCGAGTGACTAGTACTAGGCTTTAAACGAGGTAGCAGCACCTGTCAAGGGAGGAGAGCGGACCCCTATGAGTCCAAAGGGCAATCTCGCAGGACAAGAATCGGCAGTCGACTCCCAAGATGCAACGAGAGCGTAAGTGTTTCTTTAATTATCTAGCCTAATTGTGCTATATCTCGGATTAAATAGATAAATTAGCTCTTATAACAGAGATGGTGGAAACAAAAATGCTTGCCATGCAATATAAGACCCTGAGAAGTAGCCGGTACATAGTTTAAATTTAAATATTAATAAAAATAATTAACATGCCATTATAATATATATATTTATATCGTGACACGAGAAAAAAAAAATAAGCTTATAAACTTAAGCATTATTGTGTGTCGGAATTTACAATGTTAATCTAAATTGAAAAGTTTTAATTAGGTCTGTTGTTGAATTTGCGCCACGATAATTAAAGTAAACAATGATATTGCGAAAGTAAAAGTAATCAGATTGCAAAAGGAAAAGTTAATGAGGAAGTAATTGCATTTGGGATGTGATGAGAAACACTGCAAATGTAATAACGCTATTAAACGTGTTTCATAAACGAGATGAAACGCTGAACGAACCCGTTGTCGGAATGTGTTTGGGCCGACACAATCAGGCTAATTTGGCGAATTCCAAACAGCATCAGCTGGGCCAAATGAGAAAGATGGAAATGATTACAAGAGTTTCTATTAAAATCAGCTGGCATTATTTTGGCGCGCTGTTAATTGAGGGCGGGAAGAGGTGACACCTGGCAGTCAATATGTGCATGAGGGAAAAACGCCCTTATCAGCTCTCTGATGTCACAGCCCGGGCATGATTTCTTGTTGTCAACCACTCTTCCTGATGAAACTCCATTTCAAAAGTCCCCCACGTGAACTAAGCTAAGTTTACCCATGTGCATTACGTATTTGTAATTATTTTAGAACGTGAAAGTTCAATTAGCACAATATTTGGAATTTAGGCTTCAAATAATGTGCTTCACAATATAACTGATTATAGTAAACGTGACAGTAGGTGTGGAGATATTTGCGTGTTTTAGCAGATTTCCCTTAAGGGAAATCAGCTATTGAGGTTGTACTCATGACGGAATTTTAGAAATTTTTCTTCAAATGTCCATCGATCCTACCCAGGAGATGACGAAAATGAGGTCCGTTCAAAACTGTGTATATATATATATATATATATATATATATATATATATATATATATATATATATATTTGTCTGTTACCGCTCTAGCGGTCGCAATTTTTGTTTGATCGTTACCAAACTCGATATTTAGTCGTTTTATGTAAAAAGAAAGATCAAGTTCGTTAACGGCTGAAATCGTACCAGTGGGAGGGGGGGTTTAGAGGGGCGGATTTTCGAAAATTCGAAATATCTCCGTTACTATACGTCGGACCGAAAAATTGTACAGAATCTATCTTATTGCAAATTAAATTTACTATAAATATTGTTATATACATTTATTCCCTATCTTGAATATTAACCGAGATATTTGCATTTTTATGAAATTTGGGCCGATAACGGATTTTTGAATTTCCCGCGAAAAGCTAGTTCGGCCCCTTGCCGTCACCGTTTTGCTCTCCTATAGAGATTTCTCTATTGTAAAACTTCACGTGGGAAATCTGCTTAGTTTACGCAGCCCCTGCGTGACGGACCTTTTAGATTTCGGCCTTCAGTAAACCCCCACTTCTACTAATGTCATGTTAACTATATGCTGTTATATTGTGAAGCACATTATTTGAAGCCTAAATACCAAATATTGTTCTCATTGAAGTTTAAAGTTTTGAGATAAATGCAAATTCGTGACGCACGTGGGAAATCTGCTTAGTTAACGCCGCCCCAGTTTAACATTAGGAAAAGTCTGCGTGGAATAGAACACAAATTTACAATTACAGATTTGGCAAACACATCAGTTAGTTTTGGATATAAATGTTTAAACACAACCGTGGATTACTATCTCAGGAAAAGTGTTAAAGCCATAAAAATTTAAATTAAACACTCAAACCTTTGTTTACGTTTGACCGCAAACAAGTTATGGGGTTTGGAGCGGTCGAGTTATGCTCGCCTTGCAAAAGGATACCGCCGCATCGCTGAACTATATTCGCAGGTGGAGATCAGAAAAGGTGCGACGGGGGGGGCGGTTGTTTGTTTGAAAACTCCCGCCGTTGTTGCGGGGCCGCACACAATTCCCCGAAGACCCTGGCTCCCCTCTGGAGACCACAACAAACACAGACAGGCATGGAGTGCGGTCCGAACCGACAAAGGATGCTCCCAGCCTTGTGGTCTGCACTCGCTACTATTTAGCGCACACCTTTATCCAGATGTGCTCCGTCTGACGGAGGAATAGACACCGCACAACGTAACAATCCTAAGTCCCAGTGTTTGCTGAAATGTTGATATGACTTCGTGGCTTTCTGCTCCAGCGATATCCACGAAGCTAATTTTAGACAAATCTCCGGTTGCATTGTTGGGGCTGGTCACCGCCGGCAATATCATTCCCGGACTGCAACCTAGCAGCAGTAGCAATGACTGGCCTAAGAAGGCAACAAGAGAGCTGCCGAAAATTAGCACCGTGAAGACCACTGGAGCAGAACAAAAATCAGAAATGAAATGTCAATGTTTGCGTCAAGACTAATAACAAAGTGGATATGCAACAAGAACCTTCTTATGGGCCACGTTCAGTTTCTCATAAAATCTTCTTTAAGTCTAAAGATCTGGACAGGCAGGACATTATTTAACAAGATTTAAAATTCAAGACAATGGCAAATGTGACAATGTACTTGCGACTTACAGACAACACAAACGTTTTTACATATACTTTCTGACTGCACAACATTTAGTCAAACATCAAATTTAATAATGAACATAATTTTAAAAGGAGGTAATTGGCCAGAACCACCTCATATTATATTTAACAAATATAATAAAGAATTTATAAAGTTTATCAAAAGTATAGATCTGGATGTAGCAAACATACATTAGAATGTGAAGTTGATTGTGACGAATGGGAATTACAATTCAATATATTTATCTTACATAGACTCCCAAATTAAACATCGGTTGAGTATAAGTTTAATTTTAATTGATATGCTTTTGTTCTTATTGTATTTATTTATTTACTTTTCATTTCATTTATTAATTTTGTTTGTAATTACCATACTTATTTTAATATTGTATTTTATTTTTATTTCTTGAATATTTGAATAGACAGTTGATAAACAAATATTTATTGTAAAATAATGATGTATTTAAACATAATAATACATGTAATATGCCATGTGGCAATGGGCCATGTATTCGAATAAACAACTCCTCACAGGGCTACTATGAGGAGAAAAAAAAAAAAGTCTAAAGATCTGGAAAGGTGTTATGATGTACTAGAAAATTGTGATTAGACCAGTCTGCAATATAATTGCAATCATTTATTAACGTCCACTTTGTGCTACAGTGGCTAATTGGGACGGGTTATCTACGGGTTGACACCCTTTTCTAGCCAGGGTTGGACCAAGTATATTATTTAACGAGTTCGTCCTCAAAGAAATTCCTATTGCCCAGAAGTCTTACTCAGGGTTTAGCATGAGAAACTAACACTCCAACTCACATGGCTAACCAGCCCTTATTTCTGTTTTAAAGATATACGAACTATCAGCCCACAACTTCAGTAGTTCACATCAAGTAACAACGAAGGAATACTCAATAATCAATAATAATTATTAAAAAAAAATAGGTACTTAGTTGCTAAATAAAATTGATAAATACTTGTAAAAGCCCATTTCTTGATCGCTCATCGCCATCCAAAATATTACCTGAAATAAGAAAGAAGATTTTGTCAACATTAAGCAATAATATAAATTTTAAAAAAAAACAGAAATAGACGCCTATATTTATACAATTTAACTTCTTTTTTTTCTAAAAATGATTTACTGCTGCTGTTAGTCTTAATATGAATTTATTTATTTTGCTTTATCATAAATGATAACTCATTCTATATTAAGTACCAGTTTTCTTCATTTTTTTTTTTAAACTGCATCAAATAAAATTAGAACTTTTATATTTAAATAAAATATGTAAAATTAAATTAAAGTATTATTTATTAACGTCCACTTTTTTCAACTTATTAAAGTATTAAAAAGAAGTAAATAAAATAAACAATTAGTAAATAATAACAATATAATCTGCAATAAATAATAATGTTATAGAAATAATAAAATAAAAATAATAAGATTGATATTTAGATGGAGTGTAAAGGGTTCAGATCAGCTCAACTCTAAAGATTTTACGAAGGTCACAAAGTGATAGTTGTGTTCAAACAATAATTGCGGTTTAGTAGCTGGCCAAGCTGTGTTTTAGCAGATTTCTTTAAGGGAAATCAGCTATTGAGGTCGTACTCATGACGCGATTTTCGAAAAATTTCTTCAAATTTCCATCGATCCTACCCAGGAGATGACGAAAATGAGGTCCGTTCAAAATTACATATATATATTTGTCTGTTAACGCTCTAGTGGTCGCAATTTTCGTTTGATCGTTACCAAACTTGATATTTAAACGTTTTATGTAAAAATAAAGATCAAGTCCGTTAATGGCTGAAATCGGACCAGTGAGAGAGGGGGTTTAGAGGGGAGGATTTTCGAAAATTCGAAATATCTCCGTTACTATACGTCGGATGGAAAAATTATATAAAAATCAATCTTGTTACAAATTAAATTTACTATAAATAATGTTATATACATTTATTCTGTATCTTGTATATTAACCGAGATATTTGCATTTTTCTGTTTTCAGCTTCTGAGATGAGATCGGCCAACTTCGGGTCTAGTCGTGAGTTTCCGTCAAGAGCTAGTTCGTGCTGTTCCCGTAACTGTTCGACTCTCTATTCTGAAATGTCTCTATTGTGAAACTTCACGTGGGAAATCTGCTTAGTTTAAGCAGCCCCTGCGTGACGGACTTTTTTTGTTTATTCGTCACCAAACTCGGTATTTAATCGTTTTATGTAAAAAGAAAGATCAAGTTCGTTAACGGCTGAATCGGATCAGCCGGAGGGGGGGTTTAGATGGAGGGGGGAATTTCTAAAATTCTTAATATCTCCGTTAATATGCCTCCGTTAATATTAAGAATATATATATTTGTCTGTTACCACTCTAGTGGTCGCAATTTTTGTTTGATCAATACCAAATTCGATATTTAGTCGTTTTATGTAAAAAGAAAGATCAAGTTCGGTAACGGCTGAAATCGGAACAGCGGGAGGGGTGTTAGAGGGGGAGAAATTTGAAAATTAGAAATATCTCCATCACTAAGTCGGATCTAAAAAGTGTATAGAATAAATCATTTTGCAAATGAAGTGATCTATAAATATTGTTATATACATTTATTCTCTTTCTTGAATACAAACCGAGATATTTGCATTTTCTGTTTTCAGCCTTTAGTAAGCCTCCACTTCTATTTGTGCTGCATGCACAATACTGTGTTATATAATAAACCACACCATTCGAAGATTTAATACCAAATATTGTTTTCCAGAGACCTTTATTATACGAGATAGATAAAAATATGTTCTTGTGACACCCCCGCCTTAAGTTCTTGGACTACTAAAATTTGATTGATTGAGATAAATTTATTCTGATTCATTATAAATTACAGTACTCAGCACAGTACATAGTTTTCAATACAATTAATGTTATATTCTGATATGTTTCAGTTATTGTTAATCTTTCCGCTGAGCCGTTGGCAGGCCTGTTTGTTTACATTTGAGACGCTTCCCGCCGGCGAGGGAAAGATTTCTTATTACCGCTTGTATTCATTCATTTAATATTCACGGTGGTGTGTCACCAGTATGTAGCTTTATCTATTATTAATCTTCACGAGGGAAATGTGCTTAATTTACGCAGCCCCTGCGGAGCGGACCTTTTAGCAGATTTCCCTTAAGGGAAATCAGCTATTGAGGTCGTACTCATGACGCGATTTTCGAAAATTTTCTTCAAATGTCCATCGATCCTACCCAGGAGATGACGAAAATGAGGTCCGTTCAAAATTATATATATATATATATATATATATATATATATATATATATATATATATATATATTTGTCTGTTAACGCTCTAGCGGTCGCAATTTTTGTTTTATCGTTACGAAACTCGATATTTAACCGTTTTATGTAAAAAGACAGATCAAGTTCGTTAATGGCTGAAATCGGACCAGAGGGAGGGGGGGTTTAGAGGGGGGATTTTCGAACATTTTAAATATCTCCGTTATTATGCATCAGATCGAAATATTGTATAGAATCAATCTTATTGCAAATTAAATTTACTATAAATATTGTTATATACATTTATTCTCTATCTTTAATACTAACCGAGATATTTGCATTTTTATGAAGTCTGTGGTCGGGTATAGTTCCGATTATGTCGGCCATCTTCGTCATTTCTCGGCTCAGGCGGAGCTTCTTCTAACCTGGCGTTTTTAACCTTACCTTACCTTCCTTACTTTGTGAGATTTATGCAAATACCTTTTGTTCATCCGCCACCCCCCCCCCCTTCTTTAGTTCTTGGCCTGCTAAAATTTGAGTTATTAAAATATAAATTATTCTTACAATTCAGAAGCCGTTTCAGTTGGGGGTATTTATTTTAATTAACTGAAAGATTTCTCTATATCTAATCACGGTGGTATTGTGTTACCATTATGCAGATTTCTCTATTGTAAAACTTCACAGGGGAAATCTGCTTAGTTTACGCAGCCCCTGCGTGACGGACTTTTTCTTTTGTGTACTTGGTACACAGAAGTACTCGTCATAGATTTCCTCAGCATCAGAAGTCAGAATTTCCGTCCTACTATTATCTGCGCGTCATAGACGGAGAATGAGTCGGGAGAGAGATGACCCTGAAACACAGCGCAGAGATGGAAAGTATATAGGAAGGGGATCCGCCGGCAGGTTATGCAATCGCTATACAAGATTCTTCGGCGTGGATCAGCTGACCCACTGACCTTTAACACTAACACAACCTGCTTCATCTCTGACGTCAGCCTGCGTCTCCATATGCTTGCTCCACGTAACCTATATCATGCTGACTTCAATTATGCTACACCAAACAGAATATATATATATATATATATATATATATATATATATATATATATATATATATATACTAGCGGACGCTACAGACGTTATCCTGCGTGATATTTCATGCGATTAGGACATTAAATTTAATAATATTATTTTTTCATTATACTGCGTCAAAAAACATGTGATTTCAATACTAGGTTTGAGTCCGTAAAATAGCTCTTCTCGGGACTAGTACTGAAAAATCTTTTCGGTCCGCTAACCTTACCTGTTACTAATAAACATGTGTTTGAGGATGAGCCCGAACTGGAAAATAATTCCTTTAATCAAAAGTTAACTGTATTCCAAAAGGCAATGCCAAACAAAGGTTTTAACATAAATAATAATCAAAATTGTACTATAAATATTAATGTAAATCTGTAATGTTTCTTCTATTATGGGTTAATAAACAGATGTTTTTTTCCAAATAAAATAATGTGTCAATTTAATTTCTTATATAAGTACTTTTAGCAGATTTCCCTTAAGGGAAATCAACTATTAAGGTCGTACTCATGACGCGAGTTTTGGTAAATTTCCTCAAATGTCCATTGATCCGACCCAGAAGATGACGAAAATGATGGTCCGTCAATATTATATATATATATATATATATTATATATATATATATATATATATATTATATATATATATATATATATATATTTGTCTGTTAACGCTCTAGCGGTCGCAATTTTTGTTTAATCGTTACCAAACTTCATATTTAAGCGTTTTACGTAAAAAGAGAGATCAAGTTTGTTAATGGCTGAAATCGGACCAGTGGGAGGGGGGGTTTAGAGGGGGGATTTTTGAAAATTCAAAATATCTCCGTTACTATACATCGGATCGAAAAATATTATAGAATCAATCTTATTGCTAATTAAATTTACTATAAATATTGTTATATACATTTATTCTCTATCTTGAATATAAACTGAGATATTTGCATTTGTATTCTGCATGTGTTCGGCAGCAGTGGCTATGTTCGGACTTTCCGCCGTGAGCTCTGGCGGCCGTTTTTGTAATTATTCGTCCCTCTCGTGAATAGGTTTAGAGGTTACTTACTACTACAGCTGTTATTAGGCAGATTTCTCTATTTACTATTTTTTCTCTACTTAGCAGATTTCTCTACTTACTCTATTCTACTTCACGCGGGAAATCTGCTTAGTTTACGCAGCCCCTGCGTGACGGACTTTTCTTCTATTATAGGTTAATAAACAGATGTTTTATTTCAAATAAAATAATGTGTCACTTTAATTTCTTATATTGTATCTTTAAGTTATTAATGAAATATAAAAGGGTTTTAATGCACTCAAGTATGAGCAGTATAATGAAAAGTATTGTTCATAACACGTACCAAAAGTGTCCTTTCGGTACTCGGTCCAATTTCCAAGCTCGGCTTCGCCTCGCTCGTAAAACTAGACCTCGCACCGAAAAGACCCACTTTTGGTACTAGTGATGAAAATAACTATTAAAACAAAAGCTACTTTTAATAGCACAAAAACAACTTTTGTTATGTGCACGTTTGTCTAAAAACAAATAGAAAATGAATTTTTTTATTCCTGCCTCCCGTAAAATCCCAACTCTCGCTCGAACCTAAAAAAATTAATGTAGCTTATAATCATCGAAGAATTAATGCTGATTGGCGTATAGAGTTTTCTTAAGTTCGGTTCAAGAAAATTGTTCGCCCCACTTTGATTTTTTAGTGTATATCTCGTTTTTAGTTTGTTATACGACAAAAGGGAATATAAGAAAAGTTACTCTGCATAAAAAAATAAACAATTTTTATCCTGTGGATATTATCCGAAAAAACAATAGGAGACGAAATATTCTATTTTTAATTTTAGGCATCCCTTACAACCCTCACACTCTTGCTCCATCTGCCGGGCTGATTTGTGAATCTAAACCATCCAAGGCGTCACCCAAATTCATACAAAAATATTTCATTCAGGTCGTTTAGGAGGAGTTCAGTAACATACACATGTACAACACACACACACACCATTGTAGCAGATTTCTCTAAAGAGAAATCAGCTGTAGAGTTCGTAATCGTGAAACGATTTACAAAAATGGTTTTCAAATGTCCATCAATCCTAGCCAGGAGATGACAGCGGTCGCAATTTTTGATTAATCGTTACCAAGCCTGATATTTATTTTATTTTTATTTATTTTTATGTAAAAACAAAGATCAAGTTCGTTGACAATTGTAATCGGACGAGGGGGAGAAATCGTTTAGAGGGGAGAAATGTTGAAAATTCGAAATGTCACTGTTACTATACGTCGGATCGAAAATTTGTATAGAAATAATCTTATTGCACATTAAATTTACTATAAATATCGTTATGTACAATTATTTTCTATCTTCAATATTAATGGAGATATTTGCATTTTTTCAGTTTCGAGCCAACAACAAGCCCCCACTGCTACTCATGTCATATTAGCAATAAGCTCCATGAACCACTTCATTAAAAGGTTAAATACCAAATATTGTTGTCATTGAACTTTTACTTGTGAGATAAGTATAATCTGTTGGCCACCCTCCCCCCCCCCTTCTATTGTTCTAGGATTTCTAAAATTTGAATGATGGAAATAGCAATGATTCTGATTCGTTACAAATTACACCACGAGCTTTAGTAAATAGTTTTCAATAAAATTAATATGTTATATCTCAGACATATTTCATTAATTTTTTTTCTTTCAGGTCTATCCAACTATTCAGCGCTACGAGGTTGGCTAGCCTGATTGTTAACAATTCAGCCGTTTTCCGTTGTAGAGATTACTAACATGTAAATCGACTTAAATATTTCTGATTTATTTACTCGACATTCACAGAAGAGTTACCAGTATGCAGATTTATCTTTTGTAAGCCTTCGAGTGGGAAACCTGCTTAGTTTACGCAACCCCTACGTGACAGACTTTTATATATAATAAAGTACCCAGCGATGCCCGGGAAATCATTGTTGGCTGAATAATTATAGCATTTTTATAGCTACGCTTCAATGTAGTACAATTACACTTCCCGTCTGGGGGTATTGTTTTTTCACGAAGGGCACTTATGGAATATAAATTTTTAGTTATGAGGAATTAATGAAGACGAGTTCCTAATAAATCCATCTCCACTGAAGCAATGTGAATAATTCAAATCGTAATCATGGATAGTATTTATTAAAATTAAATATCATCTATAATTTTCATATTTCCTGTCGAAAACCAATCCGAGCTCCAATTGCATAAGAATAGTTATTTATATACACTAAATTATATACCGGGTGTACAGAAAGTTCTAAGCCTGATTTCAACTTACATATTTTAATTTTTCAATATAGTCCCCCTCAACAGCAACGCACTTATTCCACCGCTTTTTCCAACATCTGTAACCCGGTCAAAAAAAAAAAAAATTGTGGTCAAAACCTTCCAAAACAACCTTGACAGCTGAGGTATCATAAGTACACCAGGCTTAGAACTTTCTGTACACCCCGTAAGAAGCAAAAGTGAGTAGAAAGTGATACAAATAACGCCAATATTTCACAGGGAAAAATTAAACATAATTAACTATGCTAGCCTACAAACAACTTCCGCTTCCGCTTGAGGGTTATCAGCAGCTATTTTACTAAAATTATGTGTTCCAAACACTAAGCAATTCAAAGGTTCTATTAATTCATATACCTGGTGAAAATAAATAAGTGGCAGCGTAAAAATTAAATAATTCATATTGAAGAAGAATTAATACATTTGAGTCTGGCGTGTGATTAAAGAGGGTAATAAAACATTTCGTTCCTAGAGCAGTTGATGACTAATTGGTAGCAATAACAAATCTGTAGACACTTGTAGATAAGACGGAATGTTAATTGCCTTATGTCAAATCTATTTCCGTTCATCCATCATTCTCGGGAAATGCTGAGCCGATATAAATAAAAAGTCCGTCACGCAGGGGCTGCGTAAACTAAGCAGATTTCCCACGTGAAGTTTTACAATAGAGAAATCTGCTTAATAACAACTGTAGTAGTAAGAAACCTCTAAACCTAAAACATTATTTAGGACGTAATAACCCAGTAGTTTCTAGCCCCAAAAAACAGTTAACCTAACCTCTAAACCTATTCACGAGGGACGAATAGTTATGGAAACGGCCACCAGAGCTCTCGGCGGAATGTCCGAACATAGCCTACTGGTGACCACACGCAGAATACAAATGCAAATATCTCGGTTAATATTCAAGATGGAGAAAAAATGTATATAACAATATTTATAGTAAATTTAATTTGCAATAAGATTGATTCTGTATAATTTTTCGGTCCGACGTATAGTAACGGAGATATTTCGAATTTTCAAAAATCCTCTCCTTTAAACTCCCTCCCACTGGTCCGATTTCAGCCGTTAACGAACTTGATCTTTCTTTTTACATAAAACGACTAAATATCGAGTTTGGTAACGATCAAACATAAATTGCGACCGCTAGAGCGGTAACAGACAAATATATATATATATATATATATATATATATATATATATATATATATATATATATATATATATTTATATGTATATATATGAGCTAAGAGTTAAATGTGAGTGTTCTATCCTAAGTCTCGTTAGTACAACTTCGTCACATCTGCAGGTAGGTCACTCCTGGATAGAATAGTTGAAAACGGACCATTATAAAAGATGGATACGGAATAAATAATTAAAAAAAATGCCACATTTTTCATAGGCGTTTGAAAATTTGTGGAAGAGAGTAACGTTAGTTTTTTTTTTTTTTCCAGGATATTCAGGACCTTATATTCATATGAGTCCTTTTGCTTTGCGAAGTAGCGGTGAAAGATGAATGGGATATTTCAGAATTTGGGATTCAATTCAAAGATAGCATTTGAACGTTAGGGAATGAATGACTAAAACCCGATGTGATAACAGGAGTTAGGCCCCTCCCATCAGCTGTTGTATCGTGCCTTAGTCAGCTGACCTTTCACTGTCCCTCTCACCCATTCATGCCTGGAGCCTTGGCGTTTCCTTTGATCTCGACCGCAATCCGACAATGCGTTCATGGATAACCTTTAGAACGGAGCCTTTGTCCTGTCATTTAAATTTTGTAAACACAAGAAAATTTCGTTATCCCGTTTTTAGCAGATTTCCCTTAAAGGTAATCAGCGATTGAGGTGGTACATGATGAAATTTTCAAAACATTTCCTCATATTTCCATCGAACCTACGTTGGAGATAACGAAAATGAAATTCGGAAAAAATTATGAATATATAAATGGACGTAAAAATGTTTTACGTCTGTTGACGCTCTAGCGGTCGCAATTGTGTTATTATCGTTACCAAACTCGATATTTAATCGTGTTATGTAAAAAAAAAGTACGTCACGCAGAGGCTGCGTAAACTAAGCAGATTTCCCATGTGGTTTTGCAATAGAGAAATCTGCCTAATAACAACTGTAGTAGTAAGAAACCTCTAAACCTAAAACATTATTTAGGGCGTAATAACCCAGTAGTTCCTAGCCCCAAAAAACAGTTGACCTAACCTCTAAACCTATTCACGAGGGACGAATAGTTATGGAAATGGCCACCAGAGCTCTCGGCGGAAAGTGCGAACATAGCCTACTGGCGACCACACGCAGAATACAAATGCAAATATCTCGGTTAATATTCAAGATAAAGAAAAAATGTATAGAACAATATTTATAGTAAATTTAATTTGCAATAAGATTTATTCGGTAGAATTTTTCGATCCGACGCATAATAACAAAGATATTTTGAATTTTCAAAAATTCCCCCCTCTAAACCCCCCCCCTCCCACTGGTCTGATTTCAGCCATTAACGAACTTGATCTTTCATTTTACATAAAACGATTAAATTCCGAGTTTGGTAACGATCAAACAAAAATTGCGACCGCTAGAGCGTTAACAGACATATATATATATATATATATATATATATATATATATATATATATATAATTTTGAACGGACCTCATTTTTGTCATCTCCTGGGTAGGATCGATGGACATTTGAAGAAATTTTTTGAAACTCGCGTCATGAGTACGACCTCAATAGCTGATTTCCCTTAAGGGAAACCTGGTAAAAGAAAGACCAAGTTCGTTACTGGTTGAAATCGAACAAGAGAGGGGGGATTTTAGAAAATTCGGAATATCTCCGTTACTATACGTCGTATCGAATACTTGTAAAGAACCATTCTTGTTGCATATTAAATTTACTTTAAATATAGAAATATACATTTATTCTCTATCTGGAATATTAACCAAGATATTTGCATTTTCATTAAGTGTGAGCGGATAACGAACGAGATGAGATCGGCTGATTTCGGCTGTAGTCATAAGCTTCTGCCGTAAGCTAGTTCGGCTCTCGCAAAATTGGTTTAGAGACTTTATTACTAATGTTACCAGTATGCAGATTTCTCTATTTTAAACTTCAAGTGGGAAATCTGCTTTGTTTACGCAGCCCTGCGTGACGGATATTTTTCAGTTTTCGGCTTTCAGTAAACCCCCACTCCTACTCATTTCGTATAATCAATAAGCTGTTACATGGACCACTTAATTCCAAATATAAATAACAAATATGGCTTTCATTGAGGTATTTTGAGATAAATGCAAATAGTTGAGGAACTTGGGATATCTGCTTAGTGTACGCAGTCCCTGCTTGACGGACTTAAGAAAAATCCGCTATTGAGGCCGTACTAGAAAAAGTCCGTCACGCAGGGGCTGCGTAAACTAAGCAGATTTCCCTCGTGAAGTTCAGTAATAGATAAATATACATACTGCTAACACAACACCGTAAATAAATACAAACGGAAATAAGAAATGTTTCATCCAAATTCAATAGCCTGCCGACAGGAAGCGTTAGGTTAGAAATGTAAACAAACGGGTCCCGCCTCACACCGGAAAGAAAAACAATTACTGAAATATATCAGAATATAACACATTAATTTTATTGAGAACTATTTACTATATCTAGTACTGTAATTAATAAAGAGTCAGAATAATTGTTATCTCAATCAATAAAATTTTAGTAGTCCAAAACTTTAAGATGGGGGGGGGGGGAGTCACCAGTACATATTTGCATGTATCTCGTATAATAAAGGTCTCTTGAATACAATTTTTGGTATTTAAACTTCCAATAATGTGATTTATTATGTATCAGAGTATTGTTTACGTAACATGAGTAGAAGTGGCGGTTTGGTGAAAACTGAAAAATGCAAATATCTCGGTTAATATTCAAGATAGAAAATAAATGTATATAACAATATTTATAGTAAATTTAATTTGTAATAAGATTGATTCTGTATAATTTTTCGATCCGACGTATAGTAACGGAGATATTTCGAATTTTCGAAAATCCTCCCCTCTAAACCCCCCCCACCCACTGGTCCGATTTCAGCCGTTAACGAACTTGATCTTTCTTTTTACATAAAACGCTTAAATATGAAGTTTGGTAAGGATTAAACAAAAATTGCGACCGCTAGATCGGTAACAGACAAATATATATATATATACAGTTTTGAACGGACCTCATTTTTGTCATCTACTAGGTAGGATCGATGGACATTTGAAGAAAAATGTCGAAAATTCCGTCATGAGTACAACCTCAATAGCTGATTTCCCTGGAGGGAAATCTGCTAAATGAGGTCCGTTCAAAACTATATAATTATTTGTCTGCTAACGCTTTAGTGGTCGCCATTTTTGGTTGATCGTTACCAAACTCAGAATTTCATCGTTCTATGTAAAAAGAAAGATAAAGTTCGTTAATGGCTGAAATCGGACTAGTTGGTGAGGGGGTTTAGAGCGGGAATTTGGAAAATTCGAGATATCTCCGCTATTATGAGTCAGATCTATAAATGTTGTTATGTACGTTTTTTCTCTATCTTGATTATTAACCGAGATATTTACATTTTAGCAGATTTCCCTTAAGAGAAATCAGCCATTGAGGTCATACTCATGACGCGAGTTTCGAAAAATTTCTCCAAAAGTCCATCGATCCTACCCAGGAGATGACGAAAATAAGGTCCGTTCAAAATTATATATATATATTTGTCTGTTAACGCTCTAGCGGTCGAAATTTTTGTTTGATCGTTACGAAACTCGATATTTAACGGTTTTATGTGAAAAGACAGATCAAGTTCGTTAATGGCTGAAATCGGACAATGGGGAGGGGGAGTTTAGAGGGGGGATTTTGTAAAATTCGAAATATATCCGTTATTATGCATCGGATCGAAAAAGTGTATAGGACCAATCTTATTGCAAATTAAATTTACTATAAATATTGTTATATACACTTATTCTCTATCTTGAATATTAACCGAGATATATGCATTTTTATGAAGTCTGTGGTCAGGTGTTGTTCAAGTTAGTTCAGCCATGCTCGGCTCTGGCGGAAGCTTCTAACCTAACCTGTCCTTTCTAACCTTACCTAACCTTCGTTATTTTGTCAGATTTAAGCAAATACGTTCTGTTCATCCGCCCCTCCCCCTTCTTTAGTTCTTAGACTACTAAAATTTGAGTTATTAAAATATAAATTATTCTTTCAATTCAGAAGCCATTTCAGTTGGGAGTTTATTAAAATTAACTGAAAGATTTCTCATTACCGTTTGTATATACTTATGGTGGTGTTGTGTTACCAGTATGCAGATTTCTCTATTGCTGAACTTCAGATAGGAAATCTGCTTAGTTTACGCAGCCCCTGCGTGACGGACTTTTTTAGTTTTTAGGGGCCAGCATTAATCCCCCATTCCTACTCTTGTCATATTGACAGTAAGGTGTTATATTATGAAGCACTTTATTTGAAGCTTAAATACGAAATATTGGTCTCTTTGAACTTTTACGTTTTGAGATAAATGCAAATGCCGTCAATAGACAGGTCAAGTGCACCAGACATAATGCCCTACATCCCAGGAATCAAGATCCACGAGGGAAACCACCATGTGATCGGCCAGCTGTTAGCAACCTGGCTGATTGACGCAATTTGAAGTTTCCAACGGGGCCTGATAAGGTTATCAGTAAGGCGATGGATTGAAGGGGGCATTAGGAGAGGTTCATATAATAATTGCGCCGGGATGGAGTCGGCACGCCTGGAATGCAATAGAGTCAGCTGACCTCCATATCAAACTCCGTTCCGACTGTGCCCGTCTGATAAACGGTTTATCGGCCCCTCCTGGATTCCTACCGCTCAATTCAAACTTATAAATAGCTCTCCATCTCAAGTGTAGTTTCCAGTCTCTCAGCCAGATAGATCTCTCCCAAGGAACGCCATATGGAAACCAAACTGCGCCGTAGAATCCAACAAAATGGGTGGGCTATTTCGGGGACAAAAACGCTTCCTAGGTTCAATCTCAATGAACTGATTTCACTTGAGGGAAATCTGCTAAAATATTGATTTCTATAGGAGCAGCCGCAACTATCAAAGTTCAACAATGTAAACATCCTCAGGAAGGGGCTGCGTAAACTAAGCAGATTTCCCACGTGAAGTTTTACAATAGAGAAATCTGCCTAATAACAACTGTAGTAGTAAGAAACCTCTAAACCTAAAACATTATTTAGGGCGTAATAACCCAGTAGTTTCTAGCCCCAAAAAACAGTTAACCTAACCTCTAAACCTATTCACGAGGGACGATAGTTATGGAAACGGCCGCCAGAGCTCTCGGCGGAAACTCCGAATATAGCCTACTGGTGGCCACACGCAGAATACAAATGCAAATATCTCGGTTAATATTCAAGATACAGAATAAATGTGTATTACAATATTTATAGTAAATTTAATTTTCAATAAGATTGGTTATGTACAATTTTTCTATCCGACGTATAGTAACGGAGATATTTCGAATTTTCGAAAATCCTCCCTCTAAACCCCTCCTCCCACTGGTCCGATTTCAGCCGTTAACGAACTTGATCTTTCTTTTTACATAAAACGATTGAATATGAAGTTTGGTAATGATCAAACAAAAATTGCGACCGCTAGAGCGGTAACAGACAAATATATATATATATATATATATATATATATATATATATATATATATATATATATATAGATAGATAGATAGATATATATATATATACAGTTTTGAACGGACCTCATTTTCGTCATCTACTAGGTAGGATCGATGGACATTTGAAGAAAAATGTCGAAAATTCCGTCATGAGTACAACCTCAATAGCTGATTTCCCTTAAGGGAAATCTGCTAAAAGCTCAATGAAAACCATATTTGGTATTTAGGCATCAAATAATGTGCTTCGTAATATAACAGCTTATCGTTAATATGACATGAGTAAGAGTTGGGGTTTACTGAATGCGGAAAACTATAAAATGCAAATATCTCGGTTAATATTCCAAGATACACAAAAAACGTATATAACTAAGTATATAAATATAATATAAGGTCCCTTCAAAACTATAAATATGTTTGCTAACGCTCAAGCGGTATTAATTTTTGTTTGATAGTTACGAAACCCGATTTTTAGTTCCACGGCAGTGTTTGTTGGAAGTGAAGAATGTTTACTTGGAGAGAGAGAGAAAAAACGTCCAATTCTTCACAATTTGTTTATTTCAGCGCTAAGCGCTTTCAAAGACTAATGTCTCCATCTTCAGAGCTACTTGCATGCGCTCATTGGGAAAGACAGCAAGCGAGTCGCTTGCTGTCTTTCCCGATGAGCGCATGCAAGTAGCTCTGAAGATGGAGACATTAGTCTTTGAAAGCGCTTAGCGCTGAAATAAACAAATTGTGAAGAATTGGACGTTTTTTCTCTCTCTCTCGATTTTTAGTCTTTTTATGCAAAAAGAAAGATCAAGTTCGTTAATGGCTGAAATCGGACCAGTGGGAGAGGGGGGTGTTTCGAAAAGTCGAAATATTTCTGTTACTATACGTCGAATCAAAAAATAGTATGGACCAGTCTCATTGCAAATTAAATGTACAATAAATATTGTTATACTCATTTATTCTCTATCTTGAATATTAACCGAGATTTTTGCATTTTTCATATTCGGTTATTGTCGGTGCGTATCATAAGATTTCGCTAAAAGTTAGTCCGGCCGTTTCCGTAACTGTTCGGCTCTCGTAAAATTCGTTTAGAGACTCGTGTAAGCTTTTACTTTGTGGGAAATATGCAAATAAGTTGTTGATCCCCCCCCTTCTTTTCTTTTTGGATTACTAAAATTTGAGTGATTGAGATAAAAATTATACTGATGCATTATAAATCACAGTACTAGATATAGTAAATAGTTTTCAATAAAGTTAATATGTTATATTCAGATATATGTGAGTAATTGTTTTTCTTTCCGGCGATGAATATGTCTATCTGTCTGTTCAGCTCTGAGTGGTTGGCAGACCTGTTTGTTTACAATTCTGAAGCCGTTTCCGTTGGGAGCTTATTTAAATTAACTGAAAGATTTTTCATTGCCGATTGATAATATGCAGATTGCTCTATTTTAAAACTTCACATTGGAAATCTGCTTAGTTTACGCAGCCCTGCGTGACGGGCTTTGATTTATGATGAAATGGCATCAAACGAGTTAACAGGTGGTTTCACCTATTTTCTAATGGAAAAGCAAAATTTATAAACATTTTACCTATAAAAATAGTTTGAACTATTCATCCATTGGTGGCAAATGTCAAAAGGTCGTATTTAAGCCAGACACCAGACTCGAGAGCAAACTATTGAGTTAACATAACTATGTCAACTGTCCAAGGGTCTCAGGCATCCAATGACATATGTAGAACTCGAAAAGAAACTCACTTCACAACTAGAATAGTGACCAAGTTGCGACTCACTCTCTAAAAGGATAATGCGAAAACATAAAATCCGTCACGCAGGGGCTGCGTAAACTAAGCAGATTTCCCACGTGAAGTGTTACAATAAAGAAATTTCACGAGAGCCGAGCCAGTCAAGGAAACGGCCGAACTAGCATTTGGCGGGAAAGTAACTCTCGTCCGTTAGGCGCCCAGATTTAATAAAAAGGCAAATATCTCGGTTAATATTCAAGATAGAGAATAAATGTATAAAACAATATTTATAGTAAATTTAATTTTCAATATGATTGATTCTGTACAATTTTTCGACCCGACGTATAGTAACGGAGATATTTCAAATGTTCGAAAATCCTCCCCTCTAAACCCCCCCTCCCACTGGTCCGATGTCAGCCATTAACGAATTTGTTCTTTCTTTTTACATAAAACGACTAAATATCGAGTTTGGTAACGCTTAAACAAAAATTGCGAACGCTACAGCGGTAACAGACAAATATATATGTATACAGTTTTGAACGGACCTCATTTTCGTCACCTTCTAGTTAGGATCGATGGACATTTGAAGAAAAATTTCGAAAATTCAGTCATGAGTACAATCTCAATAGCTGCTTTCCCCTAAGGGAAATTTGCTAATACGCAGGGGCTGCGTAAACTAAGCAGATTTCCCACGCGCGAGAATGACACATTGTTGATCTCCTCTTCCCAAAGATGCTTTATATCTAAGTGAGCTGTTGTAACGTGAACTACTTTATTCTATGCTTGAATACCAAATATTGTTTTCATTGAACTTTTGCTGTCCGACATACATGCTAATAAGTAGTGTGAAGACGTCACCATTACCCATTACTCAAAAATGTTTATTGGTTGTACACCATACTCGATATTTATTTTATTCATTGAACACTACATATCATATCAGATAACGAGGAAAATTGGACAAGGAAAGTCGGAGTTTCGAGGAGTGAATTCCGAAAATTCTAAATATCTCCATTATTATACGTCGGATCGGAAAAAAAGTCCGTCACGCAGGGACTGCGTAAACTAAGCAGATTTCCCACGTGAGGTTTTACAATAGAGAAATCTGCCTAAGAACAACTGTAGTAGTAAGAAACCTCTAAACCTAAAACATTATTTAGGGCGTAATAACCCAGTAGTTTCTAGCCCCAAAAAACAGTTAACCTAACCTCTAAACCTATTCACGAGGGACGAATAGTTATGGAAACGGCCACCAGAGCTCTCGGCGGAAAGTCCGAACATAGCCTACTGATGATACAAATGCAATTATCTCGGTTACTATTCAAGATACAGAATAAATGTATAGAACAATATTTATAGTAAATTTAATTTGCAATAAGATTTATTCTATACAATTTTTCGATCCGACGCATAATAAAGGAGATATTTTGAATTTTCAAAAATCCCCCCTCTAAACCCCCCCTCCTACTGGTCCGATTTCAGCCATTAACGAACTTAGTCTTCCTTTTTACATAAAACGATTAAATGCCGAGTTTGGTAACGATCAAACAAAAATTGCGACCGCTAGTGCGTTAACAGACAAATATATATATATAGATATAGATATAATTTTGAACGGACCTCATTTTCGTCATCTCCTGGGTAGGATCGATGGACATTTGAAGAAATTTTTCTAAACTCGCATCATGAGTACGACCTCAATAGCTGATTTCCCTTACGGGAAATCTGCTAAAAGACCAATCATACTGAAAATTTAATTTTCTAATCTAAAATTCTGATATGCATATTGTTTCAATATCTTGATTATTAACCGAGATATTTGTATTTCGTACTCTTCTCATATTACTAATAAGCTGATATATCATGAACCGTTTCATTCTAAGGTTAAATACCAAAAATGGTTTTCAATGAACATTTACTATGTGAGATACATGCAAATAGGTAATATGATGATGACGGTATCAATCAAGATTTCTCGTTCTTTGCTCGAAAATTTTTATTAGCAGATTTCCCGTAAGGGAAATCAGCTATTGAGGTTGTACTCATGACGGAATTTTCGACATTTTTCTTCAAATGTCCATCGATCCTACCTAGTAGATGACGAAAATGAAGTCCGTTCAAAACTGTATATATATATATATATATATATATATATATATATATATATATATATATATATATATATATATTTGTCTGTTACCGCTCTAGCGGTCGAAATTTTTGTTTGATCGTTACAAAACTCGGAATTTAATCGTTTTATGTAAAAAGGAAGATCAAGTTCGTTAATGGCTGAAATCAGACCAGTGGGAGGGGGGTTTAGAAGCGGGGATTTTCGAAAATTCAAAATATCTCCGTTATTATGCGTCGGATCGAAAAATTGTATAGAATAAATCTTATTGCAAATTACATTTACTATAAATATTGTTCTATACATTTATTCTGTATCTTGAATATTAACCGAGATATTTGCATTTGTATTCTGCGTGTGGTCACCAGTAGGCTATGTTCGGACTTTCCGCCGAGAGCTCTGGCGGCCGTTTCTATAACTATTCGCCCCTCGTGAATAGGTTTAGAGGTTAGGTTAACTGTTTTTTGGGGCTAGAAACTACTGGGTTATTACGCCCTAAATAATGTTTTAGGTTTAGAGGTTTCTTACTACTACAGTTGTTATTAGGCAGATTTCTATTGTGAAACTTCTCGTGGGAAATCTGGTTAGTCTACGCGTCACGTCTTCAGACTGTATGTTCCGGATACCCGTTGCTTCTAATCTCTTCATTTTATAAATCCAGTGTGGGCAAAAAGTTGTTTATGTTAAGTTTGGGGAATTTTTCGTCATCTAAACGACAAGGTTGGTGTTCAGTCGTCTTTTAAATTGAATTTCCCGCGCTCGCTGAGTTCACAAACCCGCCACACATATGCAGATCACCAAGGCTGTGGCCTACACCGGACCAGTTCAGTTGGGATTCACCCGTCACAGAGTATAGTCAATATTTCATCTCCCGCAAAGCTACCATCATATACCGCAACCAGCTAGAAGACAGAATCTTATAGGGAACAGAGAAAATAACAACGGAGGAAGACTCCACTTCAAGGAAAGTATATGTTTCCCGCAGGTACCTACTTCTAATAATGCTAGCATTATCTACGCAAATTATTAAATGAGTACTCACACAATATAGGACCGATCGATCATTCTATTGTATATATATTATTGGCTTGCCGCTAAATTATTTTATGAAGTTAAGTTTACTTTTGTTTCTTTTTCAACCACTATATCTATAAAGTGTTTTATATGTTGCTTAATCAATTCAATATACTTGATTCTTTGGAGAACTCAAATAGTGACTTGTGTTATTTCCCCTCATCTTTCTATAAAATAGTAAATATTTCAGTCTAATGCTCTCTTATTCTTGCCGTAAAAAAAGCTTCCCACCTTTACAGAAGGGAAGGCGGCATATAGTGACAGATTTGACAACTGTATCTTATTCGCGCTTGAAATGTCAAATAAATAAACTGTAAGGAATAAATCTTAGGTCAGATGGGCTTGAAGAGAACCTTGTTAGTTTTGAGCATGAGTTAAAGCAAACAAATGGAGCTGATGGGGAGAGAGAGAGAAAAACTTGAGGATTATCCTGTTTCAAATAAGAAACGCCTCTGAAGAATGACGCTAGTGTTTGTTTGTCAGGAGTGACTGATCCCCAGTCGCAAATTGCTGGGCTGTCTATCGGCTGGCTTCCTTGGGCATTCCCGCCTCGGTGCCCCGACCCCTTCCAAATGAGCCGGGACGACTGATGACCCCATATATCCGATGAGTTAGGACTTGACGGCAGTTGCTAGTCCAATTACCCGCCCTGTCCGTAGTTTATGCTTCCCCCAGGAGACACCCTGCTATGATTCACCCCCTAGCACCCCTAGACGACGAGCGGACCTACACTCCAAGATTGTCGCAGGAAACAGTAACACTATATTCTAATGCTGAAGGGATTTTCCTTGATTTATGGGACGGTCTTAGCCAACCGCTATCCTTCAATATCCTATTTCCTCTTCCCCGAAATCCCCCCCCCCCACCCCCATACACTAACTCTAGAATTACAATGTCTCTCCACCCCATATACGATTCCCATTATTATTTTACGGTCGCGCTGTTCGTCCGAAAATCAATACGATGACCTACACAGCTCTCTGGATATCCGGTTGCAACTTAATGAGCACCCTCCGGGATGACGCCGAAAATATTTAATGTCAACCTACAATGAGATCATTTTACGGTTCACTAACAAGTACGACAAGGCAGCCTCGAGGCGAGTATTTTGTTACACATTCGTCTATACTTTAATCCTCACAGACTGGAGTATTGCTGCTCATACTGGCTGATGCCTGCCATAGGTCTACATGCTGCTGAAGAATGGCACTCTAACAATTTGGGCATTTTTTCCTATCTTCCTGAAGCCATTTCGCTTAAACACTCTGATTCTTCTTCATTCCATTCCCTTTATTTCTCAGCTACCGCGAACACAGTTTCTGTTTAATATTTCGCTAATTGTTTTTTTTTTTTTCAGAGAAGGAACTCTCGGGTTATGGTATCCGATCCTAGCCATTAATATGATTTAAATTATGAAACTGAAACTAAATTCTACCAAAGAAAACCCGACAATTATAAAGCTCCTTCGGGGCGGTCTTCCCCTAAGGTAAATTAGCTATTGAGGTCGTGCTCATGACACGATTTCCGAAACATTTCTTCAAATGTCCATCGATCCTACCCAGGAGATGACGAAAATGAGGTCCGTTCAAAACTATATATACAGACATTGTTTGTTAACACTCTAGCAATCGCAATTTTTGTTTAATCGTTACCAAAGTCGATATTTAGTCGTTTCAGGCTGAAAAAAAGATCAAGTTCGTTAACAGCTGAAATCGGACCAGGGGTTGAGGGGGGGATTTAGAGGGGAGGAATTTCGAAAAATCAAAATATCTCTGTCACTGTACTTCGGATCGAAAAATTGTATAGAAGAAATCTTATTGCAAATTAAATTTACTATGAATATTGTTATGTACATTTATTCTCTCGAGATATAAGCGTTTTTCAGTTTTCAGCCTTCAGCAAACCCTCACATCAACTCATGTTACTGAAACAATACTCTGTTATATAATAAACCATTTTATGCGAAGCTTAAAGCCAGATGTTGTTTTCAAGGGACCTTTATTATACGACATACATGCAAATATGGTTTCTTTACATCTCAGGCACGTCCCGACGGGAGATTATTAAAATTGACTGAATGATTTCTTAATGCAGTTTGTATTTATATTCTTAATATTCACGGTAGTGTTGTGTTACGAGTTTGCAGATTTATATATTGTTAAACTTCACTAGGGAAATCTGCGTAGTTTACGCAGCCCCTGCGTGCCGGACTTTTCTAATGTTAGTATGTTCTGACGTACTATTGCATTGCCGTATTGCATACATGTCAAGACGTGCTTGAGATCCATTCCGAAGTTCAGCCCAGCTCGGATTCGTGAACTTGCTTTCTCGAACTTGTTTCCCATCTTTTGAAGCTCCTGGGTTTAGTTTGAGAGTAGAAGCTGAGACAACGAGCTAGCCTGTATTTGGGGGTAGCTATGGACGTGTCCCCCCGATGCTAGCAGCGATTGGTAAGGCTGTCTCGTCCAGGCCCGGACATAGTCTACGTGACCAAACACTGCCTCCGACGTATTAACGCACATTCTCCTCAGTAGCTATCCCCTTTCATTCCTAGCTCTATCTCTGTTTGCTCTCCCTAATTGATTCTCTACGCCAATTCTTCGCCTTCCCATCCAAGGACAATGGTTACTAGCAGTTATTCCAAGTGTTCAAATCGCAATAAGCAACAATGAAGTTCCCAGAAAAAGGCCACGCAGGGTCCAGTATAAGACACTTGTGATCGCATCTCACCACCTTTTATATATTTCTATGTAAACCCGATAGGTTGTGGCAAGGGTGGGGGTTACAGAAAAAAGGAACGTACGAAAAACTGACTTAATATTTCAGTTACAAAAAAATGCATAGAACAACAATTGTAGATCATCAATAGTTCAACATGAATGGTTTTATAAAACTTTAGGACCCAACTCACAACTTCTAGTCATGTTACGTAAACAATACATTTGTATTCTGCGTGTGGTAGGCTATGTTCGGTCATTCCGCCGAGAGCTCTGGCGGCCATTTCTGTAACTATTCGTCCCTCGTGAATAGGTTTAGAGGTTTCTTACTAGTACAGTTGTTATTAGGCAGATTTCTTTATTGTAAAACTTCACGTGGGAAATCTGCTTAGTTTACGCAGCACCTGCGTGACGGACTTTTTTCTATCCGACGTATAATGACGAAGATCTCTCGAATTCCTCCCCTCCACCTCCCACCATTCCGATTTCAGCCGTTAACAAGTTCGATCTCCAGTTTTACATAAAACAAACGCTTATATCTGTAACCCCAGTGAATAAGTGGTTAAGTCCATCAGTGAGTAAGGGAGACTTACCCACTTATTCACTGGTACAACAGATATATCGAGTTTGGTAATCATTAAACAAAAATTGCGACCGGTAGAGCGGTAAGAGACAAATATAATTTTGAACGGACCTCGTTTTCGTCAACAACTAGGTAGGATCGATAGAAATTTGATGAATTTTTTTCGAAAATACAACCTCAATAGCTGATTTTCCTAAAGGGAAATCTGCATAAAAAACTTATGTATTAGGTCAGACGAATGTTTTTAATTTTTTTTTTAATCGTTTCCTTTGATCAATTTGAGGAAATGTTTCAAAGTTAGTATTCTGAGCATAACTTTTAACAGCTGATTTCTCTGATGTTTAGAACGTGCTCTCGATAAACAGCTAACACTGATCCGCGTTGAATAAAGGAAGTCGTTAGAAAAAAGATTGTGGTAAATTATTTTCCAGATTGTTTTGGTGTAAATTAAAACGCTTTAGAATTAAAATATTAATAGGTGTTGTTAAACTGAACTTAGGGAATTCAGGTACAATACACACACACGCGCTCACGAAACATGAACTTTTGTCGACAAGACCTGACGAGTAATTAGAGATAAAAGAGGCATTGTAATTGACGCTGAAAGGGTTAACCACTCGATAAGCCGATATTCGATGTGGCTCTGATATGAAACCTCCGGGCGGCATTCTGCAATAGAATGCATCCTTGCTAACCCCCTAATTGGCGGCTCAGTCAGAAGAATTGATTTACTTCTTTTTTTTTCCCCCGCAACATTGCAATTTGAAAAAGTGAGGGGGAAATTGCAAATAATCGCCGGGTATTCTGTTTCATTGGTGTCAACCTGTTTTATTGTTAGGCAATTAGACGATTTTTACACCAAATGGTATATATATATATATATATATATATATATATATATATATATATATATTTATATATAAAACAAAACAAAACAAAACAAGCTGCCCTCCTTCTGGAGGGTTCCCCTCAGGGACAGCCTCCTAATCGGCCCAACTGGGTAATGTTAAAAGACTAATATCACTTTTTTTTTTTAATATATCTTTTTAAAACGAGAAATTTGTTGTTACATTTTGATGGGCCATGTGGAAAGGAGTGCTTTGCATCGTGCCTTTATTTGTACAAATGATAATTTATAATTCATGTCATATTAACAGTATGCTGTTGTATTAACATTGCACTTCATTACAAGGTAAAATATCAAATATTGTTTTCATTAAACTTTTTCTTTCAGCAGATTTCCCTTAAGGCAAATCAGCTATTGAGGATGTACTCATGACGGAATTTTCGAAATTTTTCAAAACTACAGCGACAAACGCTAGTTCAGCCATTTCCGTTACTGTTTGGAACTCGTGAAATTTCTTGTATTGGAAAACTTATCGAACACCGGAGCCAATAATGATCTCATTTCCTGTGCAAATTCCAAGTACTGTTGTTGTTAAAAATTTACAACGTCAGTTCACTAGCCCTTTGTCTCCAGGGCGTAGAAATAAACTTAGTTTTCTCAACACTCTGGGTGACTGGCTATTTGAATAGGGTCTGCCGTTTAGTTTTTATCCTCTCAGTGAGCCGA
>CM032230.1:153925000-153972500 GCA_019009955.1 Riptortus pedestris | reverse complement strand
GGTCAAAACTTATCTTATATAGGATTATTTATTTATGAGAAATTTAAAGAGTATACAAGGCTGGTTTTTCAGGAAACAATTTTTCCAAACTAGTTTCTCTTCGTATACTTGAGAGTAATTATAAATTCTAGAAGTGTTCTTTTTTTTAAATAATAAAATGATTTTTCTTTTTATTATTACTTAATAATTGTATTTAAATGAGTCGCCTCCCGTTAACTGATAAGTACTAACAAAATTTTAAGAAACAAATGTCCAAAGAGCCTGTCACCATTTGTTCCAGGTGATCAAGGAATAGTGAACAGTCCATGTTGAAGATTTTTAAGGAAAATAAAAAAGTTAACGGGAACCTAGAATTTAAAAACATTGTATTCACCCCGTAGGTTTCAAAGGAAAATTAGTATGCACCATGCTTCTAACGCGTATTACAAGAAATTTCAAAGAAATATCATAAGTAAATAATAAAAGCGATAGCAAACAATGTTTGCCAACGATAGATTTCCTTGAAATTAATGTTTATTTATTTATTATTATTTAAAGCTCCGCGACTCTGGGGTCTTGGCTCTTTTTAAATGAGGGTGGAAAAAAAAATAAACAAAATAGAAAAAAACTGGAACGCACAAAAGAATATAACAAACAAAACTAAACGGAACTACTTACAAAGCTTGTGTTGTAATAGAACACAAAGCATTACATATAAAGTAACATGAAACAAGAATATAATTTAGAATTGATAACTTCGATATAAGCTATTTACAAAAGCAGGTACATAAAAGTGCACTTTATCGTAATTAACGTTATGTCGTGGAAAACGTGCATATTCATTTGAACATGATTAACAGAGATATTTGTGCTTTTTAGTATTCAGGAGCTCCTTCAACTCAAGCGATTTCTCACATTTGAGTTACTGAGTCACTGAACGTATCATATCCAACTGCCATTTCGCCTACTTTGGCTTTTCGCTTCTGGAGAATAGATAGATTCTGCGCTGAGATCAGAAGCCCGTCATGTATCAGTTTTGGGGAAATCTGTTTAGCATACGCAGCCCCTGCTTTACGGACTTGTTAGAGCCGATATCCCACTATTGTAAACAGCGCTTTTTAAATAGGTTACATCGTTCGGCATTCGTGTGGCTCCTTTTACAGCTAATCCTGATTTTAGCATAAATCTGAACAAAACCCCCAGTTTTTCTTTGTTCATTTTAAGAGCTGCCACAAGCACGCACAAAACATGACCACCAGAAGAAGCCAGCTGGAAGACCGGTGAAATATCGTGGGCCACCACACTATAGACACCGCTGGAGATATGCCGCAAAATTCAACTGAAAAAGGTTCAGTCTTCTTAAAATGAACCCTTCAAAACTTGAATACCCACAGTTCGGAAGATTTCCAACTGATGTTGTTCTCAAAAGGTTCAGTCTTGAGACCAACATCAGTTGGAAATCTTCCGAACTGCGGGTATTCAAGTTTTGAAGGGGTGGTGGTTAAGCCCCTCAGGTGGAATAAAGTCTTCTTGTGATTAATGCCTCAGGTAAACTCTCGTGCTTCTTACAGTTAGCAGTTTAATTCGGTTTGCTTTCGGGACACAGAGGCCTCATCCGACTTCATCCAATTTCGCCCCCCCCCCAGCTCTCTGGGGTTAATCTTATTCCAGGATCCCTCGCAAACCCCACGCGGAGCGCGCCTCCTCTGTATTACAATATAAAATAATTTTTCGTCAATTTACATCCTTTCTGCACGCCTTTTGGGGGGATGAGACGGAAGGAGGGAATTTATTCCCACCCCCACCCCCAGGGGAGGGTGTAACGACATAACCTCCCCCCACACTACTCCCATCCTCCAATTCCTCCGCTCCGGCGAGCTTCAAAGACATTCACAAGGCGGCAAGAGACAAAACGTGCCCTGGCTCATTTCAAAGATTAAACCGCGTGTTCTGAGACTGCCTAAACATCACTTCACACATGATGTACCACCGACAAGACAACATACAGCTGCTTTAAATTCTCTTTAAAAAATACATGGAGTACTTTATTTATTTATGCTCCACATAGAGAGCGATTAACACACTCAGTCGGGTTCAATTATAACACCTGATAACTGATAAGACTTCCAAAAACTCATTATCACAAATTAATGTTAATAATTAAACATCTGACTAGAGGATCACATGATTTCCTTGTTTACATATTACATTAAGTAGAGGAAATGTTTAGATCTTTTTCACTCGAAATTAACGATTTCTCTGTTCCAAAATCGTCATAGAAAATACAGACATTTTAACGAGAAACTCGAGTATTTTTTAAATTACGGATAATGGTCAAATAATTATATTTTACCCGAACACGCCCAACTCTGACATTAAGTAAGAAATTTCAAAATCTTAGCTGTAATATATACTTTATTTATTTATTAAAGTCCACTTAGTACTGTTCAGGATAGTTGGAACGGATGATGTACAGGTTGTCGCCCTTTTAGAAGATATCCCTCAAGGGGAATCAGCTATTGAGGTTGTGCTCATGACGCGATTTTCGAAAAGTTTACTCAAATGACCATCGATCCTACGATGACGAAAATGTCCGCTCAGAATTATATGTAAACTTCTCTGTTACCACCCTGGCTGTCGCAATTTTTGTTTGAATTTTACCAAACCCGATATATAAGCGTTTCGTCCAAAACTATAGGTGAAGTTCGTTAATGACTGAAATCGGACCTATGGAAGTGGGGGGGGGGGTTAACAGGAGGGTTTGAACTATCTCTTTTACTATATGTTGGATTGAAAACTTGTATAGAAACAATCTTATTGCAAATTAAATTTACTATAAATATTGTTAAACTCATTTATTCCTTATCTTGAATATTAACCGATATATTTGCATTTTAGCAAATTTCCCTAAAGGGAAATCAGCTATTGAGGTTGTACTCATGACGGAATTTTCGACATTTTTCTTCAAATGTTCATCGACCCTACCTAGTAGATGACGAAAATGAGGTCCGTTCAAAACTATATATATATATATATATATATATATATATATATATATATATATTTGTCTGTTACCGCTCTAGCGGTCGCAATTTTTGTTTGATCGTTACCAAACTCGATATTTAGTCGTTTTATGTGACAAGAAAGATCAAGTTCGTTAATGGCTGGAATCGGACCAGGGGGAAGGGGGGGTTTAGAGGGGAGAATTTTCTAAAATTTAAAATATTTCCGTTACTATACGTCGGATCGAAAAATCAATCTTATTGCTAATTAAATTTACTATAAATATTGTTATATACATTTATTCTCTATCTTGCATATTAACCGAGATATTAGCATTTGTATTCTGTGCGTGGTCGGCAGGAGTCGGCTATGTTCAGGACTATCCGCGAAGACCTCTGGCGGCCGTTTCCGTAAACTTTTTGTCCCTCGTTAATAGGTTTAGAGATCCCTTACTACTACAGATGTTATTGGGCAGATTTCTCGACTGTAAAACTTCACGTGGAAAATCTGCTTAGTTTACGCAGCCCCTGCGTGACGGACTTTTAGCAGATTTCCCTTAAGGGAAATCAGCTATTGAGGTCGTACTCATGACGCGAGTTTTGAAAAATTTCCTCAAATGTCCATCGATCCTACCCAGTAGATGACGAAAATGAGGTCCGTTCAAAATTATATATATATATATATATATATATATATATATATATATATATATATATATATATATATATGTCTGTTAACGCTCTAGCGGTCGCAATTTTTGTTTGATCGTTACCAAACTTCATATTTAAGCGTTTTACGTAAAAAGAAAGATCAAGTTCTTTAATGGCTGAAATCGGACCAATCGGACGGGGGTATAGGGGGGGGATTTTTGAAAATTCAAAATATCTCCGTTATTATGCGTCGGATCGAAAAATTGTATAGAATCGATCTTATTGTAAATTAAATGTACTATAAATATTGTTCTATACATTTATTCTGTATCCTGAATATTAACCGAGATATTTGCATTTGTATTGTAGTGTGGTCGACGGAACCCCGCCATGTTCCGGACTCTGGTGGCCGTTTCCAGAACTTTTCGTCCCTCGTTAATAGGTTTAGAGATCCCTTACTACTACAGATGTTATTGGGCAGATTTCTCGACTGTAAAACTTCACGTGGGAAATCTGTTTAGTTTACGCAGCCCCTGCGTGACGGACTTTTTCATATTGGGCTATTGTCGGTTCTGTTAGTGCTATTCCACTAAAAGTTAGTTCGGCCGTTTCTATAACAGTTTGGGTCTCCTGAAATTGGTGCAGAGAGTAGTGTTAGTTTCTACTTCGGAAGATATATGCAAATTCGTTCTGTTGATCCCCCCCCCCCACTTCTTCTCTTCATGGACTACTAAAATCTGTGTGATTGAGGTAATAATTATTCTGATTGATTATAAATTACTATACTGAATATAGTAAATAGTTTTTAATGATTTTTATATATTATATTCAGATATATTCCAGTAATTGTTTTTATTTCAGGTGAAGAATATATCTATCAATCAATTCAGCTCTGAGTGGTTGACAGAGCAATTTGTATACCATTCAGACGCTTTTCGTAGGGACCTTATTAAAACTACTGATACATTTCTCACCGTTAGTATTTATTCAAGGTGGTTAGTGATCCCGGAATGTATATTTCTCTATTGTAAAACTTCACGCGTGAAATCTGCTTTGTTTACGCACCCCCTGCGTGACGGACATTTTATTTTTACTTTAACAGAAAGACATAATTGCTCATCTCAATTTTTTCTTCTTTCTAAGAACTCCCTTTTGTCAAATTCTCAAGAAATGTATTGTACTCTTTTAATTTCCCTTGAAGTCTTCTATGTTTCAAAATTTCTTATTACACCAACTCGAGAGAGAAATTTTTCCTCTAAAGGGAGGGGGGGTGAGGAAAGAAATAGCCCAAATATTTACAAGGGCGGAAATAAAATAGCTTTTAAATTGGGTAAATATTTGATTCGTTCAGTACACTGGAGTAATTAAATCAGTTTCAAGATGACGTAATATTTTTAGAGGAGAATTTAATTTTTACATTTTTTTCCACTTTTTTATTTTTTTTAATTTCGTTTTAACCGCGGTCAGCACGTGGAATAATCAAACTCGCTTCATACTCCAGACGATTACATAAACATAGCAAATTAATGTAACACACACAAACACTTGCCAAAATTAAAATCAATTAAAGAGCATACAACAGAGCTGAAGGTAATGTTACATTACATAAGCGTTGATGTCTAATTGTATATATGTGTGTGAACCATTTTCCATATAATTGAAAAAGAAAACATTTTTTTTTTTTTTTACAGGAATAATGTCATTTTATTAATTAAAGGTTATCAAGTATATTTCCCACGTGTGCCCAGTATTTGCATTTATATAAAAAGTCCGTCACGCAGGGGCTGCGTAAACTAAGCATATTTCCCCCGTGGAGTGTAACAATACATAAATCTACTTGCAGGTAGCACAACACCACCGTCAATAAAAACAAACGATAATAAGAAACCTCCCGGCGGAAAGCAACTGAAATGTAATCAAACGGTTCTGCCAACTTCTTACCTGAAAGAAAAACGATTACTGTAGTATATCTGAATATAACGAATTAATTTGATTTAAAACTATTTACTATGTCTAGTACTGTAATTTATAATGAATCAGAATAATTTTATCTCAATCATTCAAATTTAAGTAATCCAAAAACATAAGAAAGAAGGGGGGGGGGTCTTGTACAATAAAGGTACGCAATTTTTGCGAAATATATATACTAGTTGACCCGGCAAACGTTGTTTTGCCTTATAAATTATTTCTAGTTTCTAGATAAATTCTAGTGTAGACAAAAAGTAACTTACTTATTATAAGTGTGTATGTGGTATATGCATGAGATAGGCATGGAGGGCTATCAACGATAAGGGAACGTAAAAATAACAAACGCCAAACCATATTATTTTTAAGTTATTATAGTTTACTTATTTCTTAAAATTACATATCACATATTAATTACGACAGTAACACTAACAAACAACTTCAATCTTTTAATGCTATAGCGTGAACAATATTTTTTGTTAGCCCATCTTTAGCGAGCACAAACAAACTGGATGGTTTACCCACTCGAGAGCATGCTACGTACAATTGCCCGTGTGAAAAACATGGTGTACTCAAATCCAAGCCACAAATAGGCATCGTTTGGCCTTGGGATTTGTTGATTGTCATTGCAAATGCCAATCTATTCGGAAACTGAATTCGTTTGAGCATATATTATATACATAAGATTTAAGCTAAGGGAAATTTTATTCGAAGTACAGTTAAAAACACTAAATTGATCAGTTATCGAGCGGGATGATTAAATTACTAAAATGGCTATAAAAAAATAGGGGTTGGTGATAAAAACGTAATAATTTAGGGTTGTATGTATGTTTTAATACCACATCATAAAAAATAAAACCAAAAAATGTTGTCCAAAAATTAAAAAAAAAATGTTAAGGGTGAACAACCCTTATCACTTAGGGGTATGAAAAATAGATAGTAGCCGATTCTCAGACCTACTGAATGCGCATATAAAATTTGGTAAAAATCGGTAAAGCCGTTTCGGAGGAGTACGCTAACTAACATTGTGACATGGAAATTTTATTTATTAGATATATATATATGTGTGTGTGTGTGTGTGTGTGTGTGTTTATTAATTTAATTCCACATTCATTTGCACTTAATATGTGATTGATACATAATAACCATTTTTTTTCTATTTACAAAAGAAGGAAAACAAAAACAAATGTAGGTTTCAATGATGAGTTAAATTAACAGGAGTGGGGTCTTAAATAATCCATACAGTTATATATTTCTTCAGCATATTTTGTTAATTGTGTATTGTATTTATAAATTAGAAGTTTTTCCTTAACGGGACGATAGTCTTTTCTGCTTTTAGTACATGCGTTTTAAATTCTTTTCTTTAGACCGTCAGTAGTCTGAAGTCATAGAGCAAGTATGCTGTTCAGTAGTAAAGTCGCATTAACAATTTAGTTGATCTGTTAGGCTAATACAATTAAAGTAAGAATTTGTTGTTCCGTGTCCAGTTAATAATTGAATCAACTATTAGTCTGTTTATGTTAGTGTTTGCCCTAAATACTGTTTAATGTCTGAAATAAATAATTGCAGTTTTTCTCCTACCTTTTGCCATTTATTAATTGAGTCAGTTAGAAATTGTGTTTTTTACCCTCGGAAAATCCCGATATCTGTAATTCCACTCTCTCCTAACCCCACATCCTAATTCTTTAGTCACATCACTCTCATCTGCCCATCCATATTCCTGAAAACTCAAGATGAAGTCTGAGTGGCCAAGAGATCTTCTTATATGGTATAATCCAAAGTTCAGGTAGAACTCAAAGAAAACAGTGTTTCGTATTTAAACTTGAAATAAAAAAATTCAATCCAGCTTCTAGCTTTTGTTTAAAATGTCGATGACGTCATCTCAGATTATATTCTCTATTTCTCCCATTCTAAATATGTATGTATGCTCCACATTGTTAGGTTGTGCTGGTCAAGAAGGGCTCTCATCCCCGCTGAATGTCAGGGAAGGGCGACCTTTTCCTACTTCCTCCCAAGACTTTAACCTATGTCTAACGTAGTGAGTTAACACTTTAGCCCAAATACCAGGGCCTGCTATAAACCACCCCTTTCACTACTCCAGAACGCCTCTCACGGTGATAGAAGTTATGACCCTCAAAAGATCAGAATATAGAAACACTGAGGGAGAGGGAGGGAGTGAGGGAGAGAATGTGAGAGGAAGAGGGAGAGGGGGAGAGAGAGAGAGGGGGGGGGAGAGAGAGAGAGAGAGAGAGAGAGAGAGAGAGAGAGAGAGAGAGAGAGAGGATATAAAATAATAAAATTAAGTAATAAATAATAATATGTAAATAAATAACGAAAATAATTTTTAATTAGTGTAAAGTAATATATTAGGTTTAGAAATATTATAGATATTTATTAGCAAAATTAAAATAGCCAGAATTAAGGACTTAGAAATAGTTTAAAAGGTATATTGGAAGTCCGCTCAACAGAGGAGCGGCATTTCAATTGCGGGCGCCCAAAAATTTAACCGAAAAGTTTGCTATAATCACTTATTTTATTAATGCATAAAGCTCATCCTCGCTGCTTAGAAAGCACCAAGGAAGAGTTACCACAGACCTATTTAAAATCCCGGATATCAAAATCCAAAAAAGAAATTGGAAAGTAACGCTTGTATAAGGGTAGCCTTAAGGTAAAACGGGGGAAGAGAAGGATACAAGAGAGCTATATAGTGAGAGAGAGAGAGAGAGAGAGAGAGAGAGAGAGAGAGGGGGGGAAGAGAGAGAGAGAGAGAGAGAGAGAGAGAGAGAGAGAGAGAGAGAGAGAGAGAGAGAGAGAGAGAGAGAGAGAGAGAGAGAGAGAGAGAGAGAGAGTGAGAGGGAGAGTGAGAGGGAGAGAGAGAGAGAGAGAGAGAGAGAGAGAGAGAGAGAGAGAGAGAGGGAGAGAGAGAGAGAGAGAGAGAGAGAGAGAGAGAGAGAGAGGGTGAGAGAGAGAGAGAGAGAGAGAGAGAGAGAGAGAGAGAGAGAGAGAGAGAGAGAGAGAGAGAGAGAGAGAGAGAGAGAGAGAGAGAGAGAGAGAGAGAGAGAGAGAGAGAAAGTCGAGCAAGCGGCGATTACTTTGATTAGTGAATATGATAAATGGTGTTGGCATTTAAAAATGTAGAACAAGGATTAGGGTTGAATGAACCCATTATCAGAGCCTGAGTAATGCTAATCTTCCCCAAGGTTCTCGCGCCAATTCAACACACACATCCCGCCATAACGTTGTTTTCCCGTCGTGAAATACGCTAATATCATTGGTAAACGTTAGTGATTAAAACAGAGAAAATCATGTGAATGATAATTCTGTATCTTATCAAAAGCTGGCAGTATAAGACACAGAATATCATAATTATTTTCTTTTATCACGTAAATCTTGTGATATCTCTAAGTAGTGGCGCATTTTGCAGTCAGTCAGTACATGTTTAACTGTCAGAAGTACATTACAAAAAGGTGTAATTAAATGATTATGTAAATAGGTAGCAAGAAATATGAGATCTGATTTTCAAGTTGCTGAAAGATAAAACAATGTTTTGTTTTTTTTAGCAGAATCCCCTCAACTGGAAATCAGCTATTGAGGTTGTGCTCATGAAGTGATTTTCGTAAAATTTCATCACATGTCCATCGATCCTACTAATGGAGATGGCGAAAATGAGATCCGTTCAAATTCATATATATACTTGTCTGTTGTTGCTCTAGCGGTCGCATTTGTTGTCTTATCGTTGCCAAACTTGATATATAATCGTTTTATACAAAAAGAAAGAACATGTTCGTTAACGGCCGAAATTGGACTAGGGGGGGAGGTTTAGAGGGGGAGTTTTGAAAATTCGAAATATCTCCGTTAGTATCCGTCGAATCGAAAAATTGTATAGAACCAATATTATTGCAAATGTAATGTTCTATAAATGTTGTTATGCACATGTTTTAACTATCTTGATTATTAACTGAGATATTTGCATTTTTTAGTTTTCGGTATTCAGTAAACCCCCACTCCTACTCATGTCATATTAGCAAAAAACTGTTATAATATGAAGCAGATTATTTGAAGCCTAAATACCAAATATTGTTCTCACTGAACTCTTAAAGTTTGAGATAAATGCGAATACGTGAAGCACGAGAGAAACCTTCTTAGTTAACGCAGCCCCTGCGTGACGGACTTTTTATTTTTCATTATGAAGTAAACCCCCATTTCTACTCATGTCATATTAACAATAAGGTGTTATATCACGAACAACTTTATTCTAATATTATATACCAAATATTTTTTCGAAGATTATTATTCGTCTTTATTATGTGAGATACATAAAAAATTCTTGTGTAGTGACATCATCAATTACAATTTTATGTATGATATAGCAACGCGTGGGAAATTTGCTTAGTTTACTCAGCCCCTGAGTGACGGACTTTTTTCTTTAATACGGCAGTCTGTTACGTTGATGTTTACCCAAACAGCTGTATCACTGACGTCGGGGGGAAAAAAATTCAAACCCAGACACAAACAAACACACACACTAGGTGTCCCCTGAGAGGCCCCTTTTAACTTTTTTTATATTGAACCTAGAGATTTCATAGGGTTCCTCTTTTTTTTTGCTGCGGTCTCAAATCCGAAAGGAATTTTGGTCTATGTCCTCTAGTATGTTTTTTAATGAGGTTTTGACTACTAGTTTATCATCGCCCGGTAATATAACTCTCCTTTTGGATAAGTACCTGAATTTAGTGAGTTAATTGTATTTATATAAGTTGTAAATATTGTTATATTATCATCTATATCGTTATATCCATTTATAATTTAACCTACTTCTGAATTTTGATTTATTTACCATCTGGTGATTCTTACATCTACTCTTAGCAAATCTTATGAGTTAACACACTAGCAGTAGGATTTTTTGTTTGATTGTTACCAAATTCGATATTTAAACGTTTTATGTAAAAGTGAAGATCAAGTTTGTTAATGGCTGAAATACGGCCAGTAGGAGGTAGGCTCGGGGGTTTAGAGGGGGAGAATTTCGAAAATTCTTAATTTTCTCCATTATTATGCGTCGAATCAAGAAACTGTACACAAACAATCATGTTGCAAATGTAGTGTCCTATAAATGGTTAATCACAAAACGTTTTCATGGCTCCTCACAATTTTATTTCTTATAAACGCTGAGCGCTTTCGGGGACTAAATCCCCATCCTCAGAGCTACAAAACAATGTAACACCATAATTAGTAGGTTCTAAAAATTCAGTTGTTAAAAATGTTTTTACAATTGGTCCATATAACAAAAACGTCTATAACATTATTAAAAATTTTTTCAATAATAACACCTATATTCAAAAACACATTTACAATTAAAATATAAACACATTAATAATTACTATTTAAACATTAAGATAATTTTATAAGCAAAAAAAATCCTATAAACGTTACTATGTATGTTTTTTTTCAGTGTCTTGATTATTAACCGAGACATTTGCATCTTTCAGTTTTCGCCCGACTTCTGCTAGCGAGGGAATTCTCGTTTGTAGATTGTCCTTCGGGTTCACAGCTGATCCAGACCGATGATGTGAATGCGTTCGTGTAATACGCATAAAAGGGAGAGAGAGAGAGAGGGAGAGAGAGAGGAGGAGAGAGAGAGGTGGAGAGAGAGAGGGAGGGACGGAGAGAGAGAGAGAGAGAGTGAGAGAGAGAGAGAGAGCGAGAGAGAGAGTGAGCGGAGAGAGAGAGTGAGAGAGAGAGAGTGGGAGAGAGAGGGAGAGAGAGTGAGAGAGAGAGAGGGAGAGAGAGTGAGAGGGAGAGAGGAGAGAGAGAGAGAGAGAGATGAGGAGAGAGAGAGAGGAGAGAGAGAGAGAGAGAGAGAGAGAGAGAGAGAGAGAGAGAGAGAGTGAGAGAGAGAGTGAGAGAGAGAGAGAGAGAGTGCTAGAGAGACAGAGAGAGGAAGAGAGAGAGTGAGAGAGAGAGAGAGAGAGAGAGAGAGAGAGAGAGAGAGAGAGAGAGAGAGAGAGAGAGTGAGAGAGAGAGAGAGAGAGAGAGAGTGAGAGAGAGAGAGAGAGAGAGAGAGAGAGAGAGAGAGAGAGAGAGAGAGAGAGAGATGGTGTGAGGGAGTGAAGAAGAGAGTCTGGTCAGTTAGAATGTATGTTGAAAAGGTCTAGACGATGCTATAAGGGTAGCGGGGGAGGCAGGGTGTAGGGGTGGTAGGGGAGGGTAGCATAGGGGTGGTAGTACGGTAGGGGAGGGTAGTAGGGACTGGAGTGGGGGTAAGCTAGATGGAATTGGGCCGAATGTCCCTTCGGATGTAAAGGACCCCGCTTTATGGCCTCTACTCCAGCCCAGCCCAGCTGATTGCCTCCTTCCCGCCAAAAGGGGATATTTTAAATCCGGACTCTCTTAGCCTGAATAAAAACAGCTGTTTTATCCACATCGGATCCCCATCAAATGGGACAGCTGATACTCCAATCTACAGTAGTGCTGAACCTGCTTCTTACACTTTTAACACTATTACAAAACGAAAGCATTTCCTTCCAAATAGGTTTCCCCAATTTAGTGCATGCTCCACAGGTGAATCACCGAAGCCGTTCAAATCGAACTAAAGTTGTTAAGACTATAAAATCGAGCATACAGTTTAATTTTATTCACCATTGTTCTTTAATTACAAAAACAAATTCAACTAATACACTCACTAAAACTTCCAATTTTAAAATGTTGTGACTACCCGAACACAAGGACATTACACAAGTGACTGATATCGACAAACGTGCAAAATTAGCTACCAGAATGTCTACAACTGAGATAACTATGCTAACACCAATAGACCTCAACAAGATAGTAAAAGTCCGTCACGCAGGGGCTGCGTAAACTAAGCAGATTTCCCACTGAAAGTTATATAATAGAGAAATCTCCATACGAGTGCCGAACAGTTACGGAAACGGCCGAACTAGTTTTAGGCGGGAACGTTTAGAAGTGACTATAGCTCGTTGGTTTTACTTAATATAAATGCGAATATCTTGGTTAATATTTACGATAGAGAATAAATGTGTGTAACAATATTTAGAGTAAATTTAATTTTCAATAAGATTGAACAATTTTTCGATCCGACGTATAGTAATGGAGGATTTCGAAATTCCCCCTCTTAACCTCCCTCCCACTGTTCCGATTTCAGCCGTTAACGAACTTGATCTCCCTTTTTACTCAAAACGATTAAATACCGTGTTTGGTACCTCAATAGCAGATTTCCCCTAAGGGAAATACTCAAAGACAGGCAAAAACAGTGTTGTTAAAGTTTGTGATGTCGGTGAGACACTATAAAATATTAGTTAGCACTAACGCTTTCATTATAATAAGCCATACTAACATTTCTAGGGATGGGCAGGAGTGGGGGTTATAAGGGAGGCCTGAAATTACAAATAGTGATATTTCGATTCCCTATTGCTTTTTCAGCAAATATGCTCATAACAAAAGTTGTTTATTTTGTTATTTAGAGTAACTTTTGTTATATACATTTTTTGTATGTTGTTGTACATACGCTAAAACCTATAGCGGAAGTGAACAATTTTATTTAGGACAAAAGACCCAACCGAAATAAATAAAACTCGGTATATGTATTAGCACTAACGCCTTCCTTATAATAAGCCATATTAACACTTCTTAACATTTCTAGGGAGGGGCAGGAGTGGGGGTTATAAGGGAGGCCTGAAATTAAAAATAGTGATATATCGTTTGCTATTGGGGGTTTCGGCAAATATGCACATAATAAAAGTTGTTTATTTTGTTATTTTAGAGAAATTTGCTCAACAATTCTTTTTAATATGAACTACTAGGTACCTCACCTGGAAAAATTAATTCAAATTAAAATATATTAATATAATATCTTTTCCTTAATAATTTATATCTATGCATAATGCACAGGAAACGGGAAATATGACAATATGGAGGACAGTGAAGTCTTACAAAAAAAATTAATTTTATTATTAACAAATTCACAGAAACGACGGGTATAAACCCTAAACACTGGGAAGGGTAAATGTAAAAATATTATGCATAGTAAAGCTATGCCAAAAGAATACCCATCAATTCCAGCTGCAAATGAATTCCCTGGTCGGTGAATCGCAAGTACATTTGTCATTGTCTTGAATTTTAAATCTTGTTAAATAATGTCCTGTCTGTCCATGTTTCGTTAGTCCTGTCCTCCCATTATTTTGGATAAATAATAACTATTTATATTTTCTGAAAATGTACAACATGCATCCTTCTGCGTTTCCAGAATATCGGCAAGGGTTTTCATAAAGAATCACTGAAGTTTCGGGTTGTGTCGTCCATCATCAGGTGAATATCGCCCAGATTGAAGTAGTTTCAGACGTCACTGTTTGAGGTCGGTGGCCTAGAGCCGGCGATAAGCCCATTACCAGATGTGCAACTGATTAGCTTTCACGAGTGTTCCTTAAAAGCCCAGGCCTGCAGGAAGCCATTAACGAAGCAAGATACCTTCCTATGGGAAACCCGCTAGACTGTTACAAATAATAGCTTCAAGTGTCTCAAAGAAGTCTTCAAGTGCGCTCAAAGTCACAACTCGGCCGAAGTAGTAAAGTAAATTTATTTTCCAGCTAAGCAACATTACAGCTATTTCAGAAATACACAATAATTTACAAAGTGCTTGGCATATACCATTAGCAGGATTGATGTATGATACAATAATACAATGATGTATAATACAAAGATTGATGTATGATTTAAAAGGGCTAACGTTTATTATATTCTTTAGACAAAGCACGGATATGAGAAAGAATCAGATATGAAAGAAATATTTTCCATAATCTAAACTAACACTACTCTCTGCACCAATTTCAGGAAACCCAAACAGTTATAGAAACGGCCGAACTAACTTTTAGTGGAATAGCACTAACAGAACCGACAATAGCCCAATATGAAAAAAGTCCGTCACGCAGTTGCTGCGTAAACTAAGCAGATTTCCCACGTGAAGTTATACAATAGAGAAATCTCCATATGAGAGCCGAACAGTTACGGCCGAAACTAGCTTTTGGCGGGAAATTCAAAAATCCGTTATCGGCCCAAATTTAATAAAAATGCAAATATCTCGGTTAATATTCAAGATAGGGAATAAATGTATATAACAATATTTATAGTAAATTTAATTCGCAATAAGATTGATTCTGTACAACTTTTCGATGCGACGTATAGTAACGAAGATATTTCGAATTTTCGAAAATCCTCCCCTCTAAACACCCCCCCCCCTCCCACTGGTCCGATTTCAGCCGTTAACGAACTTGATCTTTCTTTTTACATAAAACTACTATATATCGAGTTTGGTAACGATCAAACAAAAATTGCGACCGCTAGAGCGGCAACAGACAAATATATATATACAGTTTTGGACGGACCTCATTTTCGTCATCTACTAGGTAGGATCGATGGACATTTGAAGAAAAATTTCGAAAATTCCGTCATGAGTACAACCTCAATAGCTGATTTCCCTTAAGGGAAATCTGCTAAAAGGTAAGCTCATGAAGGATTAAATATATCATCTTAATAATGCCAATCACCATCGCTGTGGGGCACAAAACTAAATAAAAAAAAATAACATAAATGAACTAGTGTATAGGAATAACATAATTTTTTTTATTAAAACCATTTTAAATTGTTGTCTTTTTTACCAGTTTATCTAATGTTTATTTATGTTTGTTTATGTCTTATCTTTATTAATTTCCTTTATTACTAATATTTAATGATTATTTGTTGTATTTAATTTTTTTATTTGTTGTTTCAGTTTTTGTTATTTTTCTATAATTTTGTTTTCATTTTGCATTGTGAAACTCTGAGCCAAATCGCCAAGATGCGGGTGCTCCTGTATAAATAAATAAAAAATGTATGACACAGGACAATATAAAACATTCTTATATATAAAAATTGATATAAGTTTATAATACAAATGTGTACTTATATTAAATAATATTAACGTGGAATAAACAATAAAATAATAACTGTAGTACCATTATTTAAAAAAAGGGATATAAATTAAACTCAAAACAAAGTAGTCTACGACATTTTCCAGAGCTTTTCACATATTTATACAAGTTAATGTATTCTCCTCCAGTTCCAAAATTAAACACACAAGCTCTAGAGTTCACACTTCATAATTTATTTAACAGAGCACTACACACTTGGTAAATTAGTCTTAACAACTACTCACACTATGCACTGAAAACTTCACTTTTTATTGCACAGTACAATAACTCAAGATCACAAAACACGGCACTGCACTGTCTTCAAAACACGGCACTTCACTGATTTTTCACATAAACACGGCACTACACCGTTCTTCACATAAAACACCGTACCGTACTGAAACTAAAAGACACTGTTCACTAAAACTGCACTGAATGCACTGTATTCACTCAAAACTGAGGACAAACTGAACTCCCGGGCGAGCTGGGCCGCTTTTATAGACGGGCGGCGAGGTCAACGGTAAAGGCGTTTCCTCGTACTTCTTAAATTTGTGATTAATTCTGCACTTTCATGTACGTAGTTTTCACAAGATAAATATATACAAGATCAAGGCAGCAAGGGGCTCGCCTCCTAAACCCCCTTCGGCATTGCCAAGTCGAGAAGCGCATTTTTTTTCTTTTTTTTTAATAATTACCCTTTATTGAATAACAAAAAATTTACAAAATAATTCATAATGTTCCTTCTGACCACTTCAATTTTACAAAAAGAAACATAAAATAAAATTTTCTATTTAAGTAGAAGATTGTTGTAAATGTAATTGACTAATAGAAGGCAGTTTAAAAATTTACAAATTTAAGTGATCTTATGAGCTAATAATATTAATAAGTACAGACTTTCTAATGATTATTTAATATGATTAGAGATAAAATAGGGCTTTAAACTCTCGGGTAGCTAAGAGCAATAGAATGAGAAAATGCGCCAGAAAAATCAATAAGCTCAAGTAAATATATTACTTAAAAATATACAAACCCAAGTTGGATGAAATATATGGAGAGGAACTAGTCGTATAAAAAGCGGGGAAACTTTTCCACCGTAATCTCGGGCAAATAAATCAGTTTTGTTGAAATGAATCCTGAAGGATTTTTCACGGCACAATGGACACGTGGCTTAAATCCTGCTGATGTAGGTAAGACAATATCCAAGGCAAGAGTTATTGAGGAAATTATTAAGGAAATTTTTTCCCCAGCAGCCCCCCCCCCCCTACACAGATCCTGGAAATGTGGGGTCTGGAGGTGGGGGGAGGGGGGTTAGCCCGTTCCGAGTGCCTTCCCGAGGGGTGGGGGGAGGAGGGCTAAAATGAAAAGAAAACATAATTAATGGGAGTGGGTGCGCAATGGAGGAAAGAAAGGGGGGTATATCCCCCCCCCCACAATCTAGTCCTACCACAACTTTCTTTATTGCCCCCAAAGGGCTGTTATTACCGGGCTAGCTCTAATCCTCTGCCGACAGCAGCCATTCAATCTCGGCGACAAATCATAACTGGGCCATGTACTGCAGCGATATTCGCCGCTCAGAAATGCTTCAAATGCCAATCGTAACGCCACAACTCGCTCGAAATGTAGCTGTCAAATTTTAGCAGATTTCCCCTAAGGGTAATCATTTATTGAAGTCATTCTCAAAACGCGTTTTTTGAAAAATATCTTCAAATATCCAACAATACTACTCAAGAGATGACGAAAATAGGGCCCCCTCAAAACTATATATATATATATATATATATATATATATATATATATATATATATATATATATATATATTTTCTGTTAACACACTAGATGTCGTAATGTTTGTTTGATCGTTACCAAACTTAATATTCAATCGTCTTATGTGAAAAGACCGATTAAGTTCGTTAATGACTGGAATCCGACTAGTTCGAAAATTCGAGATACCTTGGTTACTATAAGTTGGAGCAAAAAATTGTAAGGAACTAAAGTTATTGAAAATTGAATAGCCTGTACATTTTTTCATTGAAAGTAATTTATTATATACAGATATATTTCAGTAATTGTTTCTTTTTCCGGTTTAGAATATTTACTTATTATTTACTATTAGCTCTGAGAGGTTGGCTGACCTGTTTGTTTACATTCAGTCACTTTCGTTGCGTATCGATCCTACCGAGAGACGAAAATGAGGTCCTTTCAAAATTAAATCTATAAATGTTACCGCTCTAGCGGCCGTACTTTTTGTCGTGTCAATATTTCCGTTGTTATAAGTCCGATCGAAAAACAGTATATTACCACTCATACTGAAACTGTATTTGCCTATAAATGTTGTTATATACATATTTTCTCTATCGTGAATATTAACTGAGATATTTCGATTTTTAGCAGATTTCCCTTAAAGGAAATCAGCTATTGAGGTCGTACTCATGACGGAATTTTCGAAAAATTTCTTCAAATGTCCATCGATCCTACCTAGTAGATGACGAAAATGAGGTCCGTTGATAACTGTATGTATATATATATATATATATATATATATATATATATATATATATATATATATATATATATTTGTCTGTTACCGCTCTAGCGGTCGCAATTTTTGTTTAATCGTTACCAAACTCGATATTTAGTTGTTTAATGTAAAAAGAAAGATCAAGTTCGTTAACGGTTGAAATCGGACCAGTGGGAGAGGGGGTTTAGAGGAGAGGATTTTTCGAAAATTCGAAATATCTCCGTTACTATACGTCGGATCGAACAACTGTACAGAACCAATCTTATTGCAAATTAAATTTACTATAAATATTGTCATATACATTTTTTCTCTATCTTGAATATTAACCGAGATATTTGCAGTTTTATTAAAACTGGGCGGCTAACTGACGACTGACTTCCCCGCCAAAAGCAAGTTCGGCCGTTTCCTTAACTGCTCGGCTCTCGTGAAATTTCTCTATTGTAAAACTTCACGTGGGAAATTTGCTTAGTTTACGCAGCCCCTTCGTGACGGACTTTTTTAGTTTTCAGCCATAAGTGAACTCTCAATCCTACTCATGGCATATTAACAATAATCTGTTATGAACCACTTAATCCAGGCTTAAATACCATAGTTTTCATTGAAACTTCACATTGTGAAGTAAATGCGAATACGTTGCGTGAAGACATCAATGAAGATTTACGATCTGGTCATTATATGTTTATTTGTTGTATGTCATGCTTGATATTTAACTGTTGCATTTCCCACTGAAGATCATATTAGTTAATTGCTAAAATCGGAACCGGAACAGTCTGGAAAAGTGTTGTAAGTGTCTTGTTAAGCTATTGATGTCCTACAAGTGCTGTTAGCAGATTTCCCTTAAGGGAAATCAGCTATTGAGGTCGTACTCATGACGCGAGTTTCGAAAAATTTCGAAAAATGTCCATCGATCCTACCCAGGAGATGACGAAAATAAGGTCCGTTCAAAATTATATATATATATATATATATATATATATATATATTTGTCTGTTATCGCTCTAGCGGACGCAATTTACATTTGATCGGTACCAAACTCGATATTTAAACGTTTTATGCAAAAATAAAGATCAAGTTCTTTAATGGATGAAATCGGACCATTGGGACGTGGGGGGGGGGTAGAAGTCAAAATATCTCCGTTACTATACGTTGGATCGAAAAATTATATAGAGTCAATCTTATTGCAAATTGAATTTACTATAAATAATGTTATATACATTTATTCTGTATCTGGAATATTAACCGAGATATTTGCATTTTTCTGTCTTCAGCTTCTGAGATGAGATCGGCTAACTTCGGGACTAGTCGTGAGTTTCCGTCAAGAGTTAGTTCGGGCCATTCCCGTAACTGTTCGACTCTCTATTCTGAAATTTCTCTATTTTAAAACTTAATTTTTCTATTGTATAACTTCACGGGGGAAATTTGCTTAGTTTACGGAGTCTAACTCAATTAACAAGCTAGTTACTTCCTTTTTAATTACTGTGTCATTCCAGCACATGGAAATCTGCTTAGTTCACACAGCCCCAGCTTGAGGGAGTTGTTATAGGTTTCTAACTACTTAAGTCCTTCAACCAGAACATCCTCCCACCCCAATTGCATAGTCTAGTCCCACCACTTAGTCTTGGCCAACATCTGGACTTTTCAACCTTGGAACGAATCACTCCTAGGACCACACACAGCCGTCCCTAGACCTCCGCTATTCCTGACCGTTCCACAGTTTTCCTAGCCAGGCTCCGCCAATTAAGGATGCCCAGACTACCTGCCGGAGGAGACCGTCGTCACTGGCTGCCAAACAAGCACAGCTGGCTAGCGCAATCATCTAATATTATCAATGCATAATATTTGTGGAAACATTATTAAATTACAATGTGCAACAAGTCTCATACAGAAGCCACCTTATCGTCTGATCCACACTATGCTGCAAATAGCAAAGACCGTAACTTATTTGCATTTACCTCAAAACGTAAAAGTACAATGAGAGCAATATTTTTTTTTTATTTAGGCTTCAAATAATGTGCTTCATAATAAAAAAGCTTATTGTTAATTTGACTTGAGTAGGAGTGGGGATCTACTGAAGGCCGAAAACTAAAGAAATGTAAATTTCTGGGTTAATAAAGAAGATAGTGACTAAAACGTACACAACGACGTTTATAGAACATTTGCAGTAAGATTGGTTTTATACAATTCTTCGATCAGACACCTATTTTAAAGACATGAAGCATCTTATGGAATTGGGGCCAGTAATATGAAAAGAGGTAGCTTCCGATAGAATTTATTTATTATGTAGAGCTCCGCAACTGTGCGACTTGGCTCTTCTTAAATATGGGGGAAAACAAAACAACAGAAAATGGAACACTAAATAATATAAAGAAAAAACTAAGAAAACGGAACACAAAAGAAAAAAGAAACATGTACACAACATAGAAATAAAAACATATGGTAAATAAATAGGTGAGGTAAAAGTAAACTTGGTGATTGTTTTAGCATATTTCCCTTAAGGGAAATCAGCTATTGAGGTTGTACTCATGACGGAATTTTCGACATTTTTCTTCAAATGTCCATCGATCCTACCTAGTAGATGACGAAAATGAGGTCCGTTCAAAACTGTACATATATTTGTCTGTTACCGCTCTAGCGGTCGCAATTTTTGTTTGATCCTTACCAAACTTCATATTTAAGCGTTTTATGTAAAAAGAAAGATCAAGTTCGTTAACGGCTGAAATCGGACAAGTAGGAGGGGGGGTTTAGAGGGGAGGATTTTCAAAAATTCAAAATATCTCCGTTACTATACGTCAGATCGAAAGGTTGTACATATCCAATCTTATTGCAAATTAAATTTACTATAAATATTGTTATATACATTTATTCTGTATCTTGAATATTAACCGAGATATTTGCTTTTGTATTCTGCGAGTGGTCACCAGTAGGCTATGTTCGGACTTTCCGCCGAGAGCTCTGGCGGCCGTTTCCATAACTATCGTCCCTCGTGAATAGGTTTAGAGGTTTCTTACTACTACAGTTGTTATTAGGCAGATTTTTCGTTTTGTAAAACTTCACATGGGAAATCTGCTTAGTTTACGCAGCCCCTGCGTGACGGACTTTTTTAACATGTCAGAAATCGTTTTTAAATATGCCAGAAATTCTTTTTAACTATTGTCATACTGCCCAATCGTTTTTTAATATATCAGAATAGTGGCAATATGTGGACTACTCTCAGTCAGTAGTTCGGAATGTTTATGTAAGTTCGTAATCTGCATTCGATAGAATACGTAGCCTTTAGATAACGATAATATACGGTTTAAACCACCCCATCCCCCGATGAAGCTAATGTTCTACTAACACAGCCATAATTACTGCCCTAAAACAGCTGTTATTACAGCTGATCTCCTACCGACAGGCGTGGCGCCAAATCTGGAGTTACTCCACTATAATGTCCACTGGTGTTTTGCTTCTGTCAAAATGAGTATTGTCAAGGAGGCAGATTGTTGGAGATGTTTCCTCCCCATTTTGAGTTCTCCAGTTTCGTGATGTCTCAGGCTTCCTTGTTAACTTTTCATTTAGTTTAATAGTGTAACTGTCCATAATATTAGACTTCATAACCCTTATTATAACACCAATTCCCTTTCTGCCCGTCTGCTGCAGTCATTGCCCTCATGTTATTAATCCGCAAGGCCTATTTTTTTCACAGACCACCACATGTTAATAAAAGCCCTTCACGCAAGGGTAGCGTAATCTAAGTAGATTTTCCACGTTTTGTTATAGCATACACAAATCTTAATTGACGGCGTCATCACAGTATTTTTCATAATAAAGGTATCTTGAAAACAATATTTGGTATATAAGATTCAAATAAATTGGTTCATGTTATAAAGCTTATTGTTATTATGACATGAGTAGGAGAAGGTGCACTGAATGCTTAATATTATCTCATACCTCTGTTAATATTCATGAAAGAGAAAATATGTAAATAAAATCATTTATAGACAATTAAATTTATAATAAGATTGATTCTATATAATTTTTCGATCCGACGAGTGATAACGAAGATATTTCGAATTTGAGAAATGCCTCCCCTTCTCCAGTCCCATTTCAGCCGTTAGGATATTTCGTTTCCTATTGGTTTTTGGGAATATATGCACATAATTAAAGTTATTTATTTTGTTATTTAGAGTAACTTTTGTTTTATTCACTTTTATCGTATAACAACGTATAATCGAGATATACACTAAAAAATTAAAGTGGGAGCCAACAATTTTATTGGGCACCGAACTTAACAAAACTATATGTAAATTAGCATTCATTCTTCCATGATTATAAGCTATATAAAATATATTATAAGCTAGAGTGTCCTGGGGTCTTAAATCCGACGCTCTGACCACAATATACAAAGGGGCGATCGTTCCCATATTGACGTATGGAATTGAAATATAAGGCCATGCCTTGGTCGTGAAAAGAAATGTCAAAAAATTAGAAAGAGTGCAAAGGCTAATTGCGATAAAAATTGCTAAAGGATATCGTACTTTATCTTATGAGGCTTCATGTGTATTAGCAGACACTATGCCAATTTACATCAAAGCTGAGCAAATGATAAGGCAACATATGTTATTGAAATTGAATGAAATCCCACAAGACTTTACATTACAAAATATTACATCAAACGAAATAGAAAAAGACGTGAGACATACTTACTGGTTACACCCAAAGGACTACATTAGACCATTAGACAACTTAGACATAACGTGGACATATCATATTTACACTGACGGAAGTAAAAACAGGGATGGCGTTGGGTGTGCATACATTATTTTAAAAGACGGCAATATTATACAGAGAGGACAATATAGACTATCACCACTATGTACAAACAATCAAGCAGAAAACTTTGCAATTACTGAGGCACTCAAAACACTGTACAACATTTCAAGTGACAGAGAGACTAGTATAATCTATACGGACAGCAAAATTAACATAGACCGCATTTACAATAACGAAAACCATAACGAACAGATCAGAAGACTAATCACACGATGTAGACAGAAGAATGTAATAGTGGCAATAACATGGATAAAGGGACACTCCGGAAATTTAGGAAATGACACAGCAGACCAACCTGCAAATACAGCTTCATGAGACGAAACGATACCTATTACATACTCTAAACTGACTAAACAGACCATTAAAACTATTTTGATAGACGAATCTTATAAAAAATGGGACGAAAGATGGACAAACACTACTAAAGGACGACAATTACATAAGTACATACCAACTGTATACCAGAGACAAAAAATAACACTTACCAATTCTAAACAAATACAAGGAAGCTATATAAATTTTTTTAGGTTCGAACGGGAGTGAGACTAATAAGGGAGGCCTGAATAAAAAATTCGCGATATTTAATTTTCTATTTGTTTTTATGCAAATGTGCAGATAACAAATGTAGTTTTTGCTTTAAACATAATATTATTAAATTTAATATCCTAATCGTTTGAAATATCATACAGGATGTTTGTCGGGTTCGATAGTACATATATAAATTTTGGAATGGTCCTTATTTTCGTCCAATATTCGCTTTTGCAAAAACTGATTGAAATATACAATACTTTTCAGAGCGTTTCACAGTAAATGATTTTTTTTTCTCATCCAACGCGAAAATAAGGTATTTCCGTCGACTTCCTTATGACTAAAATATGAATTTAAGAGAGAGCTTCCCGTTGTGTATCTAGTCCAATATCAGTTGTGAATATTTTATGCCGTGGTTGAGTCGGAGCAGTGGCGCAGCCCCCGTTTCCCCATTAGCGGAACAGACATCTGGAAGATGAGGGGGGAGCTAGGAGCGAAATTACGCCTTGTACTTATTACAATATGGCTGTTTAATAAGGTAGCCCAGCCCCATTGTGGCCCCACAATATACACCTGCTCCATATTGTTCCCCGGATCCACGCCGAGCCCTTTTTGAACCCGCCTTCTATTCAGCTCCTGCTTATTCAATTAATTTACACAACTAATATTGTATTTCCTAACCCCCTCCCTCCCCCCGCAAAACCTATTAACTTTATATTGCTCGGTTATTATTAATCGTTTAATGTGTATTAATTACACGGGGCTAGGTATTAGAGCGCTTCTCTTAAGCCGGATCAGCTGAAAGACACGGAGTAGGGACGATTTGGCTATCGGTTTAAAGCAATCATCAAAAGTCCGTCACGCAGGGGCTGCGTAAACTAAGCAGATTTCCCACGTGAAGCTATACAATAGAGAAATCTGCCTAATAACAGCTGTAGTAGTAAGTAACCTCTAAACCTATTCACGAGGGACTAATAGTTACAGAAACGGCCACCAGAGCCCCCGGCGGAAAGGCCGAACATAGCCGACCACACGCAGAATACAAATGCAAATATCTCGGTTAATATTCAAGATAGAGAATAAATATATAGGACAATATATAGTAAATTGAATTTGCAATAAGATTCATTCTATACACTGTTTCGATCCGACGCCTAATAACGTCGATATTTCTACTTTTTGAAAATCCTCCCCTCTAAACCCCCCCCCCCCCCACTGGTCCGAATTCAGCCATTAACGACCTGAATCTTCCTTTTTACATAAAACGATTAAATTCCGAGTTTGGTAAAAATTGCGACCGCTAGAGCGTTAACAGACAAATATATATATATATATATATATATATATATATATAAATAGATATTTATCTAAATATATATAGTTTTGAACGGACTTCATTTTCGTCATCTACTAGGTAGGATCGATGGACATTTGAAGAAAAATGTCGAAAATTCCGTCATGAGTACAACCTCAATAGCTGATTTCCCTTAAGGGAAATCTGCTAAAACGAAGAAACCTTCACATACCCCACGATATGACAAAACTATTAACTGACAGCAGCCAATATATTCCACAAATACTAACATATCTAAAACACATCAACATTTACAAAAACATATAATACAAAATAGAATACGTCTACAGCATACATAAAAAGATTTAAAAGGGTTAACTTTTATTATATTCATTAGAAAGGGCGGAGATATGAGAAAGAATCAGATATTGGGGAAATGTTTACCATAATATAAAAGTACAAAAAAAGGTAAGCACATGAACGAGTAAATATATCATCCTAATAATGCAAATCACCATCGCTGTGGGGCAAAAAACTAAATAAATAAATAAAAAAAATAATAATATAAATGTACTAGTATATAGGAATAACATAATTTTTTTATTAAAACCATTTTAAATTGTTGTCTTTATTACTAGTCTAATGATTCGACAAACGTTCATATAACAAACGTTATTTACTTCGTTATTTAGAGCAACTTTTGTTTTATACATTTTTTTTCGGGAACAACGTATAAAGCAAGTAAATTGCGTAGAAATATTGATATGCTCAGCAACTCTTTGCAATATGAACTACCAGGTACCTCACCTGAAAAAATTAATTCAAATCTATGTTAATATTTTGTCCTTATAACTGAAATCTATGCATAATGCACAGGAGACGGGAGATTTGACAATATGGAGGACAGTGAAGTCCTAAACACTGGGACGGGTAAATGTCAAAATATTGTGCAAAGTAAAGCCTTGCCAAAAAAATACCATCACTATTCAGCCTCAAATCAATTCCCGGGTGAAGCTATTTCTGAGTCATAGACACAATAACTGCATTTTGTTTCTTTCGTGTATGTTTGTTTGGTTGTTACCTTTTCACGCATAAACGGCTGAACCGAATTTTATGAAACTTGGTATGTATGTATATTACTACTAGCCCAACTTAGACTTTAGGCTATATTATTATTCTCTAAGACAAACAGGAGTGGGGGTTATAAGAGAGACCTGAAATAAAAATTCGCGATATTTCATTGTCTATTTGTTTTTCGACAAACATGCACATAACAAAAGTTGTTTACTTTGATATTTAGATTAACTTTTGTTTTTATACATTTCTCTAGGAACAATGTGTGGAGAAAGTAATTTGTGTAGAAATATTGATATGCTCAATTCAACAAATCAATAATTCATTCCAATTTGAACTATCAGGTACCTCAGCTGGAAAAATTAATTCAAATCTATATTAATATTTTGTCCTTAATAACTGAAATCTATGCATAAAACACAGGAGACGGGAAATATGATAATTTGGAGAAAAGTGAAGACTTATATAAAAAATTAATTTTATTATTAACAAATGCCAACAACGGGTATTAGCCCTAAACACTGGGACGGGTAAATGTCAAAATATTGTGCAAAGTAAAGCCTTGCCAAAAAAATACCATCACCATTCAGCCTCAAATGAATTCCCAGGCGAAGCTATTTCTGAGCTAGTATATATATATATATATATATATATATATATATATATATATATATATATATATATATATATATATATATATATATATATATATATATATATAATCAGAATTATTCCCGCTCACAAATACGACTGCATACCCGAAAATATACACAAGGTGTATATAAATAAAAAATTGGCATTGGTCAGATATTGGTTATGTATTAAATATTGTTAACATTTATTGTTTTAATTCAACTGATAAAACATTTACGTTAAATTAAACTAATTTGGGTCAAATCTTAATAATAGTAAAATTAATAAATAGAGCATAGACATCATAAATTGAGGTGTTAACATTTCAAAACTGTCGTCCAATGAAAATTTTATTACTCTCAGCACTTAAATAATTAATGAGTATTTTAACTCATTCCTCTGAGAATAATAGGTCAATTTGAATTATTTATTGTAATAAAGAAAGATATTTAAACACGGGCAATTCAACATTTACGTCCCTCAGGGAGTTATTTTATTTGTATTCTGTCATAAATTTTATTCAATTCTACCTATAGCAATATAATTTAAAACAATTTGTTATATAAGCTTAATAACTTACGGAACATCAAGTATTTGTCAACCTCACCTGAAACAATAAAATAAATTAAACCTTGTTCTTATTAAAGGTGTAAAATTAATGCCAATTATTAATAATTGTAGAAAATATTTACATTAGACTTAACTTAAAGTTAGTTCAATAAATACCTTTAATTTATTAGTCATTCCATTGATAACATTCATTTTAAAAAGAATTTGGCATCGGATTATTCAGGATATTTTCAAACGATTTATTAAATTCTGCCTAAATGGGGGGAGGGGAGGTAGGATGAGGCACATTTCAACGCGTTGCAATCATCAACATTTCAATTTACATTTTACGAATGCTTTGTGCCGCCAGCAGAAATCAAAGGTAGGTTTAACAGCACGCTCATATCAACAGAAATTATTATTACCTCCGAGGTAGTATCGATGGATATTTGAAGAAATTAAACGAAAAACGGGCTACGAGTGAAACCCCTCACAGATGATTTACCTTATCGGAAGTATGGTATCAATACAAATAATTTGCATAATATTGCAGCTAGTGAAATAAACATAGACCAATAATTGTAGTTGCCTTTTTAATAAATTCGGTTATACAGCATATAGGCGTTTGACAATAAAAAGTATGAGCTTTTTCGAGTTCAGAAACATTCATCCTAAAATACGTACAGAAATAAAAAAAAACAGACTAAGTTAATTACAGACCTCTATATAGCATATTTCTCTTTTTTATTTTACACAAACAATGTATATCTATATATATCTACCAACTAGATATCAGAATTGACAACATAAGTCCTAGAGCTACTCATGACAACGGGTTGCGTTATCAGGATTGACAACATAGATTCTATAGCGCCTGATAACAAAGGTGTTGCGTTATCAGGATTGACAACATAGAGTATATAGCCACTGATAACAAAGGCGGTGTGTTATCAGGATTGACAACATAGAGTCTATAGCCACTGATAACATAGGCGTTGTGTTATCAGGATTGACAACATAGAGTATATAGCCACTGATAACAAAGGCGTTGTGTTATCAGGATTGACAACATAGAGTCTATAGCCACTGATAACAAAGGCGGTGTGTTATCAGGATTGACAACATAGAGTCTATAGCCACTGATAACATAGGCGTTGTGTTATCAGGATTGAGCCACTGATAACATAGGCGTTGTGTTATCAGGATTGACAACATAGAGTATATAGCCACTGATAACAAAGGGGGTGAGTTATCAGGATTGACAACATAGAGTCTATAGCCACTGATAACATAGGCGTTGTGTTATCAGGATTGACAACATAGAGTATATAGCCACTGATAACAAAGGCGGTGTGTTATCAGGATTGACAACATAGAGTATATAGCCACTGATAACAAAGGCGGTGTGTTATCAGGATTGACAACATAGAGTCTATAGCCACTTATAACAAAGGTGTTGCGTTATCAGGATTGACAGCATAGAGTATATAGCCACTGATAACAAAGGCGGTGTGTTATCAGGATTGACAACATAGATTTTCTAGCCAGTGATAACAAAGGCGGTGTGTTATCAGGATTGACAACATAGATTCTCTAGCGCCTGATAACAAAGGCGGTGTGTTATCAGGATTGACAACATAGATTCTCTAGCGCCTGATAACAAAGGCGGTGTGTTATCAGGATTGACATCATAGAGTATATAGCCACTGATAACAAAGGCGGTGTGTTATCAGGATTGACAACATAGATTCTCTAGCGCCTGATAACAAAGGCGTTGTGTTATCAGGATTGACAACATAGAGTATATAGCCACTTATAACAAAGGTGGTGTGTTATCAGGATTGACAGCATAGAGTATATAGCCACTGATAACAAAGGCGTTGTGTTATCAGGATTGACAACATAGTCTATAGCCACTGATAACAAAGGCGTGCCTGATAAACAAAGGCGTTGTGTTATCAGGATTGACAACATAGAGTATATAGCCACTGATAACAAAGGCGGTGTGTTATCAGGATTGACAACATAGAGTCTATAGCCACTGATAACATAGGCGGAGTGTTATCAGGATTGACAACATAGAGTCTTTAGCCACTGATGACATAGGCGGTGTGTTATCAGGATTGACAACATAGAGTTCTATAGCCCTGATAACAAAAGGCGGTGTGTTATCAGGATTGACAACATAGAGTCTATAGCCATTGATAACAAAGGCGGTGTGTTATCAGGATTGACAACATAGAGTCTCTAGCGCCTGATAACAAAGGCGGTGTGTTATCAGATTGACAACATAGAGTCTATAAGCCTGATAACATCGGCGTGTGTTATCAGGATTGACAACATAGAGTCTATAGCCACTGATAACATAGGCGGAGTGTTATCAGGATTGACAACATAGAGTCTTTAGCCACTGATGACATAGGCGTTGTGTTATCAGGATTGACAACATAGAGTCTATAGCCATTGATAACAAAGGCGGTGTGTTATCAGGATTGACAACATAGAGTCTATAGCCACTGATGACATAGGCGTTGTGTTATCAGTATTGACAGCATAGAGTCTATAGCCACTGATAACATAGACGGTGTGTTATCAGGATTGACAACATAGAGTCTATAGCCATTGATAACAAAGGTGGTGTGTTATCAGGATTGTCAACATAGATTCTATAGCGCCTGATAACAAAGGCGTTGTGTTATCAGGATTGACAACATAGAGTATATAGCCACTGATAACAAAGGCGGTGTGTTATCAGGATTGACAACATAGAGTCTATAGCCACTGATAACATAGGCGGTGTGTTATCAGGATTGACAACATAGATTCTCTAGCCAGTGATAACATAGGCGGTGCGTTATCAGGATTGACAACATAGAGTCTATAGCCATTGATAACAAAGGTGGTGTGTTATCAGGAGTGACAACATAGATTCTCTAGCCAGTGATAACAAAGGGGGTGTGTTATCAGGATTGACAACATAGATTCTCTAGCCAGTGATAACAAAGGGGGTGTGTTATCAGGATTGACAACATAGATTCTCTAGCGCCTGATAACAAAGGGGGTGTGTTATCAGGATTGACAACATAGAGTCTATAGCCACTGATAACATAGGCGGTGTGTTATCAGGATTGACAACATAGAGTCTTTAGCCACTGATGACATAGGCGTTGTGTTATCAGGATTGACAACATAGAGTCTATAGCCACTGATGACATAGGCGTTGTGTTATCAGGATTGACAACATAGAGTCTATAGCCATTGATAACAATGGCGGTGTGTTATCAGGATTGACAACATAGAGTCTATAGCCACTGATGACCTAGGCGTGGTGTTAACAGGATTGACAGCATAGAGTCTATAGCCACTGATAACATAGGCGGTGTGTTATCAGGATTGACAACATAGAGGATATAGCCATTGATAAACAAAGGTGGTGTGTTATCAGTATTGACAACATAGAGTATTTAGCCATTGATTACAATGGCGGTGTGTTATCTGGATTGACAACATAGATTCTCTAGCCAGTGATAACGAAGGCGGTGTGTTATCAAGACTGACAATATAGATTCTCTAGCGCCTGATAACAAAGGCGGTGTGTTATCAGGATTGACAACATAGAGTATATAGCCACTGATAACAAAGGCGGTGGGTTATCAGGATTGACAACATAGATTCTCTAGCGTCTGATAACAAAGGCGGTGTGTTATCAGGATTGACAACATAGATTCTCTAGCGCCTGATAACAAAGGCGGTGTGTTATCAGGATTGACAACATAGATTCTCTAGCGCCTGATAACAAAGGCGGTGTGTTATCAGGATTGACAACATAGATTCTCTAGCGCCTGATAACAAAGGCGGTGTGTAATCAGGATTGACAATATAGATTCTCTAGCGCCTGATAACAAAGGCGGTGTGTAATCAGGATTGACAATATAGATTCTCTAGCGCCTGATAACAAAGGCGGTGTGTTATCAGGATTGACAACATAGATTCTCTAGCGCCTGATAACAAAGGCGGTGTGTAATCAGGATTGACAATATAGATTCTCTAGCGCCTGATAACAAAGGCGGTGTGTAATCAGGATTGACAATATAGATTCTCTAGCGCCTGATAACAAAGGCGGTATGTTATCAGGATTGACAACATAGATTCTCTAGCGCCTGATAACAAAGGCGGTGTGTTATGGTGAGGTGTGGGTGATATTTGGGAGCTCTCCAAACTGCCGGTCGTCGGCATGGTGTTATTTATAAACTTGATGAAACTGGGCCACTTCAGACCCCCCGCTAACAGCCTCTATAAACTCTGCTAATAAATGCACTTCCCATGATATTACTTTTTTAATTTTTTTTATATTTGAGATTGGCTAGAAACACTGAGTCGTCTATTGTAGTGCAGGATACGTACCATGTTAGGTTATGTATAGGCTATGTATTTTGTAGAGACGGATGAAGATAATCACATGCCTACATCAGGTTCTATTTCTGTCTAAAGAAGAGATACACAATGAGGCTTTACAACTATCTCAAATATGTAATTTCAATATTGCCGTTTTTGACACGGCATGCAAAATATGTAAGTTCATCAATCGTGCATCGATAATCTTTGCTCACTTAAATAAACCAGCTCGAGGTAACCTGGAGAATAGTAAACTAAGCGGTGTTGGTACTCAGGTAACGTTAAATCCTAATGTAATGTCTATATTTAAGACAGTTGTAAACATCTAGTAAATCTTAAGATAGGCATGAGATATTTAATATGTTAAAGTAAAATTCTTTAATAAGTTCAGTAGATAGATATTACTTTTGGGAAATCAGCTATTATGATTGTATTCATGACAAGAAAAGTATCTTATAACAAATTTAATTTCCTAGGAATGTTGTAATTCTCATTTTTTTTTTTTTTATTTTTTTTTTTTTTTTAGCTTTCATCCTTGAGTAAACCTTCAATAATCATTCAAATCATGAACCACTTTATACGAAGTATATATACCAAATATTACTATATTAAATACATGCAGATAACGTGTGTTCTCGTAATTCTTATTTTGAAAGATACCAAAAATTCCTATTTTACCTTTTATCTGGATAATGTGTATTTCGTCTATACCGTACTCGATATTAAATGATTTCATTCAACACCAAACATCATATTCGTATTACCATTAACAATAATCTGTTCTACTTTATTAAAAGCGTTAATAGGTCCCAGTTATTCTTTTCATTGAACTTTTACTGTATGAGATATTGCAAATATTTATGTTGGGATGTTACCAATTACTATTTTCGTTCTAAACTTCATGATTTCTATTTGATCAACACCACGTTCCATTTGATATTTCACAAAAAACTATAGGTATGTAAGGTAAGGCTACAGTCGACCTTGGGGGATGAGTTTAGAGCGAGGAATAATTGAAAATTCGAAATATCTTGGTCACTATGAATTGAATCGAAAAAGTTTATATAACCGATGTCGTTGGAATTGTAATTGTATACAATTGTTGTTAAATAATTTAAAAAAAAAAAAATCTCAAATATTAAGTGAGTTATTTGTGTTTTAGCAGATTTCCCTTAAGGGAAATCAGCTATTGAGGTCGTACTCATGACGCGAGTTTCGAAAAATTTCTTCAAATGTCCATCGATCCTACCCAGGAGATGACGAAAATGAGGTCCGTTCAAAATTTTATATATATATATTTGGCCGTTTACGCTCTAGCGGTCGCAATTTTTGTTTGATCGTTACCAAACTCGGAATTTAATCGTTTTATGTAAAAAGAAAGATCAAGTTCGTTAATGGCTGAAATCGGTCCAGTGGGAGGGGGTGTTTAGAAGGGGGATTTTTGGAAATTTCAAAATATCTCCGTTATTATGCGTCGGATCGAAAAATTGTATAGAATCCATCTTATTACAAATTAAATTTACTATAAATATTGTTCTATACATTTATTCCCTATCTTGAATATTAACCGAGATATTTGCATTTTTATTAAATTTGGGCCGGTAACGGATTTTTGAGTTTCCCGCCAAAACCTAGTTCGGCCCTTTGCCGTAAGTGTTGGGCTTTTGTATGGAGATTTCTCTATTGTATAACTTCACGTGGGAAATCTGCTTAGTTTACGCAGCCCCTGCGTGACGAACTTTTTTATGTTTTCAGCCACAGAAGACAACCACTTGTAATCATCATGTTTTTATTACAAGTAACTGAGTACGTTTCAAATTCTGCTTACATGAGCACCTTACACCTTACTAGGGGAGAAATATGTGTCATAACAGCACGAGAGAAATCTGCAAAGTTCACGCACTTTACAAAGGTACCGGGGACGGATTTGTTTTTTTCATTATGGCATGAAAAAAGAAACGAATTAGGGTGATTTTTTTCTTAATTGAGGATTTAGTCATAATTGACATACTATTGTTTCATATTCTCTTTATTATATCCATAACCATGAAACAACCAAAAATAAGAAAAGATAATAATTTTATTCAACGACGGAGTGCTTATATTTGTGTGCATGAAATATTATATTCGGCATTTTTAGTTTTAGAAATAATGAGCGTTTTAAAATAAAAACAACAATTCAAATATAAACTCTAAGAATAGCTTAAAAATAATTGTCTATCCAGAAAAAAAAACCACTGTTATAACATTGGACATAAAAAAATAAAGAGTTTATTTTTAGGGGTCCAACTTTGGCAGGTAAACAAATATACTTTTGACGGAGATCCAAGAGCTGGGATGTTGAAGAAGCCGAGACAAACGCTTCGTGTTCCATTGACAGAAGAATCGTTTTTTTTTTCATTATTATTATTTATTCTTTTTGTTTATTGTAAACAAATTCGACAGGTTACAACCCTCGGGGATGTTTGTCATTCTGAATTGTTCTGAATCGCCGATAAATCTTCTGAGTGGCTCAAGCCAAATAGACACACACGCACACACACTCACACACGCTTAAACTTCCCGATAACGTGTCTGAAATGTGTAAAGGAGATAATAATCAGCCAGTACCATTTTGAAAATAGTTGCTAGACGTAAATCAATTGGTATGCTGAAATTAAATGGTGAAACCAAAGTTTTACATTTGAGGCATTATTATTTACTTTTCATTAAAACTGGGGAGTTATCAGATGAACCTTTGCATGGCAGGTATGGATTTAATGAAAATGCTCCTCCTTTTGCCAAATCCACATTTGACAACTTTAAGAAAGGTTATCTTCCGTCACGCAGGGGCTGCGTAAACTAAGCAGATTTCCAACGTGAAGTTATACAATAGAGAAATCTCCAAACGAACAGTTACGGCAAAGGGCAGAACTAGCTTTTAGCGGGAAAGTCACCCGTCCGTTAGCCGCCCAGATTTAATAAAAATGATAATATCTCTGTTAATATTCAAGATAGAGAATAAATGTATAGAACTATATTTATAGTAAATTTAATTTACAATAAGATTGGTTCCAATGTTTACAATGTTTTGACCCGACATATGGCAAAGGAGATATTTCGAATTTTCAAAAATACCCCCCCCCCACACTGGTTCGATTTCAGCCATTAACGAACTTGATCTGTCTTTTTGCAAAAAAACGTTTAAATATCGAGTTTGGTCACGATCAAACAAAAATTACGACTGCTGGAGCGTTAACAGAACATATATATGTATATGTATATATGTATATGTATATATATATATAATTTTGAATGGACCTCATTTTCGTCATCTCCTGGATAGCATCGATGGACATTTGAATTTTTTTTTCGAAAATTGCGCCATGAGTACGACTCATAATGCAAATATCTCGGCTGATATTAGAGATAGGGGAAAAGATACATAACAGCATTTATAGATCATAACATTTCGAATAAAATTGGTTCAACACAATTTTTCAAATTTCCCCTCTTCTAAACACCCCTCCCTCCCTCTGGTCCGATTTCAACCGTTAACGAACTTGATCATTATTTTTACATAAAACGTTAATATATCCATATATATTAGATTAGTTAATCTTGTAGCGAATGTAATGGTCTATAAATGTTATTATGTACGTTTTTCCTTTATCTTAAGCATTAACCGAGGTAGTTGGATTTTTGAGATCGTACTCATGACGCGATTTTCTAAAAATTTCTTCAAATGTCCATCAATCCTACCCAGGAGAGGTCGAAATGAGGTCCGTTCAAAATATATATATATCTATATATATATATATATATATATATATATATATATATATATATATATATTTGTCTGTTAATACTCTAGCGGTCGCAATTTTTGTTTGATCGTTACGAAACTCGATATTTAACCGTTTTATGTAAAAAGACAGATCAAGTTCGTTAATGGCTGAAATCGGACTAGAGGGAGGGAGGTTTAGAGGGGGAATTTTCGAAAATTCGAAATATCTCCGTTAACATACGTCGGATCACTAAAGTGTATAGGACCAATCTTATTGTAAATTAAATGTACTATAATTATTTTTCTTTACATTTATTCTCTATCTTGAATATTAACCGAGATATTGGCATTTTTAATAAATTTGGGCAGGTAACGTACGCCGGAATTTCCCGCTAAAAGCTAGTTTGGCCCTTTGCCGTAACTTTTTGGCTCTCGTATGGAGATTTCTCTATTGTAAAACTTCACGTGGGAAATCTGCTAAGTTTACGCAGCCCCTGCGTGACGGACTTTTTTTAGTTTTCAACCTTCTGTAAACCCCCACTCCTACTCATGTCATTTTAACAGTATGCTGTTATATTGTGAATCAGTCTATTTGAAGCCTAAATACAAAATTCTGTTATCATTGAACATTTACGTTCTGAGATAAGTGCTAATACTTGAGGCACGTGGGAAGTTAGTTAACGCAGCCCCTGCGTGATGGAATGTTTTTGGACTATAGCGGCCATGAAGTGGATCCCAGCTGATATTTGTGTTGTCGCTGGGGCAGTCACAACCATGTGATCAGAATTGGCCCGGCCTTGAGATCAATAGCTGTTAAATGTCTTGCAATAATGGCGACAACAGCTGACTACATTAGCACGAGACTGTAACTATACAGGGCTCAGGTTAAGACTTCAGTTCTCAAATATAACCAAAGTCCGTCACGCAGGGGCTGCGTAAACTAAGCAGATTTCCCACGTGAAGTTTCACACTAGAAAACTCCGCATAATATTAACAGTAGTAGTGTAATGGCGGGAAGCCTTTTTTTACGGAAAGAATAAGAGAGCATTAGACTGAAATATTTACTATATTTATGGAAAGATGAGGGGAAATAACACAAGTCACTATTTGAGTTCTCCAAAGAATCAAGTATATTGAATTGATAAGCAACATATAATACACTTTATAGATATAGAGGTTGAACAAGAAACAAAAGTAAACTTAACTTTATAAAATAATTTAGCGGCAAGCCAATAATAAATATACAATAGAATGATCGATGGGTCCTATATTGTGTGAGTACTCATTTAATAATTTTCATAGATAATGCTAGCATTATTAGAAGTAGGTACCTGCGGGAAACATATACTTTCCTTGAAGTGGAGTCTTCTTCCGTTGTTATTTTCTGTGTTCCCTATAAGATTCTGTCTTATAGTTGGTTGCGGTGATCCGTATATGATGGTAACTTTGCGGGAGATGAAAGATTGACTATTCTCTGTAACGGGTGAATCCCAACTGAGCGGTTAACTAGCGGTGTAATTACTTTTCTGTAGCGGAGAAACGACCCCTGAGAGCGAGCGTCAAAGCCCAACTGAACTGTATCTTTGTAACTAGCCGAAGCCTTCTTAAGCTGCAAAGTAGTTTCCGCTGTAGGCCACAGCCTTGGTGATCTGCATATGTGTGGCGGGTTTGTGAACTCAGCGAGCGCGGGAAATTCAATTTAAAAGACGACTGAACAAGTAGTAACGAGTCTCTAAACCAATTTCACAACAGAAGATCATTTACGGAAGCGGCCGAACTAGCTTTCGGCGGAAATTGACATCAGCCGGGGAGAATTTTGAAAATTCGAAATATCTCCGTTACTATACGTCGGATCGAAAAATTGTATAAAACCAATCTTATTGCAAATTAAATGTTCTATACAAATTGTTATATACGTTTATTCTCTATCATGAACAGTTTTCAGCCTTAAGCATTAGTTTTCTACTAATGCTACATAAACAATACTCTGTTATATAATAAACTCCATTATTCAAAGCTTAAGTCCTAAATATTGTTTTCAAGAGACCTTTATTATGCGATATGTATACAAATATGTTCTGTTGACCATCCCTCCACGTTTAAAGTTCTTTGACTACTAAAATTTGATTGATTGAGATAAAAATTATTCTGACTAATTATAAATTACAGTAAATTACCTATATAGTATATAGTTTTCGATAAAATTAATATGTTATATTCTGACATATTTCAGTAATTGTTTTTCTTTCCGATTAGGAAGGTAGACATCTTTGTTTACATTTCAGACGCTTCAGGTTCCTTTTTATGGTTTGTATTTATTCGCGGTCGTGTTGTGTTACCAGTATGTAGATTTATCTATTGTTAAACTTCACGTGGGAAATCTGTTTAGTTTACGCAGCCCCTGCGTGGAGTGCTTTTATTTATTTAATTAAATAGCAGTATGACTAGGAAGTCATCTGACGCCTATATAAGATTTTATTTTTTATTCTCAGTATACCAATATGGAAGTTGGTACTACAGTTGTTATCTGATAAGCTTGTACTAATGACAGGTTTAATCTGCCCCGAACTGCGCAAACATACCATCAACAAAAAACATCAGGGCACGCATTCTTCGGCGGTTCCCCGGGCAAAAATAAATTATCCCACTCTTATCTCTGCTTCCATTGTATCTTTTATCTGTTGATGAACTTTTTCCCGCGGGCTTTTTTTGTCTTCCGTTTTTGTTTTTGTTGTGATGTTGCTGTTGCTACATTGTCTATATACTCTTTGTTCTTATCCTATTGAAATATTATCAGCTCCTCCCATTCAGTCTATTTAATTATATATTTTATGCTTTGTAATTCTGAATGATACGGCGATTAGCTTTCGATTTAACGTCATTCATAGAGCTCTCTCTCTCATTTATTGGGCATATCTCTCATTATTATTGTTGTTCAACAATTTGTTTGGTGTTAGTCTGCGGGGGACAGCTGAGTTCTGAAGCGATTCGGGTGGAAATCCTCAAAAGCCCTTGGCAGAATATTATTCAATTAATACACACCGACAAAAGGAGTCAATCTCAGAATGTTTAATATTGTATTTTGTTCGTTAAATGTATGAGAACGAAGTCATTAAACTTACTACAAAAATAAAAAGTCAGGGGCTGCGTAAACTAAGCTGATTTCCCACTTGCGTCACGAATTTGCATTTATCTCAAAATGTAATTGTTCAATGATAATAATATTTGCTATATAGACTTCAAATAAAGTGCTTCATATCATAATAGCATATTGTTTTATATATATATATATATATACACATATTTTTTATTTATTTATTTCCTTCCTGAAGTAAGCCTACAGGAAGGGAGTTTATTAGCCACACGTCCCGTACAATAATTAGTACATAATGTGTGCTTTATAAATTACATTTTTTTTTTAACTATAATAACATAATTTATTTGTACAATAAAATTGTTTACAACAAAGAAATAGAAAAAAAAGAAAAGAAAAACAAAAACAAATTTGGGATTCAATGCTGAATAATTAATTAATTTAACTGTATTTCAGTTTCAAATAATTCAAAAAGTCATACATTTCTTCAGCAAACTGTTTTAATGGTTTATTATGTTTATAAAATAATAGTTTTTCCCCAACAGGCCAATTTTTTTGTCGGCATTTTATTGGGATTTAAAGTCTTCTCTTTGGTCCGTTAGTAGTCTGCAGTCACAGAGCAAGTGTCTGTATGTCTGTTCAATAGTAAAGTCGCAGTAACAGTTTGGTTGGTCTGTTAGGCCAAAACGATTAAAATAAGAATTTGTTGTTCCGTGTCCAGTTAATAATTGTGTCAAGTAAAAGTCTGTTGATATTAATTTTTGTCCTAAGTACTCTTTAATGTCTTTAAATGTTGTCCTTTCTTAGTCGTATTCCATTTCTGTTGCCATGTGTTAATTGCGTCAGTAAGTAATTGTGTTTTTAAGTGTGATTTTATTATTTTGTTGTAGCATTCGGGAATTTTGGTGTCTTTTATATATATAAAGTAGTACCTGTATTTTTTACAGCCCTGAAGAAGAGAAAATAACTATTCTCGAAATATTGACATAAACTAAGATTTTTTTTTTTTACCAACGTTGACCAAATCTACAAGAAACAACAACACCATATATATATATATATATATATATATTATCCTCATTTTTGTCATCTCCTGGGTAGGATCGATGGACATTTGGGGAAATCTTTCAGAAATCGCTTCATGAGTGGAAACTCAATAGCTGATTTTCTTTAAAAATTAAAATGTCTGTCAAGTAATCAGAACACTAGAAAGGAAGTAGTTCTTGCTCGTTTGAGGCACGGCTATTCACTCAGCAACACACGGACACCTCATGACTAGGACTGAACCACCATTATGTACACTGTGCAATACACAACTAACTATCAAACACTTACTTACAGACTGCAGACTAATAACTGACAAGACTTACCTACCACCTTTTAGAACTGCTTCAGAACAACACATCATACATTGAAACAATCCATGGTGTAACATCTCCAATAAGCAGATAAAAAGAAAATTATTTAAATGAATTCCTGCTTGCATAACTTTGATGCAATACACTTTTAGTATCAAAGAGACACAGCCTTGGTTAAAAATAGCTACTAAAGGAAAACTCAGTTGTATTATTAGGCTGTTTGCACATTCTTGGAGCTAAAGCTTCATCAGATAGCTCAAGGATTTTCTATTTTCCCTCAACTCATTATCCAGAATTGTTTTAGCTAGTTGAAACCGTTGATTGATTTTAAAAGTAGAACTTGGCAACCAACTGCGGAAACATTCCAACGGAAGAAATGGGTGAAAAACTATGAATACAGATCACAATGAATAATTATATAGTGCAATTCTACATAAGTATGAACCATACTTGAAAGTATGCTTTCATTTTCCATAAGCCCGAAAATGTTCAAGCTCTAAATAATGTAGGCGTTCAAAACTATATTCCTCTAGCCAGGTACCTCCTGCATCTTCCCGTTACATCGGGTTGTTAGGATCGTTAACATCGGGGGTTATTAGCTGATCAGCTATTCAGGTTGAACTTATGACGCGATTTTCGAATTTTCTAAAATGAGACCAGTTCAAAATTATATATATATATATATATATATATATATATATATATATATATATATATGTGTGTGTGTGTGTGTGTGTGTGTGTGTGTGTGTGTGTGTGTGTATGTTAACGCTTTAGTTGTCGCAATTTTTGTTTTATTGTGACCAAACTCGTTTTTCGCAAAACGAAAGATCAAGTTCATTAATGGTGGACATCGGTACAGAGAGAAGGGGGATTAGAAGGGGGGAATTCCGAAAAATTAAAATACCATAAATTAATCTATTTCAAATGTATTATAGAAGTCAATAAAATCTTTATTAACTGTAATTGTATCTCATCAAATAAAGATCTTTTGAAAACGAAATTGTGTATTTAACCAGTTTTTGACCAAAAAAAAAAAAAATATATATATATCTTGGTCCATATTCAAGTTACAGAAAAACTGTACAGAACATCGTTTATAGAACATTACATTTACAACATGATTGATTTTATACAATCTTTCGATCCGACATATTATAAAGGAGATATTTCGAAACCACCCCCAATAAACCCCCACTCTTCTTTAGAGTTATTTCAGCCGTTATCGAACTAAGTCATTAGTATTTCATTTAAGGCTTATATATCAATTTTGGATGTGTGTGTGTGTGTGTGTGTGTGTGTGTGTGTGTGTGTGTGTGTGTGTGTGTGTGTGTGTGTGTGTGTGTGTGTGTGTGTGTGTGTGTGTGTGTGTGTGTGTGTGTAATAAATATAGTTTTGAACGGACATTACTTTCTTAACTTAATAGACTAGGTAGGATCGTGAGAAGTAAATCAACAGCAATAACAGAATATAACACATTAAGTTTACTGAAAACAAAATGCTATATCTATTACTGTAATTTGCATGTATCTTGTATTATAAAGGTGTCCTAAAAAGAATATTTGGTATTTAAGCCTCGAATAACAATAATAAGGTCTATCATATAACAGAGTATTGTTAATGCAACATGAGTAGAAGAGGGGGTTTACTGATGGCTGAAATCAGAAGAATGTAAATATCTCGATTAACTTTCAAGATTCATAATAAATGTATATAACAATATTTATAGCACATTGTATTGGAAATAAGATTCATTCTGCACCTTTTTATCAATCCGACGTATAGTAACGGAGATATTTCGAATTTTTAAAATTCTCCACCTCAACCCCCTCCCCCCGGCCGATTTCAGCAATTAGCGGACTTGATGCTTCATTTTACATAAAACGGCCGAATATCGAGTTTGGTAACGATCAAACAATAATTGCGACCGCTAGAGCGACAACAGATATATATACAATTTTGAATGGACCTCATTTTTATAATCTCCTATGTAAGATCATTGGACATTTGAGGAATTTTTTTTCTAAAATCGTGTCAAGAGTGCAACCTCAAGAGCTGATTTCCTTTATCAGAGAATTCAGCTAGAAGGAATGAATGAAGCTCGCTGGATGAAAAATGTTGAACCATAAGCATTCCAGGAGAATGCTAATACGAGCAGAAAAAAGAAAAGGAACATGAAATGTCTTTAGTCCATATATGAAAGGACTAATGGAACTCTAAAGGAAATTGGTGAATCGCAAGTAACTCGAGTCCAACATCTGTTGCATGATTTCACCTGAACGAATCAAGCAGCTGCCAGACTCTCTTCAGAATATCCTGCTTCGTATTTGGCAACACGGCTCCGAAGATGAGCACTCAGCTCCCAACAGGGAGAGAAATCATATTCTAGAAGGGAATGAACTATAAAAAAATATGTCACGCAGGGGCTGCAGATTCCCGCCGTGAAGTTTGACAATAGATAAATCTACATGCTGCTAACACTACACACACAACCATGAATATTAAGTGAATAAATACAAACGATAATAGGAAACCTCACCGAAGCATCTGAAATGGTAACAAACAGGTCTGCAAACCACTAAACGGAAATAAAAACAATTACTGAAATATATCTGTAAAAATAGCATATTAATTTTTTGAAAGCTATGAGTCACAATAAATATAGGCTGCCAATTTCTGGACTAGAGCAGAACAGAACTATCATAACTGACCGACATAAAATTGCCAACATCTTAGTACACCATTTCAGTGGTGTGTTTAGTTCAGAAAACTACACAACAGAATTTTTAAAATAAAAGTCCGTCACGCAGGAGCTGCGTAAACTAAGCAGATTTCCCACGTGGAGTTTTACAATAGAGAAATTTCACGAGAGTCGAACAGTTAAGGAAACGGCCGAACTAGCTTTTGGCAGTATAGCCACCCAGCTGTTAGCGGACAAGATTTAATAAAAATGCAAATATCTCGGTTAATATTCAAGATAGAGAATGAATGTATAGAACAATATTTATAGTAAATTTAATTTACAATAAGAATGATTCTGTAATCTTTTTCGATCCGACATATAGTAACGGAGATATTTCGGATTTTCGAAAATCCTCCCCTCTAAACCCCCCCTACCACTGGTCTGATTTCAGCCTTTAACGAACTTGATCTTTCTTTTTACATAAAACGGCCAAATATAGAGTTTGGTAACGATCAAACAAAAATAAAAAGAGCGGTAATAGACAAATATATATATTTATATATATATATATATATATATATATATATATATATATATATATATATACATACAGTTTTGAACGGACCTCATTTTCGTCATCTACTAGGTAGGATCGATGGACATTTGAAGAAAAATCTCGGAAATTCCGTCATGAGTATAACCTCAAAAGCTGATTTCCCTTAGGGGAAATCTGCTAAAACACAAAACTCACACTGAGACTATGAAACTGCCCATAATACTAACTGACCAACACCCACTTAATGATCCTTTCACCTTAAACGAACTAAAACTGACATTATCATCTTTACGAAAAACTTCACCAGGACCAGACCTAATTACATACGACATGATTCAAAATCTACCTAAAGGAGGCTTGCTAGTTGCCCTTCATCTACTGAACGAAGTTTACATTAGCGGCACGTACCCTCACAACTGGAATGAAGCAATAGTTATACCAGTTCTCAAACCTGGAAAAGATAAAAGAAAGGCCTCAAGTTACCGTCCAATATCATTAACCAGCTGTCTGTGCAAAGTCGCAGAAAAAATCATAAGACAAAAGGTTCCTGTGGATTTTAGAGAGTAACAGTCTTTTATCTCCATACCGACTCGCGCATTTAAGCCAAATCATTCGACAATGCACCATATTGCGCGATTGGAGAGCGAAATCCTTGATGCCTTCCTTGGGAACAAATTAATGTTAGCAATATCCCTCGATCTGGAGAAAGCATATGACTGTGTCTGGAGAAGAGTCATTCTCTCCCAGTTGATCGAATGGGGTGTCCAAGGAAACATTATCAGATTTCTGGATAACTATTTGTCTGATCGAACTTTCAGAGTGAGGATAGGTGTTGCTATATCAGATCTTTTTGTCAGGAGAATGGAGTGCCTCAGGGAGGTGTGCTGAGCACAACATTATTCAATATAGCTGTGAACTCTGTAGTAAAATATATCCCTAAAGAAGTATCTTATTGCCTGTATGATGATGACCTCATAAAATACACTACATACTCATCACTTTCATACACACAATTATTAATTCAAAATACTCTTAATGAACTCATAAAATGGTGTTCTGAGGCTGGCTTTAAAATATCTAGTGAAAAAACTAAATATATTATTTTCACTCGCAAACGGAAATATGAATTACCTGTTCTTACACTAAATACGGCTCTAATAAACAAGACGGACGAACTAAAATTTCTAGGACTGACTTTCGATAAAAAATACACTTGGGTATCCCATTTAAAAGGACTCCTTGATATGTGCAAACAGAGTTTGAACTTATTGAGGATTCTTAGAGAACGGTGTTTGCATTTCTCTGTCCATGCAAAACACACTGCGCGATTCGTGCAAAATGACCATTCGGGTGCGTTTTCCTGGAGCGAGCATTATTGCTGGAACTGTGCTACGACAGTCTGCCTTTGGCCAGTTAAAGAAATGGCCTAGACATTATCCACGGGGAATTGCTCTCCGGAGAGAGAGAAAAAATGTAATATCATGGACTATAAGAGGGGGGGGGGAGAGTATAATGTCATGGAGTATAAGTGGGGGGGGGGTATTCCAGCAATATCATTCCGGCGCTTTTTGCTAGTTCTGTCGCTGGACAAACAGTTCTAATTTCGGCTCGCCATTTGCATTATCTCTCTCTCTCTCTCTCTCTCACTAAGTAACTGACGTTTTAGCATTTTGCCGAAGTAAGTAAACTTTATAAATATTAAAATATTAATACATTTTAAATTCGAAAAACTCTTCCCTGAGAAAACATAATGTCTCTCGAAGACTCGGTCTAAATGATGCAAACGCTAACAAAAAAGAAGCATTTCCATCTTCCTGCTTCGGACTAAATGCGCCACCTTACTTAAAGCTATTAAAAGCCCGCCACGCAGGGGCTGCGTAAACTAAGCAGATTTTCCACGTACAGGTAAGACACACTAGTGATCTCATTTCACCACATATCCTGACTGAAAACAAGAAAATACAAATTCCTCTCGTAATATTTGAGTTACGAAAAAATGCATAGAAGAACAATTGTAGAACAGCAATAGTTTAACATAATTGCTTCTATAAGCTCATAATTATTCTCTACGATCCCAACTTTTAGAGGTCTCTTACAGTTCCTCTGGGGTTTTTTTCAGAGGTTCCCACCCACTGTGATATGTTTCCCATATACATCTGTAATTTGTGTAGGTTTTATAGTTTTAATTTTATTTATAGTTTTGACATATGCTTATCGTTGTTTGTTTTTTTTTGTTTTTTTATTAGTTGACTTGTTAGTAGATTTTTTTATTGTTTTAATTTTAATTTTTTAGTAGTTGACTAGTTATTAGATTTTCTAGTTTTATTTGTTGACTAGTTTTAAGATTTTCCATTGTTTTACTCATTATTTTGTGTCTGGTTTTATGACTGTTGTTTTATTTTGCTTTTGTGCCATGCTATGAATGTTAAATTAACTCGTGGTTGTGTTTGTCAGCAGGCACTGAGGATGGAGCGTTGACTCCGAAAGTGCACTCTGCATTATATTAAAAACCAGTAGAGGACTTGGCCTTCTTATTGATCCTTATACGTTTGTTCCTCTACCATCCAGCATATTCCAGAGATACCATAACTCATAATTACGGAGATATTTTTAATTGTTCGCACACCTGTTATTCCTGGTCCGATTTTATCCAATAAAAAAATAAAATTTGGCTGACGGTTAAATAACGAGTATGGTAAAGATCTAATAAACATTTTCGAGTCAAATACGTAAAATCTTAATTGAAGACGCCATCGCACAAAGAACCTGCATGGATCTCGCATAATAAATGTCTCTCCCAAAGAATATTTGGTATTTAAGCTTAGAGCAAAGAGGTTCATTATAAAACAGCTTATTGTTAAAACACAAGACATGAAATATGGGATCTCTGGTTCACGAAGGAAGCCTTCGTAAATTTACAGCAACCATGAAGAAATCACTAAGAAGAAAGATAAATTTTTTTATTATACTTCGGAAAAGCCAGCGATATAAAAAATATTTCTTAGGAGCTCAAAAAAAAAAGAAGCAAAATCAATCCGCAAGATATTAAACCTTAAAATCTCGCCTTATAGAAGCCGCCAATTGAGGGAGGACAAAGACGATCACAAAGAGAGATCATCTCTTTCGGGGCGGAATTAAAAACAAAAATTAATTTCGTTACACCGAGCCTGGATTATAGCGCACCCCCCTCCCTTTCTTCCCCGGCGGTAATAATTAAAAAGGAATGACGTGGACGGGGGTCGCTCTGAAGGCTGGAAGCGACAAGGGGAAGGAGTGGAAATGGGGGGAGGGGTTTCATCCATCCAGCCCTTAATTTGCTCAAAAACAATTTTCACAATAAATATAAGACGAAACAAAATACGCCTCGCCAACTCAATATTTTCGTATATCTTAGACATATGACGTATTTCGTATATCTTAGACTTCTGAGGTCCAAGGAATGACCGTCTTAAGGGGACACCACCGAATATCTTATATTTCATACGAACGATTTTCCTGCTTTAACTTCATAAGGGGATAGCACTGCATGTTTTATACTTCATACCAACTGTTCCTTGTCTTAAGTTTGTAAAGGGATACCACCGTATGTCTTTTACTTCACACCGACGCACACTGGAGCGATCCTTCAGTAATGTTGAACATTGGGGGAAAAAATAAAAGTTTTAATTTGGGATTTTGATTGTATTGTTAGTACCACATAAACCCTTTTCAATTGAGCAGATTGATTTTTAGCCATATTATTGCAATGGTTTTTACATAATGCCTGGTTATAATTGCTGTGTTAAAAAAAGCTTTGGCTTATTAAATTCGGAGTGATTATTTAATTATATAAATTATTGTTGCTTCCAGTATACATTAAGGGTATTATAAAAATCAAAAACTGGCACAAAAGGTTTTTAAAATCCTCTATTTTTTTTTTTTTTTTTTTTTTACATCGAGCTGAAAATAATTTTATTTAATTGTATTCGCAAATCGCTTGTATTTGCTTGAAAAAATACCACTTGGCATGCTTTTAGGAGTATATTGTCTTATTTACAACGTCGTCAGATCTTGCCTAAACTTGCATATTCATTAAATATTTTACTTTTAGTGTTAACACTTTCGGTGTGGAAGACGTATTATACCTCCCGCGGACCTTTCCCAACTACGTACGGTGTAAATCGCCTCCTCCTCTACGCAATTGACGCCGCCATTCACGTTCGATGAAATAGTTAAATACGTGTTTTTATAAAACATATGTTGATATTATGTGTCTAAAAATCACAATTCTCTACTTAGTAAGCGATACATAATCTGTATGTACACATTTAAAATTCATCCTACCGTTATATCGCACCTGGCAAAATTGCTTAAAAATTGCTGATCAGATAGTTCAATAGAGTATTCGATGTGCTTTAAAATGACACCAGAATCAATATTCTAGGACCAGTAGAAACGGAGATATCAATGAATGCCCGGCTTACCCTATCACTCGCTCCAATGTGCAACGATTCTCATATCATAGCTTCACCAACAATTCTTATGTCTTATACTTCATACCAACTATTCTCATATCTCATCATCGTAAGTGGATACCACCGAGTGTCTTACACTTCATACGAACGAATATCCTGTCTTAACTTCATAAGGGGATACCACAGAATATTTTATAATTCATACCAAGGATTTTCCTATCTTAACTTCGTAA
>CM032230.1:153907500-153922500 GCA_019009955.1 Riptortus pedestris | reverse complement strand
GAAGCTTCTCCTAACCTTACCTGTCGTTTCTAACCTTACCTTACCTTCGTTACTTTGTGAGATTTATGCAGATACGTTCTGTTCTTCCGCCCCCCCCCTTCGTTAGTTCTTGGACTACTAGAATTTGAGTTATTAAAACATAAATTATTCTTACAATTCAGAAGCCGTTTCAGTTGGGAATTTATTTTAATTAACTGAAAGATTTCTCATTACCGTTTGTATTTAATCACGGTGGTATTGTGTTACCAGTGTGCAGATTTCTCTATTGTAAAACTTCACGTGGGAAATCTGCTTAGTATACGCAGCCCCTGCGTGACGGACTTTTAAATTTCACAGCAGTCCATGCTGAAATGTTTATTATGGCGACTATAGACGAATCAGTTAGTATGAATTGGCTTTTCGTTGATACTTTTACAGATTCTCGTAATGCGAATTCCATTCAAGTAGCTGATTTGTCTAGGAGATAGTTAATAAGCTATGCAAAATGGCTTTTCACTACTCCGAGAGTATCCCATTGACCTATTGGGTAACTGGTCTGATTCCTTTAGCCAATAGCGAGGCGAGTATGAACCAGCGTTTTACTTATCCCGGGGACTGCCTCGTTGCTACAGGAGTTCCGAAAGGTCGAACTCTCGGCCCTATCCGAGCTAACGAATACATATGTGACAGCAGTTTCGCAACAGGCAGCGTTTCTCCACCTTATCATCATAAGTTGACTTTCAAGTCCCACTACCTAGACAAGTGTTGATATAAGGGAGTGGCCCTCTTTAACTGTCATGTCGGGGAAGAAGGATTTTTTAATTAAAGCTGCTCAGTAATTTTAATTAAACTGACATTCATAATGTACAGCTGATTGGAAACTTCGTGTTCACTGTCTGCTATAAAGTCCGTGGTACCACTATACTCAAGTCATCTTCCCATATATTAACAAATTTCCCTTATTAGCTATTGAGGTCGTACTAACGACGGAATTTTCGAAGTTTTTCTTAAAATGTCCATTGATCCTACCTAGTAGATGACGAAAATGAGGTCCGTTCAAAACTATATATATATATATACTTATTAGGGAAATATATATTGAGGTCGTACTCATGACGCGATTTTCGAAAAATTTCGTTTCACATGTACATCAATCATACCCACTACATGATGAAAATGAGGTCTGTTCAAAATTATTTATTTGTCTGTTACTACTCTAGCGGTCGCAATTTTTGTTTGATCGTTACCAAACTCGATATTTAGTCGTTTTATGTAATAAGAAAGATCATGTTCGTTAACGGCTGAAATCGGACCAGTGGGGGGGGGGGGTTAGAGGGGAGGATTTTCTAAAATTCGAAATAGCGATATTTCGTTTCTATTACGTTCCGGGATATCAGCAAATATGCACATGACAAAAGTTGGTTTATTTACAAATGTAAATTTAAAGTAACTTTTGTTATATACACTTTTTGCCGTTATACGGAGTATATTTGCAGTTTTACGGTAATAAACTATAGCGGGAGTCCACAATTTTATTTGGCACAAATGAAGCTCAACCGAACCAAACTCGGCTATGTGAATTAGCACTAACGCTTTCCTTATTAAGCCACACTAACATTTCTAGGAACTGCGGCGTTGGGGTTTATAAGGGAGGTCTGGAAATTATTAATATTTTCTCTATTGTAAATTTTCACGTGGGAAATCTGCTTAGTTAACTCAGCACCTGCCTGACGGACTTTTTTTTTTAGTTATTTAGAGAGTATATTTTTATGAATTTACTATTGCGTTATACCGAAATACACGGGAATGCTGTTTGGCTTACGCTAAAAATTATAGCGGGAGTGACTCAGTTCATTGAACTGGCATGGCGGCTTTTCAAACCATGTAGGAACCAGGTCATGGGTAATAAAATATTCTGCAAAGTAATGCCTTGCCAAAAAAATACCTTCACCATTCAGCCTCAAATCAATTCCCGGGCGTAGCCGGGTATCTGAGCTAGTATATATATAAAGATATGAGGCGGTAGATAAGGATAAGGAGTTCTGGGATGTGAACTGATGGGGGTTATATCGGCGGAAGGATATAATTGGAGAGCAACAAGGCTTATATTGGCATCAAATATTAGGGAGCCGTTTCGTGCCTCTGTATGTGCCACCTTCGGAGCTTGTTAGAACAGCTAATAGCATTTACAAGCACAAATATTATACCTTGCCTCGGCTCTCTCCCATCCTATCACCGCCTTTATCCTTCATCACTTACTCATAACTTCACTTCCCCCTCCTTTATTGTTGTTTAGCGGATTTCCCATTAGGGAGTAATTGGAAGATATATACAGTTTTGAACCGACCTCATTTTCGTCATCTACTAGGTAGGATCGATGGACGTTTGAAGAAAAATTTTGAAAATTCCGTCATGAGTATAACCTCAATAGCTGATTTTCCTTAAGGGAAATCTGCTAAAAAAGTCTGTCACGCAGGGGCTGAGTTAACTAAGCAGATTTCCCACGTGAAGTTATACAATAGAGAAATCTCCATACTGGTAACGCTTACCACCTTGAATAGATACAAACGGTAATGAGAAATCAATCAGTTAATTTTAATAAGCTCCCAACGGAAAGGGCTTCTGAATTGTGAACAAACAGGTCTGCCAACCACTCAGAGATAAACAGCTAGATAGACATATTCTCCAAAGGAAAGAAAAACCATTACTGGAATATATCGGAATATAACATATTCATTTTATTGAAAACTATTTACAATATCTTGCACTGTAATTTATAATGAATCAGAATAATTTTTATCTCAATCACTCAAATTTTAGTAGTCCCTGAACAAAAGAGGGGGGGGGATCAACAGAACGTATTTGCATATATCTCGCAAAGTAGAAGCTAACAATACCCGAATATTAAAAATACAAATATCTCAGTTAATATTCAAGATTGAGAATAAATGTATATAACAATATTTATAGTACATTTAATTTGCAATAATATTGTTTTTATACAAGTTTTCGATCCGACGTATAGTAACAGAGATATTTTGAATTCGCGAAAATCTCCCACTCTTAGCACCCCTCAAACTGGTCTGATTTTATCTATTAACGAACTTGACTTCCGTTTTGCATAAAACGATTAAATGTCGAGTTTGGTAACGATCAAACAAAAATTACAACTGCTAGAGCGTTAACAGACAAATATATATATATATAAATCTAATTTTGAACGGACCTCATGTTGTCATCTTCTGGGTAAGATCGATTTGCAATTAATGAAATTTTTCGAAAATCCTATCAAGAGTACAAACTCTATACCTTGTTTGTCCTAAGGGAAATCTGTCAATATGTAGCAGGCATACTTATGATGAACAAAGGTGTGATTCAGTTAAAACGTGCCAAGGAAGACACCGAGTACATTAGTTGGTTGCGGAGAGATGCCCTTTGAAAATACCGAATGAGGTTCGGAGTCATTCGGAACACATTGTCAAGGACTAATCCGAGAGCTGGCTGAGTGGCAGGAATTTACACTTCAAACAGACTCAGGCCTCCGTTAACGAGTCTAGGGCGCCCCCCCCCACAGCACTTGGACGATCTGCCGGTACGATGTTGCCAGTAATGAAGGACTTTGTGTCAGGATGATCCAGGAATACATAGCGATACGCCAGTAACAGACGCGCGAGTTGGAAACTATATGGGCTTGTATCACGGAAGGCTTGTATCACGGAATGCCTTATTGGATATGGTCACAGCTGGTTGATCTTGTTTCAAGTCTCCAGAATGGCTTAATGAGGAAAGGAATAGAGAAGACTTGTATCACGGAATTCCTTATTGGATATGGTCACAGCTGGATCATCTTGTTTGAAGTGTCCAGAATGGCCCAATGGGGAAAGGAATAGAGAAGGCTTGTATCACGGAATTCCTTATTGGATATGGTCACAGCTGGATCATCTTGTTTCAAGTCTCCAGAATGGCTTAATGAGGAAAGGAATAGAGAAGACTTGTATCACGGAATTCCTTATTGGATATGGTCACAGCTGGATCATCTTGTTTGAAGTGTCCAGAATGGCCCAATGAGGAAAGGAATAGAGAAGGCTTGTATCACGGAATTCCTTATTGGATATGGTCACAGCTGGATCATCTTGTTTCAAGTCTCCAGAATGGCCCAATAAGGAAAGGAATAGAGACGGCTTGTATCACGGAATGCCTTATTGGATATGGTCACACCTGGATGATCTTGTTTCAAGTCTCCAGAATGGCCTAATGAGGAAAGGAGTAGAGAAGGCTTGTATCACGGAATGCCTTATTGGATATGGTCACACCTGGATAATCTTGTTTCAAGTCTAGAGATATTTGCCTTTATCAGTTTTCAGCCTTCAGCAAACCCCTACTTTTACTCATACATTACATAAACAATTCTCTGTTTTGTAATACACCACATTATTCGAAGCTTAAATACCAGATATTATTTTCAAGAGGCCTTTATTATAAGTAAAACATGATCTGGCTAGGACTACTTACTTTAGTAAGTACTAAAATTAGATTGATTGAGATAAAAATTATTGTGATTCATTATAAATTACAGTACTGGAAATAGTTTTCAATAAAATTAATATGATATTTTCTGATATATTTCAGTAATTGTTTTTCTATCCGGTAAAAGGTTGGGAGACCTGTTTGTTTCCACTGCAGTCGCTTCCCATCGGGAGGTTTCTTACTATGGTTTGGATTTATTCTCCTAATATTGACGGTGGTGTAATGTTACCAGTGTGTAGATTTCTCTATTGTTGAACTTCACGAGGGAAATTTGCATAGTTTACGCAGCCTTTTTTTTTTTTTTTTTTCAGATCGCGCTCATGGAAGTCGTTAGTTAAAAACAAAGATTTATGCTGGAAGGCTACATTTTTCTCATTCTGAAATAATAATTTCGATGGGCCGAGGATGAAAATAAAGGAACAAGCAGTTTCCTAGTTAGATTAACATGTCTTCAATTCTGGCTTTATTTCTGCTGGAGTTGGAGGAAAAAACCCCGGCAAAAAACAAGAAGGGAATATAAAAACGGGGCGGAGGTAAGCAAGTTTAAGTATAAATCCGACTAACATTGTAAGTGTAATCTAGGTTTATATGTATAAGGCAAAAAATATGATGCATGAGATGAGTTTTGACATTAAGAACTCCAATTTTTTTTCTTTTATACGTATTATTTTTTATTACCATTAGAGGCGGGTCTCGGCGGGTGTTTTTGTCTAGGCACACTATATATAGTGAGACCGCAGCGCTCTCTAGGCGGCAGAAGAAAGAGATGAGCCCAAAAACTGAAGATTGATTACAATCCCCCCCCCCCTCGAGGATGAAGACTTTTTGTACAGTCCATCGTGGAATTAGGATTTCATGGTGGCGAGGGGGGGGGGGTCTCTAGTTCTGACACGTGCCCCCCACCTCCGTCTCACACCCACGCATGCCAGCCAATATAACAAAATAAAAACAGATACTGCTTCGACCTTCCTAACCTTACTTTTTTTATTTTAGGTTATCTAACACATCGGTTTCTTTTAATTATTCTTCAATATTTATTTTTATCTCTCTCAGTCGATTCCCCATAAACCAGAAAACCAGATCTTGAAGTTGTGCTCAATTTCTTCAAATTTTACATAGAGTACATAAAAATTAGGTCCCTTCAATTACATAGTATACAAATCTGACGGAGGCACCACAAGACTTCATTGTTGTCCTGTTAAATTAAAATGAACAAAATGTGTATAAGCAACCGTTTGACAGTGATAAACGGTCTCTCTCTTCATAAGCATGAAATCAAAAAGTGTCATAGACCATAATTAGAGATCAGTTTCATGATTAATAAGAGAGAGGGGGAGAGGGAGAGAGAGGGAGATAGCGAGAGAGCGAGAGAGAGAGAGAGAGAGAGAGAGAGAGAGAGAGAGAGAGAGAGAGAGAGAGAGGGAGAGAGAGAGAGAAGAGAGAGAGAGAGAGAGAGAGAGAGAGAGAGAGAGAGAGAGAGAGAGAGAGAGAGAGAGAGAGAGAGAGAATGTTGAACATTCGAGTCAGAAATAGAAGGGACATAGCTGTGTTGCTAGATTAAACCCCCAGCGCCCCATACGGCGGAGTGTTCGCAACCTGCATACTAACAACATGCAAGTCTCAGCTAATGCAATCTACTCCAGTTAGACAATTCCAGTTCTTTAGAGTTGTCTTGAGGGCTTTAAGACCCTCGGGAAATAACCATATCGGAGTGTAATGGTACTCTAAGGGTCTTGTATCGCCCATGCTTAAACCTGTTTCCCTCTAAAACCCTGTATATGAAATATACATACCAACACGCCCCAATGGGAACTAAATGAAATTATTGAACAAATAAAATTTGAAAACACTGTTGACATAACTCTGGGGAACACAGTTTACATAGTCATTTGCGATAACCACGAGGTATCGAACACTCTAAATAAATAAATAATATGTTGTAGTTCCACATTCAGTATTCCAAGGCGGGGTTAACGTAGGCTTTAAAACGATTACCATATATCCAACAGATTAAAGAAGGCGAAAGGTTGATACTATGATGGTTGCTATGGATCGGACCAAGGTGTTTGGCATATCACGCAAAAACCCGACAAAGCCACTCCCTGAAGTGCTAATACAAACTGCACATGTGGCATTATGTTAATCAACGACCACATAGAAGACTGAAAGTATCTTCTGTTTGAAAAATATGTTCATGAGTTCTTACGTCAAGTACAAAAGAACCCTACGTGCAATGGGATCACATTGTGGGGGACGTGGAATACATTTGGGGAAGGGATAAGTGGGGTTCTAAGCATATGGAAACCACTAGGCTGGATGTATCAGAATTTCTGGAAGTGCTACTTTCCGGAGGGTTTGAAACGGTGGGAAACATCATGGATGAATATATATAAAATCTGATTTGTTGAAGGGAATAGGTGTTTTTATGCTCAGCAAAAAGCTATCCGCTTCAAAAAAAGCCTCCAGAACTAAAGAGCAGCACGAATTAAAGACCAGAAGCAGTTGCTCAAAACTAACTTTACTCGGCGGACCAGATTTGTGTAATTAAGACAGAAAGTCCGACATCGACTCACATTGAAAAAGTCTGTCACGCAAGGGCTGCGTAAAATAAGAATATTTCTTACTCATCTGACTAAATCTTCTCTAATCCCAAATAAAACTCCGACGAGTAGAAGCCGGTGATCAATAAAAACTGTTGCATGTATCGCATCTAGTTAAGAATACATTGGAGAGTATTTAAGCTTGGAATAAAATTTGCTTATTGTTAAATTTCGGTAACTAAATGTGGTGGGTTCACTGGAAGCTAGAAATTAAAAAATGATAAAATCTTGGTCAGTATTTACGATATAGTAAAACTGTAAACCATCCGAACAACTGTATATGTCGATTCGACTCATAGTAACGGAGATATTTTGAATTTTCCACCTTGTGTCCGTTTTCATCCGTTAAGGAACTTGATCTAGGTTTGATCTTTGGTAACCACCAAACTAAAACTGTGAGTGGCAACAGACAAGAATACGAATAATTTTGAACGGGCCTCATTTTGGGCATCTCGTTGGCGGCTCGATGGACATTTGAAGATATCATGAGTAGAGCCTCAAATGCTGGAATCCCGTAATTGGAAATTCACGACATATGTGGATCGAAGAACTAGAGAAGGACTTGTTCGGGAGCAGTGCATGCAACTGGGAATGAGGTCGACAGTATGTTCTAAAACACGATCGCATACGATTGAAAACTCGATAGCATGTTCTTAAACTCAATCTCATAGGATCGGAAACTCGACAGCATGTTCTAAAACTCGATCGCATAGGATCGAAAACTCGACAGCATGTTCTAAAACTCGATCGCATAGGATCGAAAACTCGACAGCATGTTCTAAAACTCGATCGCATAGGATCGGAAACTCGACAGCATGTTCTATAACTCGATCGCATAGGATTGAAAACCCGACCACATAAGATCGAAAACTCGATCGCATAGGATCTAAAACTCGACCACAAGAGTTCTAAATTTCGACCTCATGTGATCGAAAATATGCTCGCATAAGTTCTAAAACTCGATCACATGAGTTTTAAAACGGTAGAAAATCACGGCAGATGAGGATGGAAGAGGTGGGAAAGGACTTGTGGAGACCCATGGTATATAATTAGGAAAGCCAAGGTGTTGAATCCACATTACTTCATAAACTGGGCCGCATAAGATGGAAAAATCGGATGAGTGAAATCGAAAACTCACCAGCATGTTCTAAAATTCAACCGCATAAAATCGAAAAACGTGACTACAAAAGATCGAAAACTCAACCGCTTAAGTTCTAAAACTCGACCACAAGAGTTCTATAACTCGACAGCATAAGATCGAAAATTTGCTCTCATAAATTACAAAACTCGACCACATGTGTTCTGAAACAGTGTAAAATAAACACAGATGTGGATGGAAGAACTGGACTAGGACCTGCAGAGGATCGTAGGATATTGTTAGGAAAGTCTGGCTGTTGACCGCATAAGTTCTTAAACTCGACCACATAAGATCGAAAACTCAACCGCATAAGTACAAAAGTTCAACCACATGCAATAATAGAAAACTCGACTGTGTATGTTCTAAAACTCGGCCGCATAAGTTCTAAAACTCGACCACATGAGTTCTGAGCTTTCATCGTCTAAGAAAGAAAATATCGAGGTCTCACAAGGAGTGTAGCGCCTGGTATTAAGTCCCCATCGTCGGGAGTGACGAACTTTAGCGTTCCAGAACTGCAGGAAAAATGCCAGGTTTCCAGATGGCTAACCCCTTCTGCTAAAGCGATATATTATTAAAGCCACCTTGAAACAGTAAAGCCAATATTGGTCTATGAGAAATGTAAGAGGCGGATCCTCTGAACAACATTGAGTTGCAATCATCCGTAATAAATCTATTATTCAATTAAGCACCTGCCAAGCATATTGGAGCAATCCCGGGTGGTATTTTCCCCTTTGTAAGAGCCGCAGCGCACTAAATTAAAGTCCGATAAGGAGGGAGAAAGTGGCTGGGGCTCAGTATCGAAATGGAACACCCGGATGATTGATTAAATTCTAATTAATTAATGGGAATCGAACATTGGCGGAACGCTCCCAATGCTCCAAGCTTGGATTAGTCCCTATAGCTCTAGGGTTGGAGATTTATAATGAAGCAGCCGACAAGCCAATACAACGGCTTAGCTTGAACTTTGCGCTTCTAAAAGCTCATCACGTATAGAGGGCGCTGAGAGCAACTTAGCTGATACTTGAAATGTATAAGATTTATCGTACGAGTCACGTAAGTACTAATGAGAAAACTTTTTCCCGTTAGAGAGGCTTTAAATATCTTGTGGGGGCTAAGCCACTTCCTTTATTCCTGGATAGGCAAAGAAAACCGAAGTGAAACATGTTTTTCTGATAATTCCATCAGAAGTTCATAATCATGAATTCAGGAGCTTTACAATAATGAAGATATTATTTATTGAAAAAATAGTTCATATTTTCGTTCAAACATAAAACGTCCGTCACGCAGGGGCTGCGTTAACTAAGCAGATTTCCCTCGTGCGTCACATATTTGCTTTTACCTCAAAGCGTAAAAATTCAATGAGAACAATATTTACTATTTAGGCTTCAAATAAAGTGCTATATAATGCAAAGCTTATTGTTAATATGACATTAGTAGAATTGGCAGTTTACAGAAGGCCGAAAACTAAAAAAATGCAAAAATCTCAGCTAATAATCAATGTAGTGAAAATATAGGCAATTAAATTAGCAATAACATTGGATCTCCGTTTTCATACGTCGGATAAAAAATTGTATAGAACCAATCTTTTTGCAAATTCAATTTACAATAAATATTGTTATATACATTTATTCTCCATCTTGCATATTAACCGAGATATTTACATTTTTATTAAATGTGGGCGGACGAGTGAGTTTCCCGCCAAAAGCTAGTTCGACTGTTCCCGTAACTGATCGGCCCTCGTATGGAGATTTCTCTATTGTATAACTTCTCGTGGGAAATCTACTTAGTTTACGCAGCTCCTGCGTGACGAAATTTTTACATATGACGATTATATATCGAGTTTGGGAACGATAACACAGAAATTGCGACCGCTAGAGGGACCAAAGACAAAGATAAATATATATATATATATATATATATATATATATATATATATATATATATACATAATTTTGAACGGCAAAATCGATGGACATTTGAACAAAGTTTTTGAAAATCGCTTCATGAGTACAACCTCCTAGCTGATTTCCCTTACGTTTTCAATTTTTATTAAGAATTCTCATATAACAAGAAGCATCTGTAACCAAAACTTCAAATTGAACAAAGTAGCTGAGGGGCTCAGGTTAGCCATGTGAGTTAACACGTTAAGGACGGCACGGGGTCAATTGACCCCGTACGTAACTGTCTCCCAGGACGGGTCGGTTTTGAAGAAAATGTTCAAAAAATACTTTGACGGTTTTTGCTTTGTACTAGTAAATATAATTAAAAATAGTACGTTTATGCATTTCAAATCCAAAAAATACGTCGTATATCATTGAAAAAATGCACGGGGCTTTATGACCCCGTGCCGGCCTGGGGAGTGGTATTTGGGCTCTAGTCCGGCACGGCCTCATATAGCCCCGTGTTATTTCCCGTGCTTTTTCTCTGAACCGCTTGTTCTATTATTTACAAAGGCTTATATAAATGACAGAACGCATCCCTCCCATTTCAGTTTACTTTTTGCTGTCGTTTCGAAACATTAATCTGTATAATGAGCAAATCACGTGGCCGACAATTAGTGGATTTAGCTTTATTAAAAAAGTGTTTCGGGTGTTTCGAAAACTTAAGAAAAACATTGTCTTCTAAAGAATTAGACAAAAAAGTTATAACGTATTGTGAAGAGTGCAACATGAAGTCACTTTGTCAACAATGCTTCAACAACTGCCATAAATCTATGTCCTAACCATTGTGATAATGAAGAATTGTTAATTACAAAATAATTATTTGTTTATTCATATTTTTTCTTTATTATGTTTATTTTCCAATTATTTGCTTAAACTCCTAGTTCCTAGTTTGTTTTTCTCGTTTTGTAATTTTATCTTTATAAACTAATAAATTTTGATTCTAATTTGTCGTAATTTAAGTTTAATTCATATTCACCCATTTTAAAGTATAAAAAAAATTAAAATCCTTTGTTGATCACCAAAACTATCACACAAAGGAGAAAAACAGTTCCCAACAAGGTGAAAAAAGTAAGGTAAATATTCATTTCTAAGTCACGTAACAAAAAATTGATGAACACACGGCCTGCGACTGCCATATATTTTTTGATGTCCAAAGAGTAAAAAAATGTTTGAATATAGCAATTTAGTTCATTTTTCGAGTTGTAGTAGTGCATTAAAAGGGGACATAAGTACGGGGTCGATTGACCCCGTGCCGTCCTTGTGGATAGACCACATTTTTGAAGTCCGTCCTGAACGTGTTAAAGCTTTAATCTGACATGGTAAACCTAGAGTGGCGAGTTACATCTACCAGGGCAATGGGAATTTATTAAGTGACGGAATTCATTAAATAAAATCCTTACTCCCATCCTGGCTAGAAAAGACTGGTAACCTGTAGATAACCCATCCCAATTTGGCGTAGTAAGAAAAATATGATTTTAATAAATAATAATAAAATTATTTGAACGAAACTTGTTATTTCATAGATATTACACCCTTACTCTGCAAAGTATTATAGGAATTTTAATAATATATACTCTAAGCAAAGCACCTCCTAAGGATGCTTCTTGTATCCTAAATAAACGTGGAAAAATAACGTAGCTCTTTGTATCCTCACAAATAATTTTGCTATATTCAGAACTTAACAATTATTGCGTTAGCTCATACACACAGATACACTAAATGGGGGATTGGTTTCATTTTCTATTAAGGAGTGGCCATCGAGCCATTGGAGTACTAGACGGGAAGAAGTAGTTCTTGGTAGACTCAGGATCGGCCACACATACCTGACACATAGACACTTAATGACAAGGACTGATAATCCTATAAGCAAATACTGCAACAAACACTTTACGATAAAACACATACTGACAGACTGCATCCAACGAGAAAACCTTCGCATACCCCACGACATTACTGACAGCAGCCAATATATTCCACAAATACTAACATATCTAGAACACGTCAGCATTTACAAAAACATATAATACAAAATAGAATAGGTCTACAGCATACTTAAAAAGATTTAAAAGGGCTAACTTTTATTATATTCTTTAGACAAAGCAGGGATTTGAGAAAGAATCAGATATTAAAGAAATATTTTCATAATATAAAAGTACAAAAAAAAAAAAAAAATATGTACTAGTATATAGCCATTTTAAATTGTTATGTTTATTACTAGTCTAATGTTTAATTGTCTTTTAATTGCCTAATGTTTATTAATTGTCTATTACTAGTATTTAATGATTATTTGTTGTATTTAATTCTTTATTTGTGGTTCAGTTTTTGTTATTTCTCTATAATTTTGTTTTCATTTTACATTGTGAAACTTTGAGCCAAATCGCCAAGATGCGGCTGCTCCTGTATAAATAAATAAAAAGTATTCATTATCGTTGGATGTAAAACTATTATAATACTAATCGTGTTGATAAAATAACGGGCCCTATAACTTTCTCAAACTATTTTAATAAATGCCCTCCACAACTCAAGAAATTTTCATATAATAATTATTGTTTCTCTGAACAAGAGATAAATACAGAAAACAGTGTTGTGTGACTTCATTTGCCCACCAAGTGAAAAATATAACTTAGCAATTATAAAAGTGTGTTTATGTGTGTGTGTGTGTGTGTGTGTGTGTGTGTGTGTGTGTGTGTGTGCTAAACTATTTTAAAACATTTAGCTAATGTTATTCGGAGCTTGTAAGGGCAATAAATAGTTTTATCTCGAGTATAGTAAACAATTCAATTAGAGGATGTTGACACAGTTCGGTTACTTAGGTGACACCTAACATTATCTTTTAATATTTTATTTACTAATGTCACTTCCTGTCGAAGCAAACAGTATTCAGTTTGGAATAGAGCTCTTCAAATTGGGGAGATAAGATACTGAGCAATCATATAACAACAACGCTATAAATAACTATAGAAAATAAATTATACACATAAAAGACTTTGAGGGACAGACAAAAAAGTACATAATGTAATGGTGCACTTAATTTGAACGTGACATATCTTCAGTTCAATGCATCGATTCAAAAATTGGTTAACCTAATTACAAAAAATCACGTAAGGTCTGAGTAAACTTAGCAGATTTCTCACGAGCTGGTATAACATACTTGTGATCTCATCTCACCACATATTCTATATTTGTATGTAAAAAAACTGATGCGTAGAAACAGGGTGGGGGGGGGGGGTTTACTGACGGCAGGAAAACTCGCTTAATACCTCAGATTTTGGAAATCTCCCCCCTCCCGCTGGTCGGATTTCAACCGCTAACGAACTTGACCATTCTTTTTACATACAACGATTAAATACCGAGTTTGGTGACGATTAAACAAAAATTACAACCACTAGAGTGTTAACAGACAAATATATATATATATATATATATATATATATATATATATATATCGTTTTGAACGGACCTCATTTTCGTTATCTCCTGGGTAGTATCGATGGACATTTGAATACATTTTTCGAAAATCGCGTCATGAGTACGACTTCAATAGCTCATTTCCCCCAAGGGAAATATGCTAAAATAGAAAAGGAGTGAAAAAAGTCGGTCACGCAGGGACTGCGTAAACTAAAGAGATTCCCCACGTGAAATTTTACAATAGAGAAATTTCACGAGAGCCGAGCAGTTAAGGAAACGGCCGAACTATATTTTGGCGGGAAAGACACTCTCGTCCGTTAGCCGCCCAGATTTAATAAAAATGCGTATATCTCGATTATTATTCAAGATAGAGTGTATATAACAATATTTATAGTAAATTTAATTTGCAATAAGATTGATTCTGAACAATTTTTCGATCCGACATATAGTAACGGAAATATTTTGAATTTTCGAAAGCACGGATATGAGAAAGAATCAGATATTAAAGAAATATTTTCTATAATATAAAAGTACAAAAAAGGTAAGCACATGAAGGAGTAAATATATCATCCTAATAATGCCAATCACCATCGCTGTGGGCCACAAAACTAAATAAATAAAATAAAAATAATTATAAAACGAACAAACAACATTTATGTGTATATACCTGCATGTATATTTAACATATCTAAAGTATTATTCCTATGGATGATTTGTAAGGTGTATAACACTAGAAGTGGAATACTGGCAATAAAGAAGTAAATTCATTTTAAAAACAATTCTTTTTAATGGACTTAATTTTTATTATGTGGACACCTAAAGAAAAATTTAAAAAATGGCGCCAATCTCAACAGCTGATTTTGCCGAAGCGAAACCTAGCGGAGTTCTATTGATAAGGCAGTTAGTAGCTATTTGTAATGAAATTGACATTGCATTACATAAGCCCATTATAAATGGCCATATATTTTATATTCTGAGTATTCCCAGCACAGAGCACATTAAGATTATTATGTATGAATGCTTAAATGTATTGTTTTTACCTTTAAATAAGAATTATATCCAATTTAGAGTGAAGTCACCATGTGCTCTAGCATTTTCATAGATAACGCCGATGGATTTTGATAATAACATTCACAGCTCTTAACGTCGGTACACTAAGTAATAATACGGATGAATTTCGATAATTAATTCACGTTAAATGCACTTTTTGAGCGTATTTCGATCGGCAGTTCAAAGTTCACTTCCGGATTAGCCCTATATAAGGACCCCGATACAGAGGATTAAGTCAGTCATATTCGGCATCCTCTGGAAGGGAGATCTTGCTTCTCGTCCGTCCGAGATTTAATCCTTCAGCTTGTTCCTGCCTGCCTGGGCTACACTATCTCTCACGGCTAAGTCAGCACTT